>BQMF02000152.1:0-600000 GCA_027922465.2 Turritopsis dohrnii | reverse complement strand
AGGCTTAAGACAAATATCAAAAATTTTACTGTTTTAAGATATTTGTTGCTCAAGTGAGAACATAAAATGAACAGTTTTAAGGCTTAAAATCTATCTTAGGCTTTAAAATAAAACCCTATCAAAATTTTTGATATTCTTGTCTTAAAATATTTTAATTGTTTAATTGTTTGAATGAGTTACGTTAATTCCCAGGAGACAAAAACATTCGAATAACGAAAAAATTTCGAATATTTCTTTGGTTGTATGATTAAAAAGGCTTAGGGACTGTTCACAAATGACGTCAACTGTTAGGGGGGGAGGGGGGGTTATGCAAAAGTTGACGCTGGTTGACGGGGGAGGGGGGGGGGGGGAGGGGGTGTGATACTAGTTGACGTCAACCCACACAATTTTGCAGAACCTTGATTTTTCTAATTAAGTAAAAGTTTCTTATGAAAATGTTAACACTGAATGTGATCTTGATGTGGTCCGTAATGCACGAACGTAAAACAATAAGCACAGATGGAGTTTGATCAGAGAAAAATTACACGAAGATCATTGCAAATATTTTCACGTCTTATTAAAAATGCGTAAGAAAGTAACATACAAAAGGACAAGTGGGGTGGAGGTAGTTTTGTTTTGTAGTGGGGGGGGGGGGGGGGGGGGGGGGGGGGGTCTTCTCAAACGATGACGTCAACTGAGGGGGAGGGGGGCAACGCAAAGTTGACGGAGGTTGACAGAGGGGGGAGGGGGGGTCAAAAATCTTGGAAAAATGGTTGACGTCATTTGTGAACAATCCCTTATGTGAAAGAAACGTAATGTGTGTGCAAATGACAACTTGAAAATGGCAAAAATCTCTCTTCAGCGAGAAGAAAAACTGGCTATTTGCGTTCAAAAATATCCTGCCTTGTATAACAAGGCAGAACCGTCTTTTCACAACAAAAACGAAAAAGCAAATGCTTGGAGTAAAATTGCTATAGAATTGGGCATATAGTCAGGAAAAGAGGCAAAATTAATGTTTACTTCTCTACAAACAAAGTAAAACAGACGCAAGAAGAACTTTAAAGATGTTAACCGTTCAGGAACATCTTCTGACAAAGTACAAAAAGCTGAAAAGGACCTGAACGAGTATGCATTTTTATTTTGACAAAACAATTTTATCTACGAGAGAAAGGGACGATCAAATTCACCTCAGGAAGAAAGTGTTGACTGTGATGAAAATATTAGTATTGAAACTTTATGTGAATTGGAAGATAACACGGAATCATTTGATAAAGGTGTAGAAGCAATTAATAGCACAGACGTACAAACTGTCTCTACATCTCAGCAACTTATCAATCAAGATACCACATCTGATGAAGATGTTGTATCAGTATTAAGTGATTCGGTTGCAAAAAAAGCACAGTACAACTACTAAAAAAACTGAATCAAAAAAGGTGAAAATGTGGCCGCCACCTACTGAAAACTCCGATATGCCAGACAAATTACTGGATACTTTAAAGGAAACGCTTAATGGAGGAGATGCAGAAGACGTATTTGGGGCATATGTTGCAAGTGAACTTCGAAGTCTTGACGCAAGGAGAAATTGAATTGTCAGACTTGAAATTTCGAACACTTTAAATCGCTTAACAATGAGTCAATTTTATGGCAACATACCGCAACAACCATTAGGTTCACATACAAATATTAGTAACAATGACAGTACCCCGTCACAACAGTCACTACCTACAAACGTACTTGCTAATGCGTTTTCATCACAAACTGGACATTGGTTTGAAAGCTATACAGACATTGTAAATAAAGGAGAACTATTAATATATTATTTTGAGACTTAGATACTCTTTTGCGTGGATAATATAATGAATAATAAAAAGTTACAAACTAAGACATTACAGGTCCACAACTAGTAACGTGACTTATTTGCCACTCAACTGTACTTGTGTTCATGAAATAACTTTGTAGATTATCACGTTGTATGATTGCACTCTTTTGATACCTGGATCCTCTAACATGCGGTAAATCTCTTAAAGCATTTGCACCACCATCGTCACTAATCACCTTTCTCCAAGAACCAACAACCATCTTCCCATCCCTTGTTTCACTGTCAATGAAACCTGTAGGACTTATTTGTTAAGCGAAGGTAGTTATGCAAGGTAATGGCAGCTTAAGTAAATTTTTCGGCATTCTCAACTTTAGCTTTGATTGGTTGACGAAAGATTCTCCATCTGGCAGCCAAGATCCCAAAGGAATTTTCGATAGTGCGTCGTGCTCTGGATAACGGTAGTTAAATATCTTTTGTCCTAGTGATAAGTTTCCTGGATATGGGCGCATAAGCAAGGTTTTCAGTGGGAAGATCTCATCACCCACAAGAAAGAAAGGTAAATTATCTTCTGCATATGCAAGTAAAGACTTTGGGTTAGGCACATTCATCTTTTGCTCTTCAAATCTCTTTCCCATTGATGACTTCGCCAGTATACCGCTGTCATTATTGCTTCCAAAATCACCAACGTTGACGAGCGTAAAACAGTATCGGGCATCACAGACAGCCATCAAAACGATGCTAAAAAACCCCTTATAATTGTAGTATAACGAACCACTATTTTTAGGGCATTCTATAACACCATGTTTCCCGTCAATGGCACCGTCAATCTGCAACTTTGAGCCAATCTGGCTCTGAACGAGGAGGTTGAACATAAATATCACATAAGCTGCCCCATATTTTTTCACAAGTGTCAGCTAAAAATGTTACTGATGGCAGTACGACTAATTCGAAATGAAAAGCTAAGAGACTGCTGCGATACTCCACACGCCAAATATCGTAATGTTAGTGTCAAACACTCACTTGGTGATATTGGTTCGTGAAGATGAGTCTTCTGACGCTGTAATTTAGGACCAACAATAGATAAAAGGTGTTCGTACCGGTCTGGTGACATTTTCATAAAGCGAAAAAAATATTCACGGTCGAACAGTTCTAGTTCCTTTGTCCAGTGGCGGATACAGCGTAAGTCAACCTTGTCCGTGTCCGACGTACTTGATTTTTGTCAAAAGTATGTCTTTTTGTTTTTTTTTAATTCAAGCAAGCAAACAGAGAGTTTGACTCTTCTCCTCGGCTGTCTTGTTTTGTGCTCATTTCAATATCTAATTTCATACGGGAGTCAATATTTAATTCGATACGGTACATTAAACCACGCTCTAGCGCAGTCAAACCCCCTAACAATAGTTTGCACATTCAGTATTGTTTTAAAAAGTATTTTTATTCTTCGATCTCATCTCGAAACATAACGAGCTTGCCTCCTTACTGAACTTTAGTCAGAAATGTTAGGGGGTAAAAGCCAACCCAGTCGTAAGCTTTAAAACTAGTGCTTATTGACTGGAAAATAATAATAATAAAAACTTAAATTTACCCCCTATGAGTATCCAGGAATTCGAGCTCGTGTATGAACGAGCATGCTTCCCATTCTTTCTTTCTTCAGTCATGGAGTTGTTTGGACGTATTGGAAATGTTAGCAAAAAAGCGATTTGGAGTCCTTACACTGTTGACAAAGGTATTTGTCTAAGAAGATTAGTGAGAAAGACATCCTTTCTTCGGCACGTTTATATCAGAAATTTGTTTCTGGTCAAATAAAAAGAAACCTTTTGGAGGAGTCTTATTTTCCCAGTAATTTGAAGGAAGACAAAGGTCAAGCATGCAATGCCTTGTGGTTAGTTTTTATTGATTTTTAATTATATTTTCGAATGTTTTGTATCGAAAGGTTACTGAAATAAAAGGTTACGTTTTTTTTAAGAAATTTAAATTAAGTGGCTGACATAATAAGTTTTAATAATTATGTTTTCTCAGAAATCTGATCATGATTATTTTGTGTTTTCTGTGATAACTTACATGACTTCCTTGCCTTTATTTTGAGAAAGTAAACATTAAAAATGGTGTATTTGTATGACATTGAATCAGTGAATGCAGCCCCAGTTATGTTGCCTTTCTTTTTTTCAATTCTGTAGGTGTCTGCAGCTAATGAAAATTGTTTAGTTCTGTATCCATTGGATTGGATTGGTTTACGTGTATTGGGAATGTGTCACACATTAAATTTATAACACTCAAATGAGTTAAAATAGGTCAAACTTGCTTAATAACTGAAGACCTTTATCATATCTCCTTACCTTCATCTAGTCCTATTTTAGGTTTTAGATTGCTTTTTGAGTCCAAGTTCTATCTTTACTGCCATGGAGGAATTAATTTATAAGTTTATATATATTAACAGTTTTTTTTTTCTAATATTCGGTTCTAACCTCAATTTGGTCCTACACATCGGTTTACATTACGTTAGTCCTTAGGTTTAGTCATGTCCCATTTCCTAGTTTTCATAACTTCAGTCGACATTCTTTTTGGTTTACGACTATCTGGTTCTACTCTACCTTCACCTTATCCGCATCTAGCCACGTCCCATACTACGACTGTCTCTCTAATTTCTGCCATTATTTTTTTTAATATACGATATTTTTTAGACGCTGCATATACATAATCTTCTCAATTTCCAGGTGAAGAGCCAATTGTAGAATTTTGGAGATACTGTGAAATATATCATTATTATTATTATTATTATTACCTTGTCAAATCTGCAAAAGTGACTGCCAAATTTAACATCAGGACCTTCCAATTGTTCTTTGTGCAACCCTTCCAAATTTTGCAAGAAATGCGAATTGGTAACATATTTAAGTAAACGTTACATGAAATTGTTCACAACTTGGATTAGTAGGAGCAGGAGAAACTTGGGCATTTCAAAGATTTTAATCCATGAAAATATAAAAATTATATTGAATATAATTTAAATCAACATAACATACAATATGAAAATCTATTTCTACTAAACCTGCCAGTGGCGGATCCAGAAGTAAGAGATGCATTCGGCTGCCATCAATCGCTGAAATATCTTAGGGCACATACCAAACATCTTAATTTTCTCGCTTACCTTTAATTTTGGTAAATTGTGATGTAAGTCGGGTCACTATAACTTGAAGTGTAGATATAGAGCCTTAGAAACCGATATTTTCATCGAAACAAAGTGATAGGCGAGTAGTGACGGTTGTTATGTTAAAAATATTGACTTCTAAGGCACTATCTACACTCTATCTACACTTCATGACTTAATGACCCAACTTACCCCGCCGACCCATCTTGCCCCATATTACTCTAAGTCGAAACTTGCGTAAGAGAGTGTTAACAATTCAAACGTAAAAGAAAAATCTTTTCATGGAGTTTATGAATAAAACAAATGTACACGACAAGACAAATGACACAATAAAGCTTTGTTAGGATACGTATTACAATGTTCTTTTCTTGTTTCTTTTCTAGGACAGAAGCTTATTGTGTTCTAGACATATTACAATCCAAATTTTCAAATTATCTGTAGATATATTGGTTGGATTCTAATTATCATCCAAAGATGTTTTTCTTAACATTGTATATATCCCAAACTGAATCATTGTGCCTTCATCGAGTGGTTTGCAGTTGAAAAAATCTTGATTAATTTGAACAATGACATCTTTTCCAATGTGAATTTAACACTAATCTTTCCCACACAGTGGTAACTTGATCGAGCATTGTACAGTGACTAATAATTTGATACAGTCTGGAATGCACCAAATTACTCCCTTCTTTAATTTATTAAACTTAATGTTAATCTCAACCACTTTTCAATTCACTATGACATTTCGGAGCCAGAAAAACAGTTTTATTAAACACTTCCTCAAAACATAAACGAAAACATTTCACGAGCTCTGTGCATATTTTACGGACTTGATAATAAAGCTTTTGAAGATTGAATTGAGAAGTTATCAACATAAAAGGTCTAAAATAACTGCTAAAAGTATTTCAGAAGTACAAAAAAGTTAAATTTTTTATGTGTTATTATTGAAAGTGCACTTTTTGTATTGCATTTAGCATAAAGTTTTGGGTCTGTCATTAACTATTCTGAATAAACAAACCATCCGAAATCCGAACGAACTTTCCGAAAATGGCAAAATTTAATGAAGAATGATGAAAAACGCCGATTCCAATTAGGGTGGGCGCTTATTTGAATTTTCGAAATTTACGGAGAAAACCGATTAAAAAATTCAATATCTTGAGGGAGGGAAGAGAACACCTTGGAAAAGAAAACACTTTTTCTTTGACAATTTTTATTCTTTTTTGTTTTTCTTATCAGGAAACTTCTTAAATTCATTCTTAAATTATAAAAACGACAACGTGTATTTACGTGTTTGACTTTTGTTCTCCTGACAGATGTAAAACATGTGAAAAAGAACATTGATCTTTGAATTTTTAATCCTCGTTTTTCGAAAAATATTTATAAGCGCCCCTTTCGAATAAGCGCCCATCTCGAATAAGCGCCCCCCTTAAAAGCAGAAAAATTAAATAAGCGCCCGGGCGCTTATTCGAACGATACGGTATAATAAATTACTTCTAAGTTCATTAGAAGCAAGTCACCTATCACTTGCTTAGCAGATATTCGATGTGAGCTTCAAACTCAGCCATGAGTGGTTATCATTTCAGTATTTCGGAATATCGTTGCTTTTCAGTCCTAAAACATGCTGACATTTTGGATGCTTTTAGCCAAATAACATTTGGTCATTCAGTAAAAGCTCATTAAGTGCAAGATTTTATAATAGTTTTTCCTGAATTCTCGATTGTTGTAGCAACCACTCTTGTTTGCAAGTCACAAATCACTTCAATATATTTTCTAGAGGTTTGGCATTAATCATTAATTAATCATAATCGAAAGTGGAAAAATTAAACACACATCAAAACGAGGCTACATCACATCGTATGACAAACGTTTCGTGTTTAAACAAAAACTATCGAGTTCAGTTTAAAACTTCATGGTGACAACATTGTTAAGAAGTTTTTGGGTCAGTGAGCATAAAATTATGTTATGTCTCAAAACGTTTTTTCAAATTATCTGGAATCCACTCTTTAGTATAATGTATATACTTCAAAACAACCCGCAGATTATTTAAGTATGGCCATATTCATCTTTATTTCAGGACCATTGTCATTATTACACTTATTGACTGGTAAAAATGTTTTTCGTTTTGCTGTTAAATTTTCGTTTTGATTTTAGTTACTCAACATTACTATCTTTCAAATGAACATCTTTCCATTGTCTTTCATCATCAGTTCCTTATCAAGTCGTTATACGTTAAAGGCAAAGGATCTAAGAAAGCAAATTGAACCAACTTTTATTATACATTTTGGGGGAAAACAAAGTCGGGGAAAAGTGACTAAAATTTTCTTCCCTGACTAAAATTTTCCCCGACTAAATTTTTTCCCGATTTTTTTTCCCGATAAAGTGTAAGCTTTTTCATTCCATCGACAACTACAAGCTTACCATCAATAACCCATGCACCTTAATAATTAAAAGACAAAGTAGATCCTTTTGAAAGCTTATAGAAACTGGACACGTTCGTAATACATGTCTGAAGTCAACACACATTCATGTGACCGTGAGCATTAAAGGGAGGTACTACATGGTTAAGACGTGACAATTAGAATTCATTATATGAACATTAGAAATTATCCTTATCCTAAATATAGCTTATCAGCAACAAAATGGTTTTATATAAATAGTTTTGTTATGAGTATATAATCATCCAATGTAAGGTTAAGTTAATGCAACCTATCTGGATGTACATTATAACAATAGCCTTTTCATAAGACTTAGAGTTAGTATAGCTTCTATTGTTACAAGAAAAATAGAGACAATTTGTCGTGACTTCTATCAAACTGAGAAGAGCATTCACGAAAACGTCCAGTTAAGATGAAACTTGAAAACATTTACTTAAAGACAAATTGTGCTACAAACGAGATAAATTAGAAAAACTAGCGCCCGTGCATTATTGTTCTTCCATATTGACAACCCCTTAAAACTGTATCTGTACCACCTGTAATTAAGATCGTAGTGATAGCTAGTATTTTTGTCTTGAAAATTTGTACTAACATCAACTTAACTATGCAGAATTCAAATTTCTCCTACATTTTTCAGAACTTAGTCAAAACTTTAGCTTGGGACTTTATTTGCCCCATTTTCAAAATGTTTTAATTTTTTCAAAATTTGCACTGATTTAGTATGCTGAGATTACGTCTATATTATATCATTATATTATATCATATCATATTATATTATATTATATTATATCTTAATTTGAGATTAAAACTTATCTATAGCTATTCTCTTACGAAAATGGTCTTGTTGTAATGGCTTGCAGAAGCGACATAATGGTTTCCACTCTACCTTTGTAAAGCTTAGTTTTCACTGATCGTCTTAACGCTTAAAACGCAGTGATCTTAAGCCTTAAAACACATTTTTCTATTTTGTAGTGAAAACAACCTTAAAACAATCATTGATCTTAAGGCTTAAAACAGTGAGTTAACCAATAAAATAAATATAAAAAATGATTGATCTAAACTATTTTAATACAGATATCAAAAAACATCATTTTCATTATACATTGTTGGTCCTAAATTACAGCGTCAGAAGACTCACCTTCGCGAACTAATATCACCATTTTTTTCATTATTCGAACGTTTTTGTCTCCTAGGAATTGACGTAACTCATTCAAACAATTAAATACTTTAAGACAAAAATATCAAAAAATTTTGATATTTTATTTTAAGACCTAAAATATATTTTAAGCCTAAAGACTGTTCATTTTATAAATATCTTAAAACAGTAAAAAATTTTATATAAGTCTTAAAACTGTGTTAAGGCTTAAAATCGCTGCGTTTTAAGCGTTAAGACGATCAGTAAAAACCAGGCTTAAGATTTGCACAAATTAAAAATTTTAATACTTGTCTTACAGTAGAATCCAAATAACTCTGACTAACTCGACTGTTTAACTGGTTTTTCATAAAGTATTGTAATAGGATAACCCATTTTATAATATTCAACTTTGATAAGTGACATCGAAAAAACGGTGATAACAATTGTACTTTACTAAAGTATCTAAATTTACCTTATCGGGAAAAAAACGGCCGAAAACGACAAATTTTTTCCGGGAAGTGACGAAAATTTGTACCAACGAAAAATTTTTACTTTTAAGGTACAAAAAACCCCGGAAAGTAGTAAAGGAAAAAGATTCAAAAGTATATTTACAAAACTGTAATACTATACATAGAACGACTGAAAGCTCAATTGATACAAAAGCTATAAGTCTACAGATATATTTCTACAGGACTTTAAGTTATCATATGATTAAAAAATGGTGCCAACATCCATTAAATGTATAGAAACTAAAAATTGTCTTGAAATGAAGTCTCGTTTGCATTCATTTTTTCATGTTTATCCTGAATCAAGATCTGTTTTTAGATTTTTTTTTTCTTCCATTAGATATTAATACATTCAATTAAGTAAAAACAATGAAAGCCCTATTAAGCAGCGTCAACAAGAACACGTTTCCTATTATTTTATAGCAGCATCGGAAATAGAAATGCAGGCCACAGACATTGTCGTCGCTTAAGGTCAAATATCATATTCATTTAACCATTGAAACTTCTGTACTCCTTGGATGATGTTATTATTGAAGATACCTTGGGAGCCATGGAGATTAAAAATTCACAGAACCTACACTTGTGGAGGAGAGATTCTTGGTATGTGAATGAAAAACACAACCAACGCTTCTAGTCATATAAATGAAACTCCTCCATCTTTGTGAACTGACACTGGATTTCCCCCGCCTCCTCTGTGTTTACTCGAATGTAAAAGCATATATATCTTTCTACCTACATGGGAATGTGTCAAGTGGGGCGATTTCCGTTTGTAATCGAAATCTTTTCCTATTTGCACATACCTCTATATCATGCAAGGGAGTCTACAATGTTAGGTATAGTGACTATTACGACATATATAAAGACATTGCAAATGTGGGTAATTATACAATATAAAATGTCAACCACAAAATCCATTACGGGTTATGGTAATTGCATTACTCAGTTCAATAAATTTGATGCCAGTAGTTCATTTGAGTTGAAATTTCATTGGCTCAAATTCTGCTAATGTTGGTATAAGTAGATCAAAGATTCTAAGATTTCGAACAAGGTGTTTATCAAGAGTATCAGTGGTTGAACACTCTGAACAAGGTGGGTTTTAGAAGGTGAACATATTATTAAATTTCTCATCAGATTTTTCATATATTAATATTTGCATGAACTTGTGTGTGCAACCACTATCAGCTCTTGAAAACGAAAACAATCTGTTATTATGTCGCCATTAAAACAAAGGATCGGCCTTTGAAATAAAGTTCTATCAGTTGTTATCACAAGATGCATTGACCTGATCACTTAGCTTTAGAAGAGAAACTAAGGTGTAAGTCAGAAGTATCTGAAGCCATCCTGCACTTTCCATGCTTTCTAATCTATAAAAATGAAAACTGGCTTTTGTTTGATCGAACCTAAAAAGTAATGGCTTAACGTAAATGATCAATTTAAGCACAATTAATTATTATTAGAGTGTCCAGCTTTGAAAACTACAAGTTGTATACGGAATGAACAAAACATAAAATTGAACTTCTTATGATGTGAAGTTTACAGTTTTATCACAAGACTTCTTTCGGAAAAATTGGGCTCGAGAAGTATAGTTCAAGGTGAATATATTTCTTCCTCTTGCTTTCAACGAAGACCACAACCACCTGATGTAAATCCTGTATGCATCACAAATGCTGTTCCCGACCTAAAGCTTCCTCTTCCTTGTCACTTCATCATTCATCTATTTGTTTCCATGAAGAACTCAAAATTCACTCAAAAGTCATAGAACTCTGAATTTTTCCTTGTTAGAGATTTTACATTCCAGTCGAGGGATCAGATAAAGACAAGATCATTTGCTCTAGATAAATATTGCCCTGTTTAAGAGGTATAGAAATCCTGAGATTTCTAATACTGATGTATGATGAGGCTTGACGAGAATTTGTTCAAGATAAAAAAATCAGAATATGACAATGATCCGCAACCAATCAGACAAATAGGTTAGTCGATTAACTGTACACTATCAAATGGTGTTGTAAAACTTTGAGTGGATGAGTCAATCATTACGGATGGAAGTCCAACGACTCGAATATCCAAATTCATAGAGATCGTGTTCGTTTACGCACAACTATATTTCTTACACATTTGAGATTTATACACAACTTGCTAAAGTTGTTTCTTCATACACTCGAAGCATACGTACAAACTGATGATGTTTCTATTGGATATATAAGAATAAATTACAAATTAAATAGAAATAGAGGTGGTAAGTGTTGAGTTGAAACTGTTACAAATATAAGTAATCAAAGTTTTTCGTGTATCAGACTCATCGTTGGTATGACTTGGGTTGAAACTTATTATATACAACAAGCATTCTTAACAGTGGGCTGGTGATAGGAATGATTGAGCACTTTTCTGTAGTTTTACTGACAGATTTCAAGTAGGAAACTGGAAACAATAATTCTATTTAAGAACAGGAAATCGTGCCCCATCGTCGTATTCCATCGTCGCTTGACTGTCGTTTAATGGTCGAAATAAAAACACCAAAACAACGTCGGATTTTGACGTAAAACGATTAAAAAAAACGAAAATAACGTTGTACGGACGTTGTGCAACGGTCAAAAGACCGAAAACAACGTTGCATTGACGTTGGTAACATGGTCAAATTGACGACGAAAGGTAATGACAACAAATGAAAAGTCAACAGTGGGAATTGAACCCTGACCTCTGACACGAATTCTAAGAGTGATAACCACTGCACTATAGCGCCTTGGCATGTGCTGATGTATTTGACTAATGTCAAAACAACCAATTTAATTTCGAGTAGGTAAGACGGATAAGAACAAAATGACGAAATGAAAGAACAAATGCAGTATAATTTTTACTTGCTTTTTAAAACATCGTTTTAAACTTTGACTGTAAAGGTTATCCATTTAAATGATCAGTTTAAGTTGTTTTAAATTGTTCTATTTATGACGGTTTTGCCCACGGGGACTAGCTATATTTCTATTTAATTCGCTATATGTATCACGTTTTCTTTTATTTCAAACAATGTAAACTGACCCATTAAAATAATAATGTATTTCAGCTTTAAAAGTAGATAAATGATTAGAAATGTTTTTTTTTAAGTCCCAACTAATTGCAACCAACCCCAACGTTTTCTTGACGTTGGTTAATGTCGTTTTTGGTTGCGACATTAGAACGACCATAAAACAACATTGTATTGACGTCGTGTGTTAATTGGGGCCCTTGTCATGGAAGAAAAATGCCTTTAAAGAAAGGTATCTAAACGCTTCTCCCTCTTTCAGATTAAATTGGGCAATTAAAAGTATCAACCTGTCCAGATGAGAAAAAAATGGTCAACTTATCTTTTAATAATAGTGAGGGCAACATTGCAGCCACTGGATAAATACATGTTGTTTCGTCTAGAGATTTATTAGCATGAAATGAATGAACATTCTTGGCTTGTGACTGCAAACTTCTTAAGCGAAAGGAAAGGAATTATTATTTTGTCGACAGTTCAATCGAATAGATGAAATATATGAATATAATTAAGGTAAAAGGAAGGTACCTACTTCAGCACACTGATCTATATTGTAAACTGAGATCTTTCTTGGAATTTTAAGCACTTACATACAACATCTTTACTGAGTACAAATTTTAGTTTTTGCCCAAAATAAAAGGTTGTTGTCAATGAAGGATCCTGCATAGAAAAGAGGCGCAACATTTGAAGTCACGGTTAACGCAGTGGAAAGCGCTTTTTAAGTTGAAGTCAACATGTATGGTGAACGAAAACAGACAGACGAATAGCAGACGTAGCACAACATAAAAACCTTGTTACAGTGCTTTCATCAAATGACATCATCGCAGCCTCCTTTTGACGTTGAAGCATTAATGACGTTTCATTCAGTAGTGATGATACAACGGGGGAAAATTATCTTACGAAGAATCTTTTATAATGAAAAATTACGTCATAATCATAAAGAAACGAAGTGAAAACGTAGTTTGTGGATAGAATACATTTCCCATGGTATTTGGATGTCCTTCATGGGAGTCTGATGTGTGTTTGCGTGTATACAAAGAGGCGGACTTGAAACTTTGAAAAACATAACAGGGGGAAATCCGAACTTGTTTGATACAGTCAATCGAAATGTGATCAGTTGTTAAGATTTTGGCAGTAGACCAACTTTTTGAATTCAGATTTCCGCAATATCAATATATAAATAATTTCTATCGAAAGTATTTTATAACAAAAAGAATGACTTTTTTTTCTTTACATTGTTATCGAAGCAGATCAATAGCTCTTTTTGTTGACTCAATCAGACAAAATTTGAAGATTCCATCAGGAATGACTGGCAAATTTCAAATTATATAAGCTTTAGCAAAATTGGGTCTCATTTTTGAAGATTTTCACGAAGAAAAGAAGACTTTTTCAAATACAGTTGACTCTCTTTAATTCGAATTATAGAGGTTTTCGAATTACAGAGATTCGAATAGTAGATATTAAAATTATAAGAGTTTCTTAAGGAAAATTGACGGTGACTTAGATTTCCTTCGAATTATAGAAAGATTCGAATAGTAGAGTTTCGAATTAGAGAGAGTCAACTGTAAATGTTAGTCATTCAAGAAATATTTTGTAAATATTTCTTGGTAATAAAAGTTTGAGATTATTCTCATACTACGGATATACACAGAATCAAAACATAGAACACAGAAAGAAGTTTTTGCCCCGGACGTTTTAGTCTTCCCTTAAATTGTTGGAGTGACTTCAAGTTTCAGGAAGACTGGCAGAGATGAGGCATAAAAGAATAGCGAGATCAGAAAAGAAATCTTGTTGCAGTTCTTCCATGCTTCTCAATCAACTTTCGCGCCACTTTTTCGTAATTATTACTCCACGATCACACCGAAAGCAATCACTCGTTCGTTTCTTAGCTTACAATCGTGAAAGTGTAGCAATCTTCCAATACCAAGATCATATGTTTCTTTCAACTTTATATAATCAAACAACAAAAAAGGATTCTGAAATATTAGTGCACAGCGGAAATGGTAATCTTTAATGATGATAGAATCACTTCGTTAAAACATCTACACATGAAATCTATTAAAACACTGCTTTGCTGTGAGTGATGATGTTCTCGTGATTAAGTGTTTGATAATTTACAGGTTATAATAGGTCATTAACATATCCATTTTAATCGAACTTGTCGAATTTTTTTGATAATCACATATCCACTTTAGAATCCGCGGCTTGATGAGTAACAAAGAGTTGCTTCCTTATTCATCGAAAACGACTTCTGTTATCATGCCCTGTTTGTTTTATTATGCACTTTGTATTTTTGTGACTGGTTACTATAGCAACTAATTACATACTGAGCAGATGCTGCCAATGATATCTTCAATCGTTAAGATTTGCTGGTGTATGTAGTACCTTGTTTCCCTAGTAACATTGTATTTCTATGAAATAGTGTCGTGTGTCGTGGCCTTTCTGTCATTTTGGCATGTTTGAAAAGGAAAAGTGATAAATCACCTAATTAGCTCATTAGGGATATTATAACTCGTACAAACGTAAGTTGAAAACAAAGAGAATTGAAAAAACATTATTGGCAAGCTTCATCAAACTAGTATAAAAAGCACGGAAAAGTTTGTTTTTCGGAATTCCTTATGAGCTGACTTGAGAACGTAATAAACATTTGCGGTGGTGGGATATATACATCTCTTAATCCATTTTCTGTTTTAGAGTGTATAATACTTGGAACCTCGCAGAAATTCATTATTCGTCATGAAAAAGTTTGTGAGTAGATTTGCTGCGATTATAAAATCTATTGGATTGTTACTAATAGTTCTTGGACTAGTGTTTACCATATATGGACACGTAGCAGACCAACCTTGCTTATCATGTGATACAAAACCTCGACGTGAACAGATAGACTCGCAGAAACAAATCAACGAAGATGTAATCACTTGGATGAAAACAAGTGGTCCCATTCTTATGATTGTTGGTTTTATGTTTATATTCATTGGTTTTGTTTGCGAAAAAAAATATAAAAATAAAGTTATGAAAGCGAACACGGACCCAGTGAAACCCATCGAGATACAGAGTACGTTTGATCTATTGACAGATATACAAATGTCGACATTTAATCGCGTCGTCGAGAGCAATAGTGACGGTATGACGACAGTGATTTCTATGGACCATCTGCCAGGCACCCCAGTTATTTTGAGTGTACCTCCAAGCTATGAAGAATCGCTTAATATTTCTGGTAAGCTGTTTTAAGTATCTTTATATAGTTTTGGTATTAGACGGAGTATTCCATACAGACCTTAGCTGTTGAAAGTTGAAGGTGATACCTTCCATCTTCGTCTAAAAAATATCCACCAATTAAGAAAAAAAGAGTAGTTGTGTTTTTCAAGATATGCATTTAATCATAAAAACAATTATGCTTAAAATATTTTCCGATACAATTTCTTTAACTTTCAAACAATAAAAGGGAAAAGAAAGCGACGATTTTGCTTGTCCATTAGTAATTAAGTGTTGATACGTAGTTTAAGTAAGTATTTTCTACCATTATTAAAAGTTGATCTATACGGAACACTTACAAACTACATGACATTTTAAGATGATTTTAAAATACCCATGGGGGAGCGTTAACATTAATTATAAACTGTTGCTATTTTCCTTTCTTAACAAAAGAACAGAGGATGTGCTTTCATGAAACCCCTCCATCTCAGTTGACAAAAAATGCTATAACGACCTTTCATGTTCACATCTTAAATCAGAGACAATCAGTGTCAGTACGCATGCGGGAGTTGACCTGGCATCCCATACTTTTCTGTTTTCAACGTACGAAATTGTATGCACATACATGAAAAAAGAGATCTCTAACAGCAATTCTCCTGTCTTGATGATGTGGATATCTCAATGTTGAGGGTTGGAGAATTCTAAAAGGGCCAATCGTTCGAGTCATCTGATATTCGAGTTTCCGCGAGCTGAAATTGGTAAAAATTCCACTTATTATTATGTCAAGGGAGCAACAAAAAAGTTTGAGGAGTTCAAGAAATCAAGAAATCACATATGACTAAGGTTTTTGACAATGGGCTGCCGCTGAATGTACATTTATCAATTTGTTTGCGGCTTTTAGATATCATACGAAGTTAATAGAGCATTTAAATTAACACTGAAATTATCAATTTCATCAGAAAAGAACAAAAACGAAATATCAAAATTTCTTGAATCATTGCCAAACCACTTAAACGTGGTTGATGAAAACCCTTTCATTATTTCTCAAGGAAAAAATAAAGCGCCATTAAAATTATCTAATTTAAATCTTTACATTTCCTGTTGTGCATTTCCATTGCATAATCTCAGCTTAGACAAAATGTCCCTTGAGTAGTAGCGAAAAAACTTTACTATTTAGGAATAAAAACGAAAATTTGGGTTGTTACGCAGATGTGGATGAAAAAATTGAATTGGAAGTTAAACACCATAGTTTTAATCACTACAACGATGACCTGATAAGAGTAATTATTACAGAAAATATCGATTGCCCTAGTACCATGCGCGATTTTGTGTTTTATTATATGGACACCTGATAGCCCTTGAAAAGTTACCTGGTCAAGACTTTCAGGTGTTTGGCCTAATTATGGCTCATTTCAACGTTCAAGACGTTTACTACATTTGTCGCAGTTACTACATTTGTCCTTGAAAATTTACTACGTTTGTCGGAATTAATACATTTGTCGGTGTACCACCTTTCTCAAAGTTTTAAGAAAGCGTAGAAACTGCTTCAGCTCATTTTTATCGTCGTTCTCCGTAGACCTGTAAAAGCATATACCTAAGTGTGAAACAAAAAGCCAGAGTAATAGTTTGATATAATCTCTAGTCTATCTAATCTATGTAATCTTTTAGCGGGAGATAACTTCGAAGAACCTCCACCTTACGAAAAACGCTGAATCGACAAGATATTCATTCAAACATGTTAGATTCTTCGGTAGCAATTTCGACGGCATACGAATGAAGAACGTTGCACTGTTGAGTTATTCGTGAATTTTTCTGCTGATCTAAAGGTTGTTGTCACAAAAGTATTCAAAAATGAAAAAATTTTGTACTTTGGAATATTTTATTGGAATAGTATGTTATTATATCAAATTTCAGTATCTCGACTGTGTATAGTATGTATTTCAAAACAGACCATTTTGTAATATAAGTATTATATTAATATTAATAAACAATTTCCTAATAAATAATTTGAAAGATTGCCTTTCCATAGTTAATAATATTATGCGAGTTGGGTTTAAGCAAAACAAAAATTTTATTTTTTTTTTTCAGTAAAAGAGTTATACCGCTTTTGATTTTTTCTTGATTCACAATTCTAACTGTCTCGGGAAGCTTGGCTTATTAGGGAGATTCTTAAAATCGACGAGCCTGTTACACGAAAAAAATCAATTACTTGTGGGAATTATTTTTAAAACTGTTCAACTAAAAGGTTACTTCGATTATTTTAAGTGTTGATGTGAGTCATGTTGAAACTATAGATTTTGAGTGGTTTTATAGGTTGGGGTCGATGCGACCCCAACCTCTTGGTGATACAGATTTATGGAGTCCACCCAACCCAAAATGTCTTGCTACGTCCCTGCTTTGTAGGGAAAAATTTACAAACAACTCTACTAAGTTGTATATAATTCACTACAAATCTATAGAAAAATAGCTTCGTGTAAACAAAACATGATATTTCCGAATCCCGCTAATAAAAATTAAATCATGAAATGGTTAAAATATGCATTATCGCTGATCATGAATTTGTATGGGATCATTTTCTAACGGCATGCATGCATGCAGAGATATTCCACATCAATTTGATTACTTCAAACTCCAAAAATATTTTTGGTCATTCCATCGCCAATATTACGTCAATGATCCAGTCTCCAACCAATCGTTACAGAGGCAATCATGTCATGAACTCGACCTTTTCGTGAAACTGTCGCCAATATCATGGATGTCATTCTATTGGTTCTCGAAATATTTCTCTCTGACGTTTGGGTAATTTGAGTATCCAACGTCTCGGTTTCAGATTGACATGCACAAAATAGGTGGAACAACAATTCTAGACATCCTGAAAAGCAATAATGACCCAATTTCCTACCTAGGATTTAGCTTTACCCACTTAATCGGATTGGACCAGAATCGATCTGCATTTTTGGTGGAATGGATCGATTGAGCGCCATTGAGCAAAGCGGAACGGCGAAATTTTGGCAAAATCAACTATTGTGAAAATTTATTAACACAAAGATACGTTTTTACATTCTTACTTTCCTCACAGGACATACCAATATATTTCATTGGTTCACGTACTTTGGATTTGCATAAATATTTTGACTCAATAAAAGTCAATAATGGTCCTACTTCGCGATATCGATCATTTCTACAATCAGTGACAGAAATTGTGGCCAAAGCTGCAGTTACTCCTAGTTTTGTGCTGCCAGACATTGTATAGTGCTCCCCTCCCCCCACAAATCAATGTTGGATGGAAAAAACTGATGAAACAACATTGATTGTGGGGGGAGGGGTCTTAATGTTCATTTCCTTTGAAAAACTAGCTTTTGCCAACATATTTTGTTGTACTGATTGTAGATCTCTATGAAGGTTTTGTTAGTTACATTTGTTAATGCAGATGAAGGCTTCTCATGTTTTCTAATGTTTTTGGCTTAAGCAAATCATTTGATAAGTGAGAGAGTTAAACTTAATTCTATCGCGAATTGATTTTACCTATAGTAGCGTTTCATCGCGAATGACAATTCGATCATGTTGACTTGTGAAGAAATGAATGGACAGACCAAAAGAACTTCAGAGATAACTTTGAAGTTAAGTCCCATGTTAGAATGTCAAGAAGCTCAAATAAATAAAACTTCCTGCAATCAAGCTTGAATTTGCAAAAACTCTTTCATGTTTTACAGAGCAAATATCTACAATGACTTGTCATTAGCCATTAGGGAGTGTAAAAGTTGGGCTGAGCAATCATTTTGACAAGTACACAGCTTGATTTGGTTTTGGTTGCTACTCTATGCTCACAAGATTCTCACAAATTCTCCTTTGTGTCGGGTCGGGTTTTTTTAGTGCCGTTTTCAGTACAAAGATAGACTTCATGAGATGATAGTCATGAAAATATACCTCCACACTAAACAAAATCCCCAAAAGCAGAAGGTCAAGGCTTAACTTGATTGCGTTTAAATAGGATCAGCATATGTATCTATGTAAATGTTGACCTTTGAAATATAAACTAAACAATAGTAACATCCAAAGATAAAATGTCTTCTCCATGTTCAGAGTAGCAAAAAGCTAAATAAAATAGACGAAGTAGAGGATACATGTTGCATATTGCATATTGTTGAGATGGAATCTTCTGGTTTTTGATATTTCGTCCAGAGTGCGGTCGTCCAAGGTTTTCACCAGGGGCTTGTAATCAGTAGCCACCAAGAGGTTGGTATATCCCTGTGTGAAATAATTAGTCTGTTCTAAACCCCATGGAACCCTAAATAGTAGCGCATCCCTGTTTCTTAGACTAAAGGACTCGTGAGCCAGCAAGGACGATCTTCTCCAATTGAATAGTCCGGAAAAGCGTAATCACATGAAAAATGTTTTGCATAAGAAAGTATCCGATACTTTGACGTAATAAATCAAGACGCAGGGATGTCCATCTCGAATATCTCATCTCGTTGCGCAAAAATTTCTCCTATTTTCCTTGATAAGATCTCTGGTTAGATGTATTCGAGGAAGTAGATCAATATATGGGAACGTAAGAATGATCAATGACGCAGCAGTCTGCGAACAGCGGACTGCTGTTATCAATCATTAAGGACAGCTTTATACAGCCGCATAATCGCCGCGTCGAATTAAACTGTTTATTAAATGCGACGTAAGTTCGACTGTATAAAGTGAAAATTAATTAAGTGCGACATAATGAATTAAGTTCAGCAGAGTTTGTCGAATAAAACGGCAATCTTCGACATAAATTCGGCATCACTTTATACAGCCGCATAATCGTCGAATTTAATAACAGCTTGTTTGAACTTCGTGAAAAAAAGTGCATGAAAGTAGTGGACAGCGTGTAAGAAATACACGATGAGAAATTTATTCGACATTTATGCGGCTGTCTAAAGTCATGTCGAATTTGATATGCGGCAACAAATCCTGTATAAATTGACTGTCGCATTTTTGTCGAATTTTACCCGAATTAAAGTAATTTAATTCGACACGGCGATTATGCGGCTGTATAAAGCTGTCCTATGTAAATTTTATCTCTGATAATATATGTAATGATAATATATAATAAATAATATCATATCTTGTAATATAAATTATGTATATATGTATATGCTTATGAAGAAAAAAATTCTCCTGTTTTTCCAAGCTTTTTATTGTTATTAAAAGCTTCCGACGCTCGCTTTGATGCAGCCTGTAGCATGCAATGCACTGTAACTGATTTTGCTATTCCATCCTAATTTGAATTCAGAGACAAGCGCAAAGGTCTTCCAGCTATTAAGTCAGTGTGCAGTGGAGTTACTTCGAGAATTATTTCATCATGAGGTTTATTTATTTGTCTCTTGAAGGAAGAAACCCTTACCTCAACAAGGAATAAGCTATCGTTGATAAGTTTCTCAAGGATAGCCATTGTGCAGAGCATCTCCCTACTAATACATGTATCGACTATACTACAATCCCGGACAAAATATTGTGGCAATAAGCATGAAATTCACGTCACGAGACCCCCCTTCTCCCATCATCAATGTTATCAATGTTATCAATGTTTGCTGGGGCCCCTGGCTGGACACAACTTCAAACATTGATACTGGGGAAGGGGGTATTTGAATTCTTCATGAAAAACATCAGTTTTGCCACAATTTTTGTCCGGGATTGTAGAAACTAACTTTTAGGGACGGCAATAATGGCTAAGCTCCTTATTGCAGTGAGTATTTCAGCGGAAAGTTTGGAAATGAAATTTGGGTATTAATTCATTAGACTATAACCTACTATTTGCCCCGCGTCATATCCTAGAACAAAATCATCCCGCGTTAGCATCGTCGCTTGAATACCTCCCACTCTTCTTAACTGAGGCAAACATCTTCTTTAAGGCGCTCCAACAGTTCAGTCAACAAAAACATCAATGACATGGATGAAACTTTGTTTCGGAGATCACACGTTCATTCAAAAACTAATACAAAATGTTTTTAGACAACAACGAACTAAAATCATCAATTTCTATCTTAGCCTTTTTATCTCCTGAATGGTCCTCAAAGCTACAAAAAAAGCAATTACACTGCATCAATGCTGAGCTGACAAAAATGGCGTAGCTACTACCTTAGCATCGCAAAAGTTCAATATTGAACCGCAGCTATAACAGCGAACGGAGGCAAAAAGCGTCTTTGAACCTAAAAAACGAGGACATACGAGATTGTGAACTAAATATAACTCTAAGTTACATATATTGGAAGACTTTTGCACCGCTTTAACAAGATTACTACGAATATCAAGTGATAAGTTTTCTAAATAAGGTAAATATAAGTGTAACATTTTCTTATCAAGCGAGCATTTTATTGATTTAGAAATGAAAACCTTCTTCAAAAACAATTTGACACATCCATCGAGCAGACTATGAGGGTACTCATTCCTAAGAAGAATATCTTTTAACTTGGCAACTTCGACACGAAAAATTTTGAAGTCAGAAGAAATGCGAAAAATACGATATAAAAGCGAAAACACTAATCCATGTTTATTCATCAGCCATAAAATTGTTGTAATAAGAAAAGAGCCCACTAAAAGTGACTTTACGGTAAATTGATGTGATAAGATTTCCATTACTACAACTAACATTAACGTCAAGAAAGGAAATACAATCATTATTTTCAACCTCAGACGTAAAAGAAATATTGGCGTGCAGTTTGTTTAAGTATTCCTTAAACTTGGACACATGGTCAGAAGACGAGAACAAAACAAAAACATCGTCAACAGATTTTCCATAATAAGCAGGCTTAAACTCATCAGGACATTTATCCAACCAAATTTTCTCATTATGACATAGAAATACATTAGCTTAGCTAGGGCCTAAAGAGAAGTCCATAGTAACACCGTCAACCTGTCTGAAGTACGAATTATTAAAACAAAAATAGGTTTTATAAGCGGCTGCAGACAATAACCTGCGAAAATTATCTTTAGGTAAATTATCAACTTTATCAAAATCAGAAAAAAAAAACAGATGTTAACAGATGTTAGTGGTTTGGTCCAAAGGGATGTTGGTAAACAAAGGCTTGGCTTGCCATGAAAACATCACTAATTTGGTTTCTGATTTCCTCTGCAAACAAAAACGAGTCTGTGTAATAAAATGTCGGATAAAATCCCATATAACTTCTGAAATATCAACATTTCAATGCAATTTTACTGTCGTTAGAGCCCTTCTCTTTCTCTTTCTGCTGGGCTAAAAAAATTTTATATTAAGAATTATGTCAAACGCTAGAGTGAATAATTTTTTGGGTAGCCTTATTTTTGAAACACACTGTATATTCGAGTTTTTCTTTACAAACGCTTTCACACAATTATGTACTGTTGAAGAAAAAGACTTTGAAACGAATATGATTCGCTGAGTCACTACGGATTAGTCAATTAAATATTTACCAACTATTTACCTAATCATAATGAAAATTTTTACCCTGGAGATGCAAATTATAAACAAACATCGCAACACTTAAAATGCCCTACTATTAAAGGGATTGTCCGGTAAAAAATAATAATTTGTGATTTTATGTAGTTTTGGTAAAGAAACAACAATTTACCGTTTAAACTTTTTGAATCTTCATTGTTGATTGGCGCGCGAGCGCAGCTAATCTTTAAAACGTCCGTGTAACGGCTGGCTGCTGTCAGAGTGTCGCTCCCGCCAAATTCGAAATTCGAAATCCATTGGTTCATACAACCGTCTCAATGTTGATTGGTGCATAAAGCGCCACCATTACACGAAGGGTGTTTATTATTGCTAGTTTATTGGCTAAAATTTCCGCCATGTGATCATCCGGGTATTTTTCGACTTTCTTTTGCATGCCGATCACATAATGGTGTACTATCAGCGTGACCGAAGAAGCCTATTTCCAAAAGTTAATTGATCAATGTGGAATAAATTTAAAAGAAGCTTTACACTTCCAAAAACCACAAGTAAAGGCTAGAAATTTATAATTATATAACTGTAGTTATCCAATGATTCTACTGTTTTCATTCTTTTCTAAAAACAAGTTCTCAATGTTTTGTATATAAAAACAGATATCTTTTTTGGAAAATGTCTGGGATTCTTTTAAGCCTTTCTAAATACAAAGAATCGTTTGTTTAATGTGTGGGCTGTAATGCTTTTTTAAGCTCTGGATACGTACAGCTCAGCTCAGTTTCCTCTTCAGCTCCAACAACAACAAGAATGCCTGTCTACTGTACCTGCATCATCATTTTATGTTTGATGTTTCTATCTAGCTATTTTAGCATATTTACTTGTATAGTTTTTGACTGTTTTATCAATGTCCTGGACATCATCTTTTAACACAAAATTCTGCTTTCAGTTATGTTTGGGTCACATATTTTCATAATCCAAATCTTTGTTTACTTTTTGTGTTTGAGAGTCTTTTTGTAATTAGGAAGATTGACCGTATATATATATATATATATATATAAAAACAATAAAAACAACAGCTTGGTCAAATGGTATATATACATATATATATATATGAACTAAAAAGCCATCTTGATTATGTAGTATAAAATATATAAAAACGAAGAAGCTACATGTTGATGAACGTGACGCGTTTCGGTAAAAACCTTTTTCAAACGTAAGATATAAAAAAATTATTACAAGCTTTTATAGTAAAAATAATTTGAAAATTCATTCAGTCGTGAAATTTAATAAATAGTACCAAGAGAATTGTGTTATTCACAGTCCAGAAAAGAGGAAGATTTTTGTGTTAATCACAGTCCAAAGAAAAAACAAAAAGTTATGATCTCCAACGGTGGGTCGCTACGCCACAAAGCCCTCTCACGGCTCGTCTTTGATCGGAATATCGATGGTTCTGCCACAACCAAACGGTATACATTGAAAATTGTCCAACAAAAAATATAAATACGTGTTATTCACAGTCCAAAGAAAGAGGAAATAAAGTGATACTATTAATACGACATCCAGGTGTAAAGCAATTTCGACACTTCCAAGATAACGACGCAATCCAGTTGACACAATCCGATAATTTAATAAGCTTTGTAATTATAGACACATGGCAAAGAATATATATGAACTAAAAAGCCATCTTGATTATGTAGTATAAAATATATAAAAACGAAGAAGCTACATGTTGATGAACGTGACGCGTTTCGGTAAAAACCTTTTTCAAACGTAAGATATAAAAAAACCAAACAAGCTGTTGTTTTTATTGTTTTTATATCTATCCAGCTTTTAACCTTTTAGTGTAGATATATATATATATATATATTGAAAGACTTACATAATCACTGTGATATCTTAAAGCATCTAAATTTAATGTTATTTCCTTCATTAAGTTTAGTGGCAGTTGACCAGGGGCGGACGCAGGGTACGGCTCATACGGCTCAAGCCGTAGCAAAATTAAGTCAAGAGAATGATTACTAAAAATGATCTACTGTCGTGCTTCTTTGTCTGTTTGTCTATTCTTGACGCCATGTCGTAATCACTCGATAACGGCGTCGTTTGAAAATCAATCGAATAGGTTTTTTATGCATTAGCGCATTATTTGTTGGCGCCCCATTTGACTCGCAAATTTTAGGTAAGCTATAACTGCAAACCCCACTGCTGTATTGTTCTTCTTTACGGCTCAAAAATCGGCTCCTTTTGATCAATGATGATAGGGGTTATAACTAACAGTTTTGAGCCGTATTGCTGCTCTTCGATACGGCTCAAAGTTACTGCTCAAGTCCCGATTTTACGGTAGTTGGACACCTATACCCCTAATCCCAGCTTCATGGTACTTCTTTCGGTTTTCCATTTGTTTTGAAAGTGCGGCTGTCGTCCCAAAAGTACGCAAGACGATAATACGTATCAGAACAAATCCTTAGGCTTTAAATCTTTCGGTTGTCGGTAGAGTAAGCAAATACGGCTCAAAACTCACACACGTGCATCATATCCTATGAACCTCTTTCTCAATTTGTCTGGATCGGACATGATGCATAGAGAAAAAGTTTTTGAGGCGCTTAATCTCAACGATAACATGGCAACAGAATACTGAAATTTACCCATACTGATGAAGAAAGGTTTTTGTGTTTCAATGAGCACAGGATCTGGTAGATAAAGCCTTGAAAAAGTACTTTACAGCTGAGAGAAATACAGAACATACATAGTGTGGTAGGAGACATCATGTTAGATGCACAGTCGTTGCTTTAAAGTAAGTTTATGTTTTTCTTTATATTTTACTTTGTAAACGTAAGTGTTAGTTTGTTTTTTTAATTATTATACATTAATTCAAATTCATTTAATGACCGAAACAACACAACAACAAAAAACCTTCTGAAAGTTATGTGAGTGTGGATTCAATATTTGTTTTTTTATTTTCATTCACATGCATGGCTTTTTGTATTTGTAACTTTGACGAAAAACAACATTTAATAATTTCTATGTGGGGCTTCTTTTTATTTATTATTTTTTGCCTTGCTAAACTCCTGGTTGGGATTTTACTCAGAGTCGTTGGACTTGATTATTACACAAACTTATTATGTTTTTTAAACATGGTACCTTTTGGCGGTGATCAAAAACTACAGAGTTTGCATGTATACATTAACTTTATTTTGTGATATTTAATTTCATTAGATATATATATATGCAATTATTTTGAGATTTTTCACTGATAATGAGCATTCGTATAGCTATGTGTTGTTAGCTTTATTTGGAAAAAATTCAGTAGTGAGTTTATGAGGGTTAATGAGGAACAAGCAATGCAAATTTGCGAGGAACAAAATTGGTGTTCTGTCTTGTGTTAGTTGGACTTTCACCAGTCATACATAAGTCATGCACCCATTATGCACCCACTTCGAGGATAAAATTGAAATTAAATGCTGTTAATGTGGCCTGTTAAGTGTAAGCTGGATGAATCTTATCTCACAATCCATATTTTGTTTTGTTTTGAGGGAACATTAATATCAAGCACTTTTCACATAATCACTATGTTCTGTTGGTTCCTGGGTTTCTTTATAAAAGAAAAGGAACCACAGGAACATCTAAGATTCAAAGAAAACCTTCAGGAATAGTTGCCCAAAATTGAACAAATTTCTCATGACATATATTTTCAACATGCCAATTGAGTTTATCTTCTTCTACAGACAAAGCTAAGGAAAGTCATGAAGAATTAGCATTATTGGATGATGATGTTACAACCCATATTGACACGTCCTCTGCAGCTTCTCCCCAGGTTATATATAAAATCATTTATTGACAATGTTTTTGAGCTCGAAAAAGACAAAACAGATGGATGGCCATTTCATTTGAAATGGCTAGATGCTTATTCTGTTGGTTTTGAAGTTCCCCAAGTACTCTTTCTTGGTGGGAAATCAGCTTTAGTCAAAGAAATGTTTCGTGTGTTGGCAAGGTCCTTATGTTCTGGTAGTTTTATTCCATGCTTGTCATGATTGATAATTGAATGAAACAAATAGTAGAATTCAATGATAAGTTTGTGTCAAATTGTATAGATGTGATTTGGAATTATCTACAATCCCGGACAAAAATTGTGGCAAAAATGATGTTTTTCATGAAAAATTCAAATACCCCCTCCCCCAGCATCAATGTTTTTAGTTGTGTCCAGCCAGAGGTTCCAACAAACATTGATAACATTGATGGTGGGGGAAGGGGGGCCTCATGACGTGAATTTCATGCTTTTGCCACAATATTTTGTCCGGGATTGTCTGAATTTTTGCATGACTTAGTCATTTTCTATATAGATTTTCTAATGTTTACGTTTGCTTATTTGGTAATGTCTGACTACTTAGAAGTTGTTTATTTTACTTGGAGGGTTACAGATGTAATTTGTGTACTTT
The DNA here is from genome assembly GCA_027922465.2 of Turritopsis dohrnii. Classification (NCBI taxonomy): domain Eukaryota; kingdom Metazoa; phylum Cnidaria; class Hydrozoa; order Anthoathecata; family Oceaniidae; genus Turritopsis; species Turritopsis dohrnii. Next base: position 572,944 of record BQMF02000152.1, on the reverse strand, counting down.
TCTATTGTTATTATTGTCTCTGTTATTCAGTAAGTAAACAATGTAAATGTAAACAAGTTTGTGGGGATGTGGGAATGAATTACAAAACAGTTTTGTTTGTTGCTACCACATTGGAATATAAATAAACAAAAGTTACAAATAGGTAATCTGAAATACTATTTGCAATGTAAACACCAACAAAGCATTTTGTTTACTTTACTTTAGGTATATATAAACAAAACATATTGACAAAAAACATGACCTCGTAAAAGATCACCATGGAAGAATCTGTCCGATTTGAGGGTTCTCCACCAGAAGTTTGGTGTCAGTTGCTTTGCGGCAGGTATCTGCACTTTGCAGAGAGAGACGTTTACTGCCATGCCAAGATACCAATAGAAAAGAAAGAAGATCTGCGGCACAAAAACAAGGGAAGGCCCAAGTAGACAACTTCGCGAATGGAACGGGATGATGAAAGGGGGCATTACGGGCACACAGGAATGGCAGTGCTACAATTTCCTTTAAGCGTATTCAGGAGGAAGCCGGACTGGGTAACACAACAAGCAACAAAGCTGTGAGCGGGGTCTTGAGAAGGAACGGATACGAGTACGCCTCCTCACAGAAGCGGATAAGAAAGAAAGACTTGGATTTGCAAAGGCCTATCGAAAGAAAGACGAACAGTTTTGGACAAACGAAGCAAACTTTTACTTTCCCTTTGACTTTTACTTTACATTTAACGTTTTGCGACACGTCACCAACACGTCACCAACACGTCACCAACACGTCACCAACACGTCACCAACTGTAATAGTGTTTTCACTGGGAATTATAACACGTCACCACACGTCACCAACTTTCTTTGATAGTAATAAAATAATATACTCTTCTTATAAAAAAAAAGTGGTGACGTGTGGTGACGTGTTACAATTCCCAATGAAAACACTCTTTACAGTTGGTGACGTGTTGGTGACGTGTTGGTGACGTGTTGGTGACGTGTCGCAAAACGTTGTTTTGGATATTTTAGAAATGTGACCTACTGCAACAAGCGAAAAATTCCTTCCTTGACTAAGCACTTAAGGATTTGCGTAAAACCAAGTGCGTCCCACTGACTGTCATCCATCTTGGTGTTCACTTAGTTTTGTTTACACGGCTTGAAAGAAAAAAGTTTCTGTTGAGTTCACACACATTTTGTATATATTTTCATAGACAAGTTTATAATATCATATATTATGTTATTATTATGACACGTATATGTAGGGTATATCTGTTTTTGTCAGAGAAAAATTATCTTTCTGTTTTATGTTCACATACATTTGGTATATATTTTGCTAGACGACTTTGTATTGTTCATCATTTGACCCAGTATGCCACGTAAACTTTGGTTATTTCTTGTATCACATATTCTTGACAGCATGTTTAGAGTATGTACATGTTTGAATTGACAAATATTGACAAACTGCAAAAGCCTGTTTTGCACTAGGGCCATGTTCTTTTGTTTTGATTTTGTGTAAAATTACACGAACTGTGACAAGGGGCAACCTGGCTGCCAACACATGTTGTGGGAGATGTCAGTCTTGAAAGAATGTGTTGTTTTACTAGGAAGACCCCTTTCCATTTTTATTCTTAAAATTCAGACAATCCCGGACAAAAATTGTGGCAAAAATGATGTTTTTCATGAAAAATTCAAATACCCCCTCCCCCAGCATCAATGTTTTTAGTTGTGTCCAGCCAGAGGTTCCAACAAACATTGATAACATTGATGGTGGGGGAAGGGGGGCCTCATGACGTGAATTTCATGCTTTTGCCACAATATTTTGTCCGGGATTGTAGAAAAAGAATACTACTTGCATTTCCAAGTGATCTGAATCAGTGTTGGAATTTGATATCTAACCAGATTTTAGAAGAAATAAAGAGAAACAATTTTTTCCCTATAAATGATGATAAAGCCTGTTATGATTCTACTAAGAAGCCTTTGTCTTAAGAGAAGATTTTGTTTTGCGGAGTGTGGTTGATTGTCTACTGAAAACATACAAGTAGAATAGGAAGAATTATTTTATGTGGACAGTTCTGTCTTAACTATATATTCACTGTATATTCTATGAGAACATACTATTTTATTTATGTATTTGAAAAAAAAATAAATGGTGGGAGACTTCATGCTAATTCTAATTCACCATATATATAAGATATTTTAATTTTGAATTTGTTCACCTTTTGTCTTTTTTAGCACAAACATCAACAGATCGACCTAGATTTAATGAAGTGCTAGAGGTATGGAAAGGTGCCAAGGATGTTGAGAAGAGTAAGAAGTCAAGGAAGAGTGCAGGACGAAAATCAACATAGAGGGCGGAAAATTATAACTTGCACTAGCACCATGAATTTATAGGAAAACTGCATTCTTAGTTAGTTCAGTTTTGACAAAATTTATGGTGCCAATTTTCATTATATTTTTTCAAATACTGTTTTTTAGCCTCTTAGTTCAATTTTGTGTTCCATTTTGCTTGGGTGAAATAAATTTGCTTTTGAAAATGAGAATGCTAGTAAATTCTTCGTGCAACGAAAGGAATGTGTAATCGTGCAGTGTGTTTGGTATTTTAGACGTTTAATATAATGATGCAGTTAATGTAATACTGTAATTATTTTGTTATGTATATGCTGTGTAAATCTAAAAAAAACTACTGTATTCAGCTTCTATTCTTCTATCCACCTTTGGTTAAAATGTTTAATGTAGGCTAATTTTGGTGTTGGGGGTTCAAAGTAGCTAACTGGAAATGAACGTTCATCTCCCGGGATGCATTTGTCCGTAAATCGGGTTATTCCGATCGGGTTATACCGAGAAAAATCGGGGAATTGGAATTCTTATTGGAATCCACAAGGTTGAGCCGTACCTATAAAATAATGCTGCGTCCGCCCCTGTTGACGTAAGTTTTTTTGTGTCAGTTATGCTTTCATAATGCCCTGGGGTGTATGCGTAAAGATTTAATGTTTTTTAAGTTTGTGTATATCTTTTCATGAAATTTAGTTTAGTTCAGATAATGCATGTTTGTAAATTAACATATTAATGACATATTGTTTATGAAACTTAAGCACAAATTTCTGTTTTCAGTTATGTATGTTGATTGATGTATTTTGCATAGTCAAATTTACGTTTTCCTTTTTGTGCTTGCAATTTAGGAATTCTGTTAGGAAGATTGACTAGACATATTGAATTCATAAATTCATAATAGATTGAATTACATGCATCATTGTTTTATCTGAATGGATTATTATATCCTTATATCATTATGTACCAACAAAATAAAGAACATTATGTCATTCAGATATAATCAAGTTTATTCGTGTTTATTGGTATAAAGTTTTGAAAAATGACAACTATGTTTTTCCGTATTTTGGGAGTACACATGATCGGAAATTTAATAAACATACATTGTGGAAATGATTCAATCTTTTTTAAATTTCAAGAATGTCATAGCCTTTCAATTTTCATACTTCAGCTGATTTTGCAGAAATCTTTTATGCCTGTAAGGGCATCTTGTTTCCTGTTATAATGACCTTTCAAAAATTTAGAAATTGGTATAGGCAAAACATTTTGTGGGTTTTGGACATATAAATCTTAAAAAGTAACATCATTACTGCCCGTAACACCTATTTAGTACTAACCAACGAACTATTTGTGCTTAATTGTGTGGTGTGTATTTTGCAGACCAGGCCTTAAAAAGTTTGGTTCTTGAGCGGTATTTCGGGGTACTATTTTGAAATTTATATTCAAATGGCAAAAGGTAAATATTCTAAACCGCCCTTGAACGGGCCTTTTTTCCAATTTTTGGGAATAAAAGAGACAATCAGCCTGTAGCTCTTTTGAAGTTTACACAAATTGTTTTGTATTGTGTCGAAAATTTTGAAATGTCTAGATGTTAGAAAAATCAAGAAATTTGATATAGGCCAATCATAAAAACCAATTACTTTGTCAACTTGGTTAAACTCAATCACGTCACACAGGTGTGTATTTTGCTGTTCAGGTTAGCCTATACAGGGATCCCGAATAGCATATATAACCCTGTCTCGTTTTCAAGTTGCTTGCCATAGCAACGAACTGTCCTTAAAGAATTATCGAATACAAACAATTGCAGTGGTTTGAATTTAAACGCATATCCCTTGTGAATGCTAGCTAATTCAAGTAACTGCAACCTATTGCATTAAAATAGCCCCATCGACTAACTGTTGCGCCAATCTTAGATTAAAATCAACGATTAATATTAGCCATGTTAACACAGAACATTTATTTTGATGAATGATCTTCAGCGCTAAAAGGACTGGGTAAATAATCTATTATGCGTAATTATGCGAATGACGTATTAGTTTGCCTCCTGTTCACGTACTCCATAGTGTGTCCGCTGGAATGTACAGTTTACCCCCGGTAATTAAAGAATATTAACGAAATAAAACTAATGAAAATCGATGATTTTTAATGTAAAACCTTTTAAATTTTTGAAATTAAGTTTGAAAAAACATTTAAAAATGAACGCCAACAACATGCCAATATTGGATTTCAATTTAAGCCCGAGAAATCTCTTGCCGCAGAAGAGACTGGGACTCCTCTTTTTGACGACGGAGAGGAGTTGATGCTTCTGCCGTCAACTGACTCACGTGAGCAAAAAGCAGTAACAGATTGGTGTAACGTATTGTTGCCTGGCAACTCAGTTCCTACGTTGGTTTTACACCAATCTGTTACTGCTTTTTATACTGAGCGCGAAGTGTAGTATAACTGATTTTGTAAACTGCAACTTGGGTCAAAACATTTTTCTTCTTTTCTTCTTTCATTTTTCAAAACATAAAAAAGTTCGTTCTTTTTATCGCGCGATCCACGTTGTCTTAATTTTGGATCAGTTGGCAACTTTAAAAATGTTTCGTCTTTACATTCAGGATTTGTGCTTTATTTGTACAATTAAACGCTACACAGTTAGTTAAACATGGTGCACAAAACTGATAACTAGATTCACTAGCGTCCGCGGAAGAAGAACGAGGCTCGCCTAGAAAGAGGCTCCTCTAGAAAGACTGTGGAGCGCTTCTTTTCGCGCGTCCGAACATTGATTTTACGTTTTTTCCCAGCAGGCAAAAACCTTTTTGTTTTATTGTAAAGGGGGCTGGAAACTAAGATGCTTATTAATTTTACTGAATAACACGAAAAGGAGGGCTGCTGGTACGATTTATGTTTTCATATTCTTTCGTTAGGTGAACAAATGAATTCATGTAACGAAGGAAATTTCAAAATTACCTTAGCAACAGTGGCCATTCTCCCTAGCAACAGAGAATAAAGCGATTATTCCATTCAATGGAGCGCGAAAACTAATAAAATAAGTTTGACATGTCTTAGTTCATTAAATAGTTGATATTTTTTTACAATAATTTTTGTCTTCAACGATGTGTTTCACAATAAATTATCTGGAAAACATTTTTTTCCCAACGACGACACAACGTATCACCGACATAACAACCTAAATATACTAAGGGGCTGTTCATATGGAGGTGAGCTGGCCCGGTTAACCACTTGAACGAGATGAAATTCACCCAGCGTTCATATGGTTTTTTTCACCCCACTTAACCGGGCTGGAAAATGTTGTTTACATCACCTAAACAATAATTCAAATTTTGACGCATGCGCACTTGTCTAAAATCCATCCCACCAAACCGGGCTGGTGTGTTCATATGAACAAATTTCATCTCACCTAGGTGAGATCCCGGTCAAATGAAATGAGACCTCACTTAAGTGAGCTAGTCCGCTTTTCATATGAACACAATTTATTCTTATAAAGATTTCTTAATAACAAAGAGATCTCTGCTAAGTGAGCTAGCCCGGCTAACCGGGCCAGCTCACCTCCATATGAACAGTCTCTAAGACTGCGCGCCGGAGTTATGTCGTCGCATGAAGTTAAAACTTCGTTACCAGTGGGTTTCTCACAGTTCCAGACGCGTAAGTTGATTGAAAAGAATTCTCATCAAGATTCGGCCTGGGAACAAAATCATTACAAGAAAATGTTGCAATAAATTTCTCATAACGAAAAAGAGAAAAAGAAAGAAGTTTCTCGAAGATTGTGGGGCGGTACTTTAATTCAAAAGCATTTGTTTCACATTCAGTATTAGTGCTTGTACTTTCGTAACTCGAGAAGACGGGGGACTTATACATTTTCCAGAAAAAATACCGCTGAAAAGTCGAAAGCATTGCAATGGATAAAGCAGATGTCGAAATCGCTCTTTCTCTCGCCTCATTTGCTTATTGTGTTATTACATTGAAGGCAAACTACTACGTCACAGCAGAAATATTACAATGGCCTCACTTTCGCGAGTTGATTTTTCAAAACAAGATGGCTATGCAGAAGGACGCAAACAGCGCGAAGGTTTTTATAAATCTTCTTGTAAATAAGAAACAAGCTTGTGTTTGAAGAAAAGGAATTGGAAATTACTTATTTAAGTACTAAAGGAATTATGTTACGAATTTTTGTTTTTTACCGGACAATCCCTTTAGAAAATGCAAAGTAACTCCTACGTAAAACAAATCATAATAAAACTAATGCAAACATATAGACCAAAGAATCCAACATCCGACTATTATAATAATGCGTATAAATGCATATGTGTATCACTGGAACTGACCGAATAAAGGTTTCGAAAACTTATTTTTTATCCTGGAGACGTGAAACAAACATTGCAACACTTAAAATGCCCTACCTTCAGACCAAAATCATGTTTTTACGTGCAAAAGATTTAATGCAGAAACAAATGGCAATACAACAAAGAAGTATAATACGTATACACAGAATAAAAGTAACTTTAGTGTAAAAAAAGCAATACATAATACAGAACACAAAAGCAAACATTGAATAACATTACAAAATGTGAATTGAAAACAAATCGATACCTTCCAACTGTGTTTCTTTCGCGTTGAAGTTACATTGGGCAGAATTTTTGAAATTGATAATCTGTTCTTCACCAACCATCAACATCATGATTTAAACCATGAGTTTCATTTCTTTATGTTTATTGTATTTTTTATTTTGCTTATCTAAAAGAAAACCGTATTATGACAAACAAACAAACAAACAAACAAACAAACAATAAAAAAGGAACTTCGAGAACATATATTAAACTTAAAAATAATAATTAGAGACACAAACTTAATAAGAGAATTTGTATAGCTAAAGATTTTCTAACAAATGAAAACATTCAAAAAGTATACAAAAAAACTTAATCATACAATGACGATATCAAAAGAAAAACAAAACAAATTAAAAGAAACCTTGAGAAAGCATTAACCTCAAAAAACACAACCTTAATGACAGAACATTGACATCTGTGGAACCATTTTTAAACTCAGTGAAAAACTCCTCTGGCTAATTCACAACAGTTATTTTTTACTCATCCAACATACTTACTGTCTTCTTAGTAAATAGATCTATATTTTAACTTTGGTTTAACTTCAAACAAACGACGATTATATATACCTTTCAATAATCAATTCACGTCATCATCATGTTAGTAAACAACATTTTCTGCTATGCTGCTGCAGCCATTTTTTAACACTTTTAAACTCTTTACTTTCTATATTTCATACCTGTAAACAAATAACTAAATAAAGTATTTACTTTCCAGCACACTTTCCTACTGCAAACATGTACTAAATACCTCTGTAAACTTTCTTTACTTTCCAGTAAGTTTCTACTGTACATGCACAGAAATATGCTTTCTCCCACTCAATGTTGCCAGTATTTTGTGCTGAAAAACATAAAACAGACTTCTTGTTTGCCAACACTGTTTCTGACTTGATATTGGTCCAGTATTGATCTAAGATTAAAGGTTTTTGTAGTAAGAAATTCACCCAGTCTTGCTTCGTGCTCAACCAAATTCACCTTCGTCTGCTTCCGTCTGTAGACTAACGGATTTACTAACCGATTCCACTGCCATCGATTTTTGATTTTCGGCAGCCAATCAAAATGGTTAAAAAAATTTCTTGCGTTTTCATTGTCTTAAAGAAAACTGACGTTAGATCCTCCGTAATCGTGAATGTGTCTTGCGTGGTCGAACTGCCGCTATATGCAGGGGCGTAGCCAGCATTTTCGTAAGGTCAGTCAAAAATGATTAGTGTATGGGCGAATTCGGAGCGCGAAGCGCTCCGCCTTTTAAGCTGGGGGTCTGGGGGGCGCTTTGAGCCCCCCAGTGGGGGTTTGGGGGCGAAGCCCCCGGGAAAATTGCGTTATTTTTGCTATAGAAACGCCTGAAGCGGGCTAAAAATAGTTATGAAATCGGGCTGCAAATTGAATAATTTTGATCAAGATCCACAATGAAATCAAGGCGGCAGCTATTCAGAAACTACATCACAGTAGTACTCGCCTCGCTTTCAAAGTATAAATTAATGACATTTGCGTCGTTGATAAAAAAAAATACCCCACGGGAAAATATTTCACAAACCTTACGAATATTGAAGTATTTTATTAGAAATAAGGTGATGACTTCTACGATGTTACTTCTATTCGAGCATTTTTTTATTGTTTGTTTATTTCAAAACAAAAAACACAAAGACACTTTAATAGAGACTGTTTCGCTCAATATCAGAGCTCATCAGCATGTCTAGGAAATAATCCAGACATGGACAGCCGGAAAACGAAAAAAAAACAAAAAAAATAGAACAAGATGCCCTTATGGGCAGAAGGATTTCTGCAAAATCAGCTGAAGTATGAAAATGGAAGACTAACAATAACATTCTTGAAACTTGAATGGTTTTGAATGATTGGACAATAAAATACAACACAATACAACATTGACTGCTGCTCAGTGTAGACTGCACACAGCAGGTGGGAATTGTAACACACAAAATAAAATGAGTTTTGTTATTGAAATATTGAAGTTAAATATGTTCAAACAGCTGACCAAAGGTGTGCTACCAGTGAAAATTTTAATGAATAAATTATTTGAAATTATATGTTGACTCCTTTGAATGTTTGAATGAGAGTGAGAAATGTAAAAAGTACTTTTATAATTATATAAACAATACACAAATTACATATAAAAGAAATGTGTGACATAACAATCAACCCAAAATGACCTATTTTAATATAACACAATAGAAGAAAAGTTTATAAAAATTCTTTAAGAAATTTGAAAAGGTTGAATGATCTTTACAAGGCATGCCGAAAGTGTAATTGATATTATGTAAAACTTTTTTGCATATATACATCTGAATGACATGAAACATTGTTTATTTTGGATATACAAAATACAATTAAGTTTATATTGATCTTCTCTGATATCACAGTGATTACATATGAAAATCACATAATATGCTTTAAACATCTTCTTAATTACATACAAACAGAATTCCCAATGTTGCAAATACAAAAAGTAATCAAAGATCTTGATCATTGAAAGTATATGCTCTATAAATTTATACCAAAATTTACCAAAATTTTGTATTGTGTTACTATAGTACAGTTTGAATTTATAGATGAGTTTCTGATGTTAATTACCAGTTAAAGATCTGTTTAAACTAAAAATTTAATAAACTTCACAAAAATAGATTTTGAGTGCTAATGAGTATTATTTTTAATAATTTTTTTTGTCTTAAAAACACCTCCTGAGAACCGGTTTAACCGACAGTGTGCAGAGAGCATCTAATTGCCAACCAAGATGCGTGCACATATTGGTAGGAAATTGACTTGATCTATTAAGCATTTATGTTGAAACTCACAGCAATTATCGAGCAAAAAACACTAATGTTTATAAACATCACGTCACTTAGAAACTCATCTATACACAGTTGGAACATTTCAATTTGTCAGGATAATGATCAAGGCTATATTATTACAAAACAAAACGCGATTATAGAAAAAACATATCAACAAACAAATCAACAAACATAAAATGATAACAAATACATAATAGTTTATATGACGCTCGACCCACACACAAGCCACATACAAACAGGAATAAATTCACAACAGATAACACAAGCAAACACGGGTCCACACAGCACGCAAAAATTGAACACAACGTAATTGTTCATTAACAACCGTGATTAGGAACAACATTCATAAATAGGGGCATTGTCAGTATAACTTAGCTAGAAAATCATCAATCAAAAGTGGTGCAGAGCAGACAACCACTACTTAATGTTAGAGCTGAGGAGGAAACGGTATTAAAGTATTAAACCCAAACAAGAAACAAAAAAAAATCTTTTGTATCTAGAAAGGCTTAAACATTGAAACAGTTTTCCCTAATACGAACACATAGCTCTTTGACTCAAAACTTCTTACTTTACAACTTCTTAGTTAGATAGAAGTATCACACTACAGTAGAATATTACACGTACTCCTCAGAGCTTCATAAAAGCATAATTGACACTACAAAAACTTTATTATATACACTACAAACACTTTAAACTATATATACCATCAGACTATATATTTATTTACATCTGAATGAAAAATACTTACTTTATTTCGTTACGTTTCACAGCACCTTTCTCGAGAAGCATTGAAATGTCAACAACACATCTTTGCTTCTGAGATAGGGTAGTTCTGAAAGAACTTGAAATTTCACGAATTGCCTCATTATCATCAGCATTTAACGCAGATTTTAATTTTTCCATAATCTGTTTTTAATCATCCAAACGTCCTTCTTTACATGGGATGAGAACTGGATGTTGTTTGACACATGCGCTAAGGTTTTGGAACCTTCTGGAATCCTGTCTGTGGGTTTTGAATAATAGAAAAAGTAGGATCAGTAAAAAACAGCTGAAATATGCAAAAATTCTGTGAGAAATCGGCAAAAAATAGCAAGCAATGCAAAATTTTCTAAAAACTCGGCAAAACATAGTCGACATATCCTTGTAGAATCGGCAAAAAACAGCTGAGCATTGCATATTTCTGATGAATTCGGCAGGAGCAAAGGTGATTTTTTTGCCGGTGGAGAAAAAAGAGAAAAGAAGCACGGCAAATGTGGGCGCCGCGCGACAAATCCAAATAATGGCGGGTGGGCGTATTACAATTGCAATTTCTCCCCGAGTATATGACAATGGCGCAAATATGACTTAAGTTCGTGCCGTGATGATACGCAATAATAAGTAGTACATGATGTAGAGTCAATTTATAGATAAATTCTCTTGGTCAGTCATATGCCGACGCTGACTGACCTTGGCTACGCCCCTGATATGACCACGATTAAGAAGATTTAGACCGTTAAAAAAAAACAAAAAACAAACACTCTCTAAGTTAAATGTGTTGCACACGATTGCGGATTATTATCACCGCCCTGCTCTAACAAGTGTCTTATCTATATATACTAATTCGCGTTGTGTGTCACACTTTTATTTTAGAGAGTGATATATTTGGTTTTCTTTTAACGGTCAAATCCTTCTTATTTTTTCCCTTTTCGTCGTAAAACCACGTAGAGTGAGAGACACCTTTTTAATGTTACGTAATCTAAGTGTGACGTTTAAATTTTTAAACCAATCAAAACGCAAGAAATTATTTTTCGCCAATTTGATTGGTTGACGATTTCCAAAAAATAAGTTCGTTAATAACCGATTTCATTGCAGTTATCGCAGTTGTGAGTTTGACGAAGAAACACAGGTTTGTATACATGCTGTTTATTAAACTGTTTATTGTTTAACTTTTATTGTTGTTGTATTTTAGATTTTATTTTAGATTAATAAAAGAACAGTAACAGTGTAAGTGATTAGTTGTTTGTTTACAATGTGAAATCATATTGACAAAACAGAAGAAGTGCAGTAAAGTTTTTAAAAATTGACTGTGCAGAACGAACGAACAGGTCTATACAAAGTAGTATTATCATAAACCTTTTATTGTTTAATATTTTAGATTAATAAAAGAACAGGTGAGTTATTTATGTATGTATTTAAATGTTTGTTTACGTTTTAGTTATCAAATATCGCTATACAGAAGAAAATGCAGTGAAGAAAGGCAGTTTGATGTTTATTTACACAGTAAGGAATGGTTTTAATTTAGTTTTGAAAGATTAATTGTCTCAGTTATTCTGTCGTTTAGTATGTGTATATGCTGCTGGATTTTTTTTTTTTTTTTTTTTTTTTTTTTTTTTTATGAGAAAGAAGTTACAAAACATCAAGTTACAAAACGGGACGTAAGACTGAACACCTTCGAAGCACCAGAAGGTGAGATCGCCAGGTATTCAGCCTTGAAACAAAAAGCTAAGACAGAATAAAAAAAACAGAAAAACACACACACACAACGTATAGCATGGAAACAGACTCTAAAATGGTGTATCGATAAAAAGAGACAGACTGAAGCGCTCAGTCCCTTTGATAAACTTAGCAATCGATCTAAGAATTTGACGATTGGTTGCATCCTTAAACATTGGATTTCCATACAAAAGCAGTCGGACAAGAGCGTTTCTACAAAGAGGCATAAAAGGAACGTTCGCATCATGGAGGTCATTAAATAAAACAATACGTAAGTTTGAATAATTTGGGCAGTGAAGCAGGTAGTGCTCAGTAGATTCCTCCGAATTAGTACGGCACGTACAGAAAGGGTCAAGCGTATCCATGAAGTTGTGCCTGAATTTATGTGCTTTTAAGTGACTAAAGCCTACTCTTAGTCGTGTAATCAAGGTCACTCCAGGTATGTCATCTAGCCTATAGATCGAGTTGGGCATAGGTTTACGACCTTTCAAAATCTCCCTTTTGAACATTAACAAATTTGGAAGACCCGTTAGCCCAGCGTCAAGCTTGTTCCATTCACTTATACAATAAGGAAAAAAAGAATTTCTGAAAGATTCAACTCGACCAAACATTGGGGGTATTGCGTTGGTAGCCCTTAGAGGGTACCTTTGGGCAAAAGTCCTTGGTAATATGTCTTGTAAGTATTGAGGTGCTGTGCCATTTACAATTTTGTAAAACATGCACATTCGTCTACAGTACCTTCGGTCTGACAATGACTCGAGTCCAAGTTCATTGTATAGTTTCTCACTTGAAGTTCCACGGAAACATCCAGAAATGGCTAGAGCAGCTTGATATTGAATGGATTCAAGACGCCGGGTAAACGAGTCATTTCCAGGATTGTCGTAAATCACATCACCGTAATCAAGATGTGGCCTAATAAAAGATTTATATATTGTCAAAAGAGTGTCTCTTGGCAGATTACCTCGCAGTCGCTTTAACATTCCTATGTCGCGATTGACTTTAGATATCTTCTCATTCAGATGATGACGAAAGTTTAGCTCGTTGTCTAAGTAAAGGCCAAGATGTTTTTGAACATCTTCGCAAGCAACGGGTACACCGTTGAAATAAATATCATAAGTTGTGGCAACACTTATCCTTTTCGAAAATAAGACCTCAACGGCTTGTTTAGATGGATCCGGATTAAAAGACATTTTCCACTGACGAGCCCACTCACTCACTCGACTAAGATCAGCATTTAGTTCCCTAGCTGAGACAGCAGCATTTAGTACCAAAGAAAATAGTGAAGTGTCATCAGCAAAGATATCGACTGTCGATTCCATATTTTCGGGGAGGTCATTTATGTATATTAGGAAAAGCAATGGTCCGAGAATCGAGCCTTGGGGTACACCTGCTATGATTTGCTGCCATTCAGATTCTTTGCCATTAAGGACAACCCTTTGAAACCTAATAGACAGGAAGTCCGTCAACAATTTCAAAAGTTTGCCAGCAACACCATAAGTTTCCAATTTAAAAACAAGTCCTTCATGCCAAACCCTATCGAAAGCTTTTGAGATATCAAGGAAAACCCCTCGAGTGTCTAGCGGTGGGTTGAGATTAAAGCCTTGAAAGATATTATGCGTTATTGAAAGTAACTGAGATATACAGGAATCATTCTTGCGAAAGCCAGATTGACTTGAGGAGAAAAGCTTGTGCTGCTCAAAGTAACTATAAATCTCGTCATATATGCATTTTTCAAAGATTTTACCTAAGACAGGCAGCAAAGATACTGGTCTATAGTTTTTCACCAATGATTTGTCTCCCTTTTTGTGACAAGGAGTAAGATTACCCCTTTTCCAATGGCTAGGATAAATACCACTATCATGAGATAACTGAAATATGTCAATGAGTGGCTTTACTAAAGATTTATCACACATTTTGACCATTCGGGCAGATATCTGATCCCAGCCATGGGATTTGTTCACGTCAAGAGACCTGATGATGTTAAGCACCTTATCCGGTTCGAATATAATGTCTTCCAGTCGATGATCTGTCAGAAAATATGGGGCAGGTAAGTTACTATCAGTTTGAACTGGGGTGCATTGATCAGCATAAAAATCGTTGAAAATATTTGCCTTTTCAAGTGGATCAGTTATGACCTTGTTTTCATGGTGGATGGGGGGAATTTGGGATGTTTTGCGTTTGTTTAAGAATCGATTTAAGATAGACCAGTATTTCTTCGAGCCAATGTTAGGGTCATTCAGGGATTTAGCAAGGTTTGCGTAGTAAATGTCTTTTACCTGTTTAATTGCAACTTTACAACGAAATTTGATTTCTCGCAGCTGCTCGAAGTCAGAGACTTTGCGTCCACGTTTAACATATCGTCGATATATCTTGGCTTTCTCAAGAATCATGCCTTTAATCAAGAATCATGCCTTTGCTGCTGGATGAAAAGGAAGACGAGAGAAATTTGTTTTGGTAACGCGCTATATTATTACATTAAAAATGGTCCTACAGCTATGAATGTTTTTATTTCTCATGACGCTGTGGAAGTGGGGAATGTGTTATGCTGTCTAATTGTATCTATTGTATTTTTATTGTATTTTTTGTAGTTTTATGTATTTCACTTAAAAAAATGATAGCGAAAGTGTTTTATAAATACCTATATATGTTTGTGCTGAAAAGTAAATAAAGTATTAGTAATTTGTTTACAGGTATGAATATAGAAGTAAACAGTTTAGAAGTGTTTGAAAATGTCTACAGAAGATGATCAATGCTGTTTACTATATCATTTCAAAAATTGTTGCTGTCCAATGTAACTTCCGCACGAAAGAAATGCAGTTGGAAGGTATCGATTTGTTTTCAATTCACATTTTGTAATGTTTTTTTTTTGGTTTTTTTTGGTTTTGTGTTCTGTATTAAGTATTGCTTTTTTACACTAAAGTTACTTTTATTTTGCGTATACAATATATACTTTTTTGTTGTATTGCCATTTGTTTCTGCATTAAATCTTCTGCATGTAAAAACATGATTTTGGTCTGAAGGTAGGGCATTTTAAGTGTTGCAATGTTTGTTTCACGTCTCCAGGGTAAAAATATAATTTTTGAAATAATTTTTTTTTATTTTATATTTTCTATATTTATTATAATAAGATGTTAGATTCTGTGGTGTATCGGTTGCATTAGTCTTATTATGTTTTGCTTTGCGTAGAAGTTACTTTGCATTTTCTGTGTATCAAAAAGAATGTTTTCGGTCAATAGTAAGTGCTGCGATGTTTGGTTATAGTTCGCGTCTCCGGGGTAAAAATTTTCATTATGATTAGGTAAATAGTTGGTAAATGGTTTTGTTTCTATGTATAAAAAACATAGTTTTGGTCAAAAAACCGGAATATCGAGAATTTTGATGTTCCAATTTTTATTATTATTTTGATGTTTGATTCTTTTATGTCTCCAGGGGAAATTTAATTGACTAATCCTTTCTCTCGGTTCAACTCACATTGACTAAACTGTAAAAAAAATTTACCAGCTATATTCAACACTCTACAACATGGGCAAACTAATCATTGCCAATTCTTTATTTTATTATTCGTGAACTGGACGCATGCTGAACATGGGTGGCGAGCGACGCCGCCTGGGCGGCTAGTCTACTCATGCTAATTCGCAATCATGCATGCCACTTTTATTTTAGACAGTGTTGGGTTTTCTTAAAATCTACGGTCAAAATCTTCTTAATCGTGGTCATTTTTTCGCTAGACCATTGATGATTGACGATTAGTATAATAGCACGCGGCCTGACGTCAGTTTCTTATACCTTCTCACGGGAAACCATTGCATTGCATCTCCAATCGAATGCGACTTTTTTGGGGAAATGTCTCGAGAACCAATAGGGATATCTGACGTTTTTAAGGGTGCGCGATACGGGTGATGGAGTGACGCATCATTTGGGCCTAAATCTTATTTGATACTGCAGATATGATGTCATCAAAATCTTTAATCGACGATATCTCTGCAAAGGTTGGTCGTAGCTAAACGATCCCATAACTTATTTAGTTTTAATTTACGGTCATTGTCCTCTTATGTGCGCGTAAAACCACGTAGATGCGAGAGACACTTATTTCACGATCATTCCAAAAGCACGTGGCATCATTTGACGTCAGTTTTTTTGAAATCACGGGGGAACCATTACATTGCATCCCCAATCGAACGCGACGTTTTTGGGGAAATATCTCGAGAACCAATAGGGATATCTGACGTTTTTAAGGGTGCGCGATACGGGTGATGGAGTGACGCATCATTTGGGCCTAAATCTTATTTGATACTGCAGATATGATGTCATCAAAATCTTTAATCGACGATATCTCTGCAAAGGTTGGTCGTAGCTAAACGATCCCATAACTTATTTAGTTTTAATTTACGGTCATTGTCCTCTTATGTGCGCGTAAAACCACGTAGATGCGAGAGACACTTTCTTTCACAATTATTCCAAAAGCACGTGTCATCATTTGACGTCATTTTTTTTATGATCACGGGGAATCATTGCATTGCATCCCCAATCGAATGCGACGTTTTCGGGGAAATATCTCTAGAACCAATAAGGATAACTGACGTTTTTTAGGGTCGGCGATACGGATGACCGGGTGACGTAACATTTGGGCCCAAATTTCATTTGGTACTGCGGCTATGACGTCATCAATATCTTTGATCGACGATATCGTTGCGCAACGGTTGATTGTAGCAAAACGATCCCATACATTTTTTTGATCAGTTTTTCGAGTTCTACAACATCATTACACTTTCCAGTCTCTATTCCGTAATTGAAATTTTCGTCACCTTTTTTCGACACATTGCCGTAAAAAACTTTTACGCAAGTTACTATCTTATATATAATAGCGAGTGTGTTTCACACTTTTATTTTGGAGAGTGATAAATTTTGTTGAAATTTACGGTCAAAATCTTCTTAATCGTGGTCATATTTTACGTTAGGCCATGCGGTTTTTTTACGATTATTATATAGTAGCAAGTACCCTGACGTCAGTTTTCTAATCTATCACGGGGAATCATAGCATTGCATCCTCAATCGAATGCGACGTTTTGGGAGTAATAACCCGAGAACCAATAGGGAAAACTGACGTGTTTTAGGGTCCACGATACCGGTGATGGGGTGACACAACATTTGGGCCTAAATTATTTTTAGTCCTGCGGCTATGACGTCAGCAAAATCTTTGGTCGGTGATATCTTTTCAACGATTGGTCAAAAAAGGGGAAAGAGGTCGTAGCGAAACTATCCCATACACTTTTTTGATCAGATCTTCGAGCTCTATGACATGTGTACACTTTCCAGCTGCGGTTGTGTGATTTAATTTTTTGTCACGGGATTTGCACACGGGAAAAGCGAATTCGACACTTCCTTTTCGAAGTTAAACTCGGTAAAAAATTTTACCCGGGTTACTAGTTTAGTTTAAATTTATGGTCAAGTTCTGCTTAGTTGCGCGTAAAACCGCAAGAGGCACAATGTGGATTCGCCACATAACTTCACACAAAATATAAAAAAAACACATGGCGTGACGACAGTTATTTTTTGCTAATCACGGGGGAACCATTGCATTGCATCCCCAATCGAACGTGACGTTTTTGGGGAACCATCTCGATAACCAATAGGGATAACTGACGTTCTTTGAGGTCCGCGATGCGGGTGATGGGGTGACGCAACATTTGGGCCTAAATTTGTTTTGGTACTGCGGCTATGACGTCATCAAAATCTTTGATCGAAGATATCTCTTTAACGGTTGGTCATAGCGAAACGATCCCATACATTTTTTTATCAGTTTTTCGAGCTCTACAACATGGGTACACTTTTAAGTCACGAATCTGTAATTAATATTTTCGTCACAGGGGGAACGCGGTATTTCACACATCGTTTTCGAAGTTAAACTTGTTAAAAAATTTTACCCGGGTTACTAGTATCCTTATAATAACAGATATTCCCATTGATATGTTTGTACATAGATGTTCCGAGGAAAGGTCAGAAATGTTTCATATGAATATTTTGTCTCTAATAGCAATCAACAACTCTAAAACAAGACAAAATTTTCGATCTTCTTGCTCGAAAACAAATATGCAAATTTAATAAGTTCAGTAGAGAAGAATTTTGTAACATTTTACGTCTTGCTACCACTGAATCTTTCTTTTTGTTCAATGGTAGTTATTACCCCCGCAGCGAACCTAAGCGAGCGAGGAGGCATAGCAGTTTCACGAGATAGGCGAATGTCAGTTTCCCATTTTGTTCATCATTTTGTCATCATCTTTATCCTCCAACTTTCGTGTTGACGTTACACGGTGGAATACAATTATAAGCTGACTTTGCTTTTTTCCCGTATCAAAGCATGGTACTGTAAGTGGGAAAGACAGAATGTTTTTTCGTATCTCTTTCCTAATTTGTCATTATATTATACTATGTTATTTAAGAAGATCGTATGCTAAAATTGCTTAGACACTTTCAGGTCTCGTTTATTGTTATAAGTGTTCTGGCTGCAATGCCAGATATTACGGCAAGACCAAACGTTACCTCAAAGTTGAGCCTGTGAGCACCTAGGAACTTCTCATCTCACCGGTAAGAGCGTCAAGGCTAGCTTTTACAATACTACAGCCATTAAGGACCATCTCTTAGTTTGCAATCACTCTCCATCACTAGACGATTTCTCTATTCTTTGTTCCGAAATTAATGACTTCAGATTAACTTTGATGGAGAGCCTTTTGATAAACCGTGATAAACCTTCTCTCAATAGAGCCATCCAATCAATGCCTTTAGAATTATTTTAGAATATCTAATTTGACACGGTATTGTAACTTATTCTAATTTGACACGGTATTGTAACATATTTAAACTAAAACGTGTAAAAAAAATTATATAACAGTAGACGTGAGCATGGAGGGAGACTCCTCCGAAAGCTAGTCAATATATGGATTTGTCAAAGGATTTGTCGTTTTGTTTTCTGATCTGCTAAACTTTCCTGACTGGTGTGTGTTGTCATTTTTGCTCGAAGTTTATTTTCTTTTCCTCGATAAGTCTGTTTTTTAATAAGTAAATCCGTGTAAGTATATACTTGAATAATCGAGAGTAACTCAAACTCTATTGTTTTAAGCCGGCCAATGCCTCTTTAACATAAACAATAATAATAGAAGTTCAGATGAATTTTTAAAAAAATGTTTATTCTTAATTTGTAACCAAAAGTTCAAGATGACGATGTTCTTAGGATGTTCTTAATGCTTTGTTCAATTTCATGTTGGATGTTGTTATAAGGTATATTCTTATAAAGAAAATATGTACATTTCCCTCAATAAGTTTTTAAAAACTATATAATAAACCAGAAATAACCAAAACCAATCCAAATAATCAATTTGAAAAGGATATTTACAAACATAAAATTTTAAAGCACATGGTAAAGTTGAGACGAGAAGAGTGCATTAGCAGATTGGTTTTTGAGTTTCGTATTCACAAGATCATGCACATTTTCTAAAACAATTTACATCTACACAGGAACACCTTTCAATAATCTCAATGGTTATTTCTTGTTCTGTCACGCCGCAATCTAATTGAAAGGGCTGGAAAGTTGTTTTTGTCGAAGTACACATCGAACAACCAACGCCATTTGTATTTGGTACGAGATGAGATATACAAGATCCAATACATCTGTGATTGCTTACATACATGTCTTTACATCCAAGTCGAGAAATTCTTTGTGTATACGGGATTTTGCTACAATTCCTATACAATTGTTCAATCGTAATATTGAGATCTTCGGTTTCCGCGCCATGAAAGAAACCATTGCCATTATTCATTGGCAAGGCGCAGTACATACTAAACATTAACAGGAGTTGGAATATTAACATCTTTGTTGCCATTGTTGCTTACGATTGGAAGACAGATAAAGAAATTTAGAGCAGTCAAGAGTTTTTATAATCTTTGTCAAAAGAGATATGGTCTATCAACTTGTGACAATGACACTCAAGTGTTTTTGTATATAGAACATTTTCATTGGTTTCCATATTATGATGCACCGCGGTGGTTCATGCCACTAACCAATTAGAAGTAGTTTTTTTCATGAAATTTATAGGGTCAAGGTAATTCGCGATCCTGTCTGGTCCTCTCCTGTCCAGTGCTGACGTCATCACTCTCAGCATGGCGTTACAAATAGAAAATTAGTGTCTATAGAAATTATAGAAATTAGTGTCTGGAAACCTCTTTAATGAACGTAAAGTTTATTCCAAAAGCTTGTGGACACTTTACTTTTTTAAACTTTTCTCAGCACCGATTTATGCTATATTCAAAAGTTATACACCGTTGGAAAGCTGAGAAAATGTGGGATATTCTACGCGAAAAAGTTTTTCAAAATTTTCATAAATTGAAGAAGAAAATCGAAGAAGAATAAAAGGTCGTTTTTTTCTAAGGGTGGTACAAGCTTGATTTTTACATAGTTGGAAAGAGGAATCCTTGGCGATTACGATTATGTAATTTTTTTTTCAAAAAATTATTTATTTCGAAAGATACAGGAGGGGAAAGTGACCCATGTAAACAAACCAAAAAAATGACTGTTTTGAAAAAAACCGGGGGTATGAAAACAGACTTTTTTTCTGTTTACATTCAAAACGATTTGTAACTGTTATTAATTAATTTGTAACAATTTTTAATTTCCTCTGGGATTTAACGAAGATCTGTTACACTTCTTTTGAAATGCAATGTAAAATTTATAATGCTTTGTACAATGTGAATTACTTTTCAATATAATTGCTTTATTGAAATTAAAAAGAAAGATTCATGCTAATGTTTTACGACGCAACATATAAAGAAGATGATTAAATACTAAATGACACTTTCTACTATATGACTGTTTTCATACCCCCGGTTTTTTTCAAAAAAGTCATTTTTTTGGTTTCTTTACATGGGTCACTTTCCCCTCCTGTATCTTTCGAAATAAATAATTTTTTGAAAAAAAAATTACATAATCGTAATCGCCAAGGATTCCTCTTTCCAACTATGTAAAAATCAAGCTTGTACCACCCTTAGAAAAAAACGACCTTTTTTTCTTCTTCGATTTTCTTCTTCAATTTATGAAAATTTTGAAAAACTTTTTCGCGTAGAATATCCCACATTTTCTCAGCTTTCCAACGGTGTATAACTTTTGAATATAGCATAAATCGGTGCTGAGAAAAGTTTAAAAAAGTAAAGTGTCCACAAGCTTTTGGAATAAACTTTAGTTACTAAACAAGATGCCCTAGCATGCATAAGGATTTCTTCGAAGCCAGCTGAGTACGAAAAAGGGAAGAATAGTGACATTCTTGAAATTTGAAGATTGAATACGTTGTTATTTATTATAATGAGACATGGCAAATTTATTACAATTTTCTATATAACGAACCTCCGATATAACGAACTCTCGATATAACGAACTATTTTCAATTCTCCTCGGAGGTTTGTTACAGTCCAATGTACATACAAAGAAAAGTAATGCGCATAAGGTGCGAATCGTAACCATGGATACGCATTTTATATCACAGTTCTAAAAAAAAAGAAACCATGTAAGAGCGAAAAGAAAAAAATACAAACTTATTCGAAAAAAAACAAGATTCGCAAAAAAGCGACTATATATTTCCCCAAAGTTGCGAAACTTTTATCAATTATTGTTAAGAAAAATATACATCATTAAATACCATAAGAAAAATATACATCATTAAATAACTACAATGGTATAACTACCATCAATGTCATACTCAGATAAAAATGTTGTCCTTACTAAACAGAGTAGAATTGAATTTAATACCACAAAAGAACTTATTTTGAATTTATTAAGAAATGAAGATGTTCATTGTCAAATGATAAGGTTTCTCTTATAAATTTTAAACAACTAAATATCATATGATCATATAATAATAAACATATGATCTTTATTGTTGCAGAAGCTTGACACCCTTTATACCATAAAATCATAACAAAACAATGTAACTCAACAGAAGACACTTGCACTTGCTTTTTGTAACTCAGATAAAACTATCTTACAACATTATACAATCAAATTTACAAAAGAAGAAAAGAAAATTGTCAAACTTAATTTTAATACTACAGTAGAAGTATTAAAAATACTACAAGGTAGATAAAGCAACAAGATGCCCTGACAGGCATAAGGATTTCTGCGAAACCAGCTGAAGCATGAAAAATGAAAGACTAGTGATATTCTTCAAATTTGAAGATTGAATGGCTTCTACAATACAACATCACATTTTTGATCATACACTCCCTAGGAATCCATGAAAGCATAACTGATATAATACTATAGATCAAAAATAGATAAAACAAAAATAAAACTATAATAGTTAAACCCGCTAAAATGTTTGTCAACTTTTGTTCATTTCCAGGGATGATGGCACATTACCTTTTAAAAAGTGTAAATAGGACTTATTTAAAAACAACAAAGAAAAGAAATACGCATAAGGTGCGAATTGTAACCATGGATACAAATTTTATATGACAGTTTTTTTTTAAAAAAAAGAAACGATGTATAAGAGCAAAAGGAAAAAAAAACACAAATTTTTTTGAAAAAAAAAATAAGAAACAAAAGCGAAAAACTCATCAGAAATACTTTGTTTAAAACTAACTACGTATCTACCTACCTAATCTAGCTTTTAATCATTTAAAAATATAGCTTTTAAAAAGTTTATGAACGACTTGGATAAATTTTCCTAACTGCAAGAGAGCTTCGAACCACAAGATGAAGAGTTATTTTCAAAAAAGAGATGGGCTTAAAGTGACAATTAAATTCAAGTGTTCAGAATAAATATATAAATAAATATATTTATATATTTATTATTTGATAAAAATGACCATTGTAAATCCTAAATGAAAAAAACCCCAACAGATTTCGGTAGTGAAAATAGACTACACATCCATCATAACCAAATCACTAAAAAGCTAAAAGTAGACGTTTCTTGTTCTGCCTTGATTTAATTTACAGATTGTTGTTGGATTGAGCTTTGATTTGTTGTCAGATTAAATGAATATCCAGGGAAGCACATTTTTCGAGCAGATATCTGTGTCTCAATGTTGTCTATACGTAGACGTAGTTGGTTTTCTGACGTTCTTATTGCATATACGACATCACATTTTTACTTGCTGTTTTTGTAATGTACTTTTGAATTAACACTGGTTGAACTGGTTGTTCTCCACATAAAAAAGGTTTCCTTTTATAGCTGTATCATACGTACATCATGTGCTTTCAGTTCAAATTATATCAGGACGTAAAATAAAAATAAATCTTCAGCCTGTATTGATAAGGAATTTCGCCTTTGCACTGAAATGGCAGCTTCATCAATGTTCCAAGCATTTAATTACCAATCATCATCATGCATAGCATTTTTGTCATCAACAAAAACAAAACAATATTTTTCTGTTTTCTACACGTTTCTTCAAAGGTTTTTAACGAAACCTTTTAAGACAATAATGAACTAATACGATTTATTTCCATCATTTAATTTGAATTCTCTTGAATCATTTTAAAAGCTAGTGGAAAAATCAAAAATCTTCTACAGCCCATCTGACTGAAAAAACATGGCGTACTACTTGACTGTAGACTAGCCTCTATTCTTATCTACTTTGGCGGCTAGGCGAAAATTGCATTCTGAACCGCGGCTATAAAAGTGAACGGAGAAGGAGGAGGAGGAGAAGGAAACTGCCGGTTTTAACATATATTTCGCCCTATGGGGAAATATATAATTAAGAAATAAAGTAAAAGCGAAAAATTCCTCAGAAATACTATGTTTTAAACTAACTACGGATCTATCTGCCTAATCTAGCTACTAAACATTGAAAATATAGCTTTCAAAAAGTCTAACTATGAACGACTTCGATAAATTTTCCTAACTGCAACAAAGCTTCGAAACACAAACGTTACCAACAAACTTTTAAAATCATAAGTTTATTACAAGTGAAATTTGGTGCAACTGAAGTTCTCCATTGTGTTTTTAGTGGAAGAAATGTCTGTTTCTTTCGTGAAAAAGTGGCAAAATACTAAAATACATATATAAAGAACGTTTTGGTAGTTTTCATGTAAAGGCACACACGAAATTTCAAAAAGCCGCTAGGTTTGGACTCATAATTCCGTTGTCATAAATAATTCAATTAGTTCACGAAAAAAAGAAAAATCTTTTTTTTTCAGTGTTCATTTTTCGTGTCAGAGCCACTTACGTTTGATGTTCCATTTACAAAACTAAAAAGCTCGGAGATTGAGATTTGGTTTACTGAGAAGCTAAAGGATAGATCTAAAAACGTTTTTTTTTGTTGTTGTTTTTTTGTTTGTATCTTTTAATTTTGAACAGAACGGAGTTATACTCTTGTAAACGAAAAAAACAGAAAACAAGGTTTTAGAGAAACTGAAAGTAACTCTGAAAATAATTTATTTGAGTAAAAACAAAAAAAAAGCGTTTTTCACTCTATTTCCTGTGATTCCAATAGTGTAAAACACATAAGTAAACCTAACTCGTTTTGTAATTGGAGCTACGTTTTTACAACAAAGTTCATTTCCTTTGAGTCACTCTAAAATTTAAAATTTTTGGTTTACCTCATGAGCTTTTATAGATAAGTAAATAAGCTTTCCAAAAATGTATCATACTTGATATAAACATTTTCCTGTCAAAAGGATTGATTAAAAAATAAAAACACGTTTTTTCCCCTTACTCACACCTAATATTAGAAACATTAGAAAAATATTAGATATAAATATTGGAAACCAAGTAGCTAAGAAACTTTCAGTACTGGAAAACCAAAAAAAGTAAGACTCAGTACTAGGACCTTTCATTGGTTTCTTATAAAAAACATAAGTGTGCACAACCCCTATCATGTGCCAAATTCACATTTTTTAGGCCCAAACTTCCTATGTACCTGGTTTATATTTTGATTGTGATCGTCTGTTGGTTTGATACTTCGTTGTTGTATTAAGATCAGGGCATTAGTAGATTAAAGAGAAACCTTGCTGTTGTGCCACACTTTGCAATACTTGCCACACTTAGTAATAACATCTGCCACACTTTGTAATAGCTGCCACATTTTGTAATAAATTCTTGTCACATTTTGTAATAACCTTTGCCACACTTTTTAAAAACTTCAGTTTTATCCCCATACTTCAGAAATTTAGAAATGAAAGAAATCTCTGTGTAATCAAAATGGGGCTTAAACCAACCTCAATCCCAGGACGTGTTTTCACCTTTGAAAAATATGGGGTGTCGCTTTATATGTTTCAAAAGCGAACAAGGGAACAAGGTTACTTTAAAACAGCCGATTAAAAAGTTAAATGGGCTTTTAAGAACTATTCATTTAACTGTTGGTTTTACTAGAAGAGTGTAATTTTGGGGAGACGAGGTTCTATGACGTCATTAAAACCTTTGAAACGGTTCGTCATAGACATTTCATCCTATACATTCTTATGTTCAGAATTTTGAATAATATAAGATGGTAGCATGTTGCATCACGGTTGGCAATTCCTGAATTTTATTTTCATGAACTCTTTAGGTGACAACTGATATGAGTGGAGAGCAACGCCAACTTGACTGCTAGTTAAGATTAAAATATGATAATGCTTGAAAAATATTACAAAGTGTGGCAAGTATTACAAAGTAAGACACAACACTTGCAACTCAAAAAAGAAATGTTTTGAAAGGCTTGTTGTCAAAATCGATACAGATTACGAAGGACAAAGAATTGATAGTGAGAAACCGTTACCATTTCACTCGACGCAATGATCAATAAATTTGCAACATGTATTTGCAATTGCTGATGTGTGTAACTTTTGAATTACTAAATATTCTAAGTTTATACTTCATCATCTCATTTCAATCTTGGCCAGAATACAAAGATGTAATATCAGTTACAACAGATGTAATTTTTGTGCTTCAGGATCAGGAACAGGATCGCATCAACATTACTACAACAGGAATATAGGAATCCTGAGCTGTATCGTACACAAGAGCAAATCATTGTACACATAAGCATGCTTTTGAAATTAGAAAAAAAGAAACAACAACAAAACTGTGAAATAGGTTATGTAATTATACATCGAAGGTCACGTGTGCCCAATTCCAACCGTGTGATACACCATCTAGAGAAATGAAGAAATGAAGAAATAAGTAAATACTTAGGAATAAGCCACTGGAATGAGTTGAGAGGATTGGTCGTGAAATTTTGCTATTTAATGAAAAGTCATAAGCCACTAGAACGATGAAAACAAACAGAGGAATTTCAGCGCACCATCCTGGTATGTTGGATCACGCGTACCAAAGTGAAAAGGTTATGTAATTATACATACAAGTTCACGTGTGCTCGTTTTTACCCGTGATACAAGTAAAAACTTGTATAACCCTAACAGGAATACACGCTTTTTTATAAGAACAATTTTATAAGAACACTAGCCTCAGATTTGGCCAAAAAATAAGAACAAAATACGAACAGCCTGAGGCTCAAATCAATGTTTCAAAAATTAAGAACAATCTTAGCCTGAATTTTCGTATAAAGTAAGAGCAACTCATGATGTGAATTCTCTCACTAGTAAGTGGTTTTGAAGTTTATTGTATTTTTCACCTTCAATAAATGTGCGAAATATATTAATGATGGCGCGACTTGTGGCCTGCTTAAAAACTTTCATACTCATATCGGGTCATTACCGAACAGCAACCATGCTTTTAAGCAGTTGTTTTTAAAAAGATTTATTTTTATTTTATTTGAAATTCCATAAATAAGAATAAGAACAATTTAGGCTCAAAAAGGCTCAAAAATAAGAACAGCCAGCCTCAGGTCAGATTTCACTGGTTCTTATAAAAAAAATCGTGCAAGCTACTGGAATGAGTTGAGATGATTGCTCGTTACGTAATTTTATTACGAAGGTCACGTGTACTCATTTTTACTCGGGATACTCCATTCTAGAAAAGTAAAAACTTAAGAAAAAGTAACTGAAATAAGTTGAAAAGAGAATGGTAGCTCGTGAAAATTGCAATTTCGTGAAGTTATTTAGTCGCAAAAGACATATCTATTTCAAAATGTCAGTCATGTTGATTAGCTACTGAAGTGTAGATGTTTTGGGTATAAAATTTTTGAAAGTTGTCTGGATTCATACCCTATTCACACCAACCTGTTTTTGAAAAACACTGTTTTAATTAAACTTATTGAAAACACTAACTAATATCGAATGTTACGATCAAATCGATCATCAGCTACAGAAAGACAGTTACTGCTGAATACCTGACTACATCCTGCTGACTAGGTGAAACATAAGATCCTACAGAATTTGTTTGTCTTTTACAATGCTTGATAAACCGTTGTCAGTGTGAACCAGGCTTTATAAAGCAAAAAGAAAATGTTTCAATTTCCATGATTCACTGAGGCTTTAGGTAAGGAATATGTTTATCATACAAGTTGATATACTCCTATCCATAAATTCATAACTTATCTATAGTAGCAGCCTTTTGAATAATAATGACGTCATGAACAGACACCTTGGAAAAAATTATTTTACGAAGTTCTTTTGTTATGATAAATTACGTCATAGTTATAAAGATTGAAAACGAGGCAGGACTGCAATGAGATATAGTTTATGATAACTTATGAATTCATGGATATGAGTATTCCCAAAAATGTTTTTAGTAGCCCCCTGATGTTAGGCAAGCGAGTTAAAAAAAGATCGAGAACACAGTTTCAGTTGATGAGATTTTTTCCAGTACAACACTGGTGCACTCTGAATACAAACACCATTCTAAATATACGCCCGGGGATTGTCATTAAACGCCTAACGGGCGCAATTATACTATATTATTTAGGAAGATCGTATGCTAAGAGTGCCGCATCCAAGACACTTGGTTTAAAACAAAAACACCATCAAAGTGGCGATACTGATATTATAATCCAACTTTCAGAAAAACAAAAAACCCTGAAGGTGAAAATTGACGAGACTATAAAAAGAGACTAATAAACCAACTAGGAACTGAGAGAAATCAAGTGCTAGTAGAAATTCACGATAAAATGAAGAAGGAGAAAAGAAGAGTAATTGAACAACAGCTAATAGAAATTGAAGCAACGAAAGATAATCCATCCAGAATGTTTAAAGCCATTATACAACAACAAGCAAAAATGATCAAAAACCATTTCCAAAAACAGTTCTTTAAAAGAGACAACAATATCATAAATGTTCAACCAAAGCTAATGAGTATTCAATTCACCGCAGATGAAGTTAAAAAGGCATCACTTTCTTTAAAAAACAACAAAAGTGCTGGTATAGATGGTATCAAAGCTGAGTTATAAAAGAACTGTCCTGATGATATTTACAAGTATGTAGCAGATATATACAACACCACTGCAGCAACTGGAAATGGTCCTATCGAACTGACCCATGGAATTATTGCTGCCCTACAAAAACCGGGTCAACCTAAATGGTCCTGTTAAGAGCTTAAGACCAGTCACTTTATTATCCGTGTTAAGGTCAATTTGTATGAAAACACGCATTCGGTAAATGACCGATTAACCGCCCAGGAATCAATTAAGCGCCCCGTCTGTATAAGCGCCCACTGTAAAAGTTAAAAAAAATTACAAGTGCCCAGGGCGCTTAATCGGTCATTTACGGTAATTAACAAAATTAATCAAATAATACCTCCATCTCAAGCAGCTTATCGATCAGGTTGCAGTACCATTGAACACGTTTTTGCTACTAAAATCCTTACTGAAAACGCTATTACATCACAAAATCACCCTGTTTTTCTTTTACTACCGGATATGAGTGAAGCTTTCGATACCGTCGACCGAAACACTTTAATAGAAGAACTGTCAACAGTTATAAATGGTGATGAGTTACACATGCTTAGTTTGATGCTCAAAACTAAATTACAAGTAAGATGTGGCCGATCTATGAGCACTTCACTTGAAACCAACACAGGTGTTCCTCAAGGCGATTGTACAAGCGCCAAGCAATTTACATTCTATCTAGCCAGAGCCATAAAAGAACAGCATATAAATCATACATATGTAAAAAGTAAAGAACACCCAACGTTATTGACACACGACCATAACTATTCCGCAAAAAAGTCTAATTTTATGATCAACATGGAATATGCAGATGATATAATTAATATTAGTACAAACCCTAATGATATCAGTCATGTCAGAAAATCTGTTCCTGAAAAGTTAGCTGCGTAAAATCAACCAGGATAAAACTGAATTTTATACAATCGAAAGAAATGGAAATAATGAATGGAAATCGTGTAAGTTGCTCGGCTCTTTGCTGGATGCGGAGAAATTTTATTTATTTATTTATTTATCATCAATATTTATACAGGATAAAACATTTCAGAATATAGAGTGCGTTTACATGAGAGCCGTACTGAACTCAAACCGGTTTGAGATTTCAACCGGTTTGAAATCGACATTCTGTTTACATGAGAAATTTCGATACGGTCTTGGCGAGTGTTCGCGAGTAACAATCGAAACAATAGATTTTACTAGTTTCTAGTTCTCTCTACGAGCGCATTTACATGAGAGCCGTTCTGAAATCACACATGTTTGAGATTTCAGTACGGGTAGAAATATTTTCTGTGCATAATGGAATAAATTTAGCACATTCTGTATTTTTGTTTCATAGGTGTCAGCAAAATTTAATTATTATGCGCATGCTTGTTAACACATTCTATGATAAAACAATGAAATGTGAAAACTTTCACACCTTTCCAAGCCGTATCGAAATTTCAAACCTATTTGAGAAATAGGTTTGAAATCATCACGGGTTAAATTTCAGTACGGCCGTTATCATGTAAACACCGCTGAAGGTTTGACCAGGAACCGTACTGAAATAAGAACCCGTATTGAAACTCGATACGGGAGGATTGAAAATTCAACCCGTCTGAGTTCAGTACGGCCTTCATGTAAACGCACTCATATTCTGCTTTTCAAATGTGTCCTGTGAAAAGAATGTGCTGAATTTATTCTATCGTCCATAGAAAATGTTTCTACCCGTATTGAAATCTCAAACCGGTGTGAGTTCAGTATAGCTCTCGTGTAAAAACGCACTCGTATAGAGAGCTAGAAACTAGTAAATCTCTTGTTTCGATTTTTACTCGACAAAACTCGCCATGTAAATTTCTCATGTAAACAGAATGGCGATTTCAAGCAGCTAAAAATTTCAAACCGGTTTGAGTTCACTACGGCTCTCATGTAAACGCACTCTGGTTTCAGTTCACACATTTCTCTTGTTTGTAGCAAATACTTTCTGATATTACTTGTTAAGCCTTATTTACACTTCTTGGAAAGTAAATTAGCATCAGTGTGACTTAAGCCTAAGAGATAACAAAAAGTAACAAATTTTCATCTGTTTAAGTGTAGATCTATTTGGTTAGCATATTGCAAGTTGGTTTTGAAATGCCGCCAGGCTCCCTAAAAAACTGATTTTGTCGAAATATTTAAGCATACAACTTTGCCTCATATCAGGTTCTAAATCAACCAAAACATTTGGTTTTCGGCCAAAAACTTGCTTTTGTTTCCGTTGTTAATGTATAGCTTGCTGTCTGTACAAATTGGAATGCTTGAGCGCGGGGGCAATTTTAGCTAAAGCTACATGTTAGTATTATGCTATAGTAAAAATTTATGCATTTCTTCTTGAAAAATATTTTACAATATCTACTATTTAATTTCGACAGTTTTTATGATTAAGGAACGCCATCATAAGCACTGTCGATTTAGTACTAAAGGCTTTCGAGAATTCAAAATAATGAATACATGAAGGTCATCATGAGAAGATGAGCAATTATCTATGAGGGAATTTTCATGAGACAGCCAATCATTTGATTCTTTTTTTTTTTTTTTTTTGCCATTTTGACATCAGTTAGCTATTCATTCCAATCTGATATTATGATATAACCCTCTGATAATAACCCTCACAAAACAGTTCAGTAAATCTCTTAAGTTATGAAAAGGAAACAAGTCTTTTAAGAGGGTCATGTTGATCATAAAGTAAGACAAACACATAAGGTTTTACCCACCAAATTTAATACAAGTTTATGTCTGAGAAAAAACATACATAAAGATTGTAAATTTATCACTTTCTATTTCATAAATTTTGAAAATACATAAAGTCAGAAAGTTCCTGGAAAGACTTTTAATTACGTCATCCTCAAAATTGTGAAACCAGGAAGAGATAAACTGAAAGTAAACAATCGGGTGTCCTTGAAATAAAACTGCTGAGCATTAAAAGTTTTTTGACTACCTATGTTGGAAAAGGTCTAAGCCATATTAAACTTGATTTCAATTCAAAATGCACCCTTTCTTTTAAACATTTTTATAAAACGTAAACACACGTGAAACTTCCCTGTCATTTTTATTATTTAACCTACAGCTTAAACCAAGAAGGTCTACACTGACACGAAAAAATTGTATTCTGTGTGAAATTAAAACAACAAGTGAATTTTTAAGGAGATAAACAATATTAGGGCTAAGGCTAAAACTGTCTGAAAAGAAAACAAAAAAACAAAGATGATTTTAATACTCAGCGCGCTAAAACCGCTGATTAATAACAATGTTTAAACAACAACAAACTAACAAGAGCCTCTCTAAGTCTTCACATGGTAAGAAACGTGTATTTCTTTGAAAACTTCTTAAAATCGTTTCCATTCTCGAATTTGAAAACATTTCTACACTTTTCATTCCTTTTAATTCAAAAGAATGTTTGTTGTTTTCATTAGTTTTGAGGACTTGTTTATCAATAACAAATAAAACAAATATAAAGGAGTACCTACTACAGCATTGACGCCTTTAAAGAGACACTTTAAATGCTTTGTTTATAAGTAGAATCACACCAAATGATTTGTTTACATTCCTATTACCGGCAGACGATGCAATCTTTGATGCTGCAGGCGTTTAGAATCGCACTGTGGGTGGTGGAAGGAAAGAAATCTTTGCAGAATTATTGTTCAAAACTTTGAAAAACTACCTCACCCTCCCACATTTTTGTATGATAATTTCATGAAAATTTTCACAAGTGTTGCCATGGCGATTTGCAGTTAAGCAAAATGTATTTCTGATTATAAGAATATTTGCCTGTCACAATACGATACGTCAAAACGAGGTTGGAATGAATTAGTTCGACAAGTTGTTGACACCTAAACGTATTTTTACTGGATGCATACCGTAAAGCTTCGAATAAACGCCCCCTTCTTTTAAACGCACCCTGACAAAGTAAAATTATTAAATAAACGCCGCCCCGAATGAACGCCCCCCCCCCCCCCTGAAAAAATGAAATTATTTAATAAACTAGAAGGAGGCGGGAGAAAATGTATCGACAAGCAGTTGGAAGAAGACCTGATTTTGTCCGTTTACCAACAACGGATGAAAATGCTCCTTTTAGTAGGAA
Organism: Turritopsis dohrnii; assembly: GCA_027922465.2. NCBI lineage: Eukaryota > Metazoa > Cnidaria > Hydrozoa > Anthoathecata > Oceaniidae > Turritopsis > Turritopsis dohrnii. The sequence goes on along the minus strand of BQMF02000152.1, from coordinate 540,362 downwards.
AATGATCATTTTTAAAGGTAAAAAGATGTTCAATGAAAAGAATGAAGATCCTGTGTAGTCCAAGATTCTTTTGTGGCAAGCAGAGGCTGGTGTGAAAAGTTCATGAGAAGACGTGGTTTTTCACTTAGAAGAAAGAAAACTACTGCTCAAAAAGATCCTTCCTTTTTGATTGATCATTTAGTTGCATACGTTGCATAATTTTCATAGAATTTTAGAGCATTCTGTTTTGTCAATTTTTCCAAAATTTGAAGAGCGCCTCCCTCGAATAAACGCCCCCAAAAAACTTCGAAAAATTTAATAAACGCCCCGGGTGTTTATCCGAGGCATTACGGTAATTGCATATTTTTTAACAATTTCTAATGTTTCCATTTCTCAAAGCATCTTTTCAGGTGTGTGTTGAAAGATCGTGAAAAACTATACTAATGGCCGTTTTGCATGCCACTTTCTCCTCAGTCTTGTAAAGAATAGGATTTAGATTAGGATTTAGGTCACTGATTTGCTAATGTATATATAAAAGATTTAATGTACTTAAATATTAAGGAAGAAGCGATATTTGTTTAAAAGCTTCAGGGAGTATATCTCATATATGTACTTTCAACAATTATGTAAAACATTCTCAAAATATCAATTCACATGTAAAAAAAATGAAAATTGAAGACCTTTCACCGATTTTGGTTATTTCTGAAAAATGACTGCAAATACCTTGTTGGCCCTTAATACGCCGGCCCTAATCCAACTCCGCTAAAGCAAAATTTTGCCTTACCGCCATTAAGGGCTGTATTTAACGCCAGAAATATTGAAAACGGAAGAATCAAGAAAATATATACATGTATTTTGATCATCAAGAACAATTATATTTATTTTTTTATTTTGATCGCTGTCCTTTTTATCTTTTCCGTAGTCTTTATCATCTTCATCGTTTTGTACTTCGGCTACGATGTCTTCCTCATCATTTTCATCGTCATCACCTTCATCATGTTCAACACAAAATTGTCCTCAACCAAGATAATTGCTTTCAAACAAGCTTTTAGCAGTTTGAAACGCGAAAGAACATTAACGCCGGTCAGAGTAAATTTCTCTTAAAAAACGGTCATTTTAACACCGGCCATTATTTCACCAAAGGGTAGAAAATAACGCCATTAAGGGCCGGCATATTAAGGACCAACAAGAGCCAGATGGCGCAAAGCGGTAGCAGCAAGTTTACTTTTCACGCAAACGCTTTTGAGATTTTACTTTAAGTGCTAAAAACTTCTTTACTGGGTGTTTTCTAAGATATCTCACTGGTGGAAAACAGGCATTAACGATAAATTCAATGAAAATGATTAATTAGTGTAAATAGGGTCTAACCATAAAACAGCAGCAATAATTTATTTAAAGACAAAAGAATTATACATGCGTGAGCTGTGTCACTATGTTTTTTTATAAGAAATTTTTTCGTAAGAGCTTATGTAGAAAAAAAAAGTTTGTTTATAAAAATAATTTCTGACGAAACCAAAACTGAATTCCAACAAATAAACTGCCTTTTTGAACTAGACCTTTGAAAACTTTAATGAACAAACATAGTGTAATAGCTACAAAACCTAACGAGGTAATAAGAAATTTTGAACTGATAAGCTTTACTAAAGAAAAGCAACATATCAAGTATATATTTTCAATTAGCGTAATGAACTAAAAGTCCCATTTTTATGTACGCCTATTTGATTAGAATTCGAATGAATTATAATTTCGTGGATTAAGTTATGAAATATCAGGTTATGTACATTTAAAATAAAAGGTAATCTACTTTAAAATGTTCGATATGAAAAAGCTTCCAAATTACGAAGGCTGCGTTCCTTCATTAGAATTAACATTGCGTTTTTGATAGAGTCCCGCAGACTCTAAATCGCAGACTAATTGCCATTTCGGCCGGAGGAGAAGGAGTAGTAGTAGTAGTAGTAGTAGTAGTCCACGGGTGTTTTAATACGGTATTCGCTTTCGCTGCTACCGTAATAAGGTGGCACAATAAGTATCTTCCTGTGCTACGTGCAAAGTTTCTTTAAAATTGGGAGAACTTTTGTTTTATGGTCAAAATTTGGCCGCAATAATTGCGAATTTGTTAATGATTTTGTGTAAACGTTGCACAAATGTCTGCATAACTTGGATTAACAGCACCAATAAATAATTTTAAATTCACTACTAACGAGTAACTCTTTACGCTATCAAAAGAAAACAAGAGGCCGTGAGGCCTGAAGGTCAGTGCTTACAGGATAGTTGTAGGGTGATGGACTGTAAAGCAAAATCGAAAACCTTTTTGCTCACCAGGAAGCTTGAAATAAGAATTTTTGAGATATTGTGAGGGTGAATAAGAGACCCCAGTTCAAATCTGAAACAGATATTCAGTTCATAAAGCAATAAAACATAAGTTCATAAGTTCATAAAACAGAATAAAATATAACAAGAGCCAGATGGCGCAAAACGGTAGCAGCAGAAGTACCCTACGCTAAAAAGTCTTGCTGATTTTGTCTGCTTAATAGAACGACTCAAAACATAAATGTAAAGTTATAAATTTTTTCACTGAATTCAAAACAGTCTTTATATTGAAAAACATTGGAAAACATAATACTATACTATCAGTGTGGCTTAATAAAGTGACACCAGCAAGTTTATTGTTAACAAAAAAAGAACTAAATACGTAATGCAGCATTTTGCATATGTGAGTTGTAATTTAGTTATGCATGCGCGTTTGAAAAAAAAACTCACAAGAAAAAAAATTAAAAACTTTTAAGAAAAAAATTAAAATTCCTTGTTCACGAAAACTTATGAATTACTTTATAGATTTAACGTTTTTGACTTTTTCAATTAGAGTCAGTTGCCATTAGAGAATATTTCCTACGAAAATGTTATGCCTTGAGTTGAAAAAATTCTATTTTTTAGAGCACTGAGAATACACTTGAATACACTTGAAAAAGTGTATCTTTTAAACGAACCTTGAAGTCCTTAACAGTCAAAAAGGAGCAAGAAAAAACATTTTGTGATATTATCCTTTTAGTGTAGTTTCTTTTTTCGTGTGAAAATGAACAATTTTATGTAAAAAGTACCAAAAAATATCAAAAGCTCCTTTAACAGTATTTTGAATATAGCCTGTGTTCACACATTGAAATTCACAACTAGTATTTGGTTACTCGAAGGCATAGGCTAAACTGCCGTTTCGGCCGGAGTAGTAGTAGTAGGAGTCCAAGGGTGTTTTAATACGGTATTCGCTTACGCTGCTACCGTAAAAAATAATAACAAATGCACAAAAGCTTTTCAATTTAAAAATCAGAGTCAGTGGCAGTGCTGATGAAAAAATGAAAAAATGAAATTTATCTATGGTGAATTATAATTTTTTGCATATATATATATATAATACATGAAAACATAAAAGATTATACGAAACATGAGTGACAAGAAAAGACTTCGAAAGAAATAGAAAAATAGACTTATAATGATTTCATCTGTACTGTCGTAAGACATAGGGAATTTGTTCATTAAATTAAAATACTGAATAAATAGACATTCCGGATTTCAAGTGATAATTAGGGTTTGTAAACATTATGCGTCCATTGCTTGATTATAAGTGCATTACATTACAATCAATGCAGAATATTGATTCATTCAATTTTAAGTAGCACACAAATGCACCTTCCACAGATGTAACTAAAATGTCTTACACTTGGAGATGTTGTCTGTTTGGGTAACTATAGATTTCTACACACACACACACACATTGAAAACTCTTTTAAGTTGACGGATGTAACTATGTAACAGACTACAAAAAATAACATCAACAATATGTAATGGAATGCATAATGCATCATAGTATAGGCCCTTGCTTGGCTTGTAGTCAGGAAGCTGAGAGCCAAATGAAAAGTCAAAAGTGGCATTTTTTGGGGACAAAATAAAAACTACACAGAAAGTACCTTTGAAGTAGTAGGAAACAAATTATCTTTGCTGGGAACTCTAATTTTTCTTGTGGATCAAGTTATTAAGAGTTAAATGACCGACTAAAACGTTTGAAAAATTTGTAACTTGACAGCCATCATTTTGTCTGTTCAGACGCCAAAGCAAAACATGATGTAATGTTTGCTCCATCTTTTTAGGGGGTAAATAATTCTAAATGCTCCTCTAAAGCAGAAAAAATAGTCATAAAATGTCTCTCAAATAGAGACGAAGATTAAAATAGCATGTATGAAAAATTTAACGAATAAAGAAAACATATTTTAAACAACCTTTTTGAGTCAAAATTACAAAAAGCCATTTTGTTGATACCCCCGTCATTGACTTCGAATCATTTAGCTCTTTCGCGTGTGAAAATGTAAATATTCGAATGAGCGGGAAAATGAAAAAAAAATGTTGGTGATAAACGAAAGTTGATGTTAGATGTTGAAATGAACATAATTTTAAAGCCTTCTTAAGGCTGAAATACACTATCATTTTTCAATGATCATTTTTCAATGATACATTCCAATGATATTAAAAATTAAAAATTTTGGCGCGAATACACTATCATTGAAAATTACAAACATGGACTCTGAAGAAGAAACAGCAGCTGCTGTCGTTGTTTATATTTTGTCAAAAAAGAGAGTTGGACGTAGAAAACGAAAAAAAAGAAGTGCATGGGTGAAGCCATGGCTAAATAGAAGAAATGAACTTGGAATTTATAATACCCTCATGCATGAACTACGTGTGGAGGAAATTGCAGAGTATACGAGATTTTTGAGAATGTCACCCAGTATTTTCGATGAGTTGCTTCACCTCATAGAGGTTGACATTACGAAAAGAACAACCCATTTACGAGACCCAATTCCTGCTCAAGTTAAACTAGCTGCAACCTTGAAGTTTCTTTCATCTGGGATTAACTACGCCGAATTGCAGTATTTATTTCGAATTCACAAAAGCACATTATCCCAGTTCATCCCTGAAGTTTGCGAAGCTATTTACATGCGATTAAAAGGCAACTATCTCAAGGTAAACATGCATTTCTATCTTCAATTTCTACAAAACATACAAAACTGGCACATCAATACCCAGGACTACTTCGTGCATATTGACTTTCTGAGTTAGGATCTGAAAAGCTTTGACGGCTTTGATACATATTCATTGGGTGTCGATTCATATTCTGAAAAACAGGTGATAATGGTGGAGATGCTAAAGTCGGGTAGTTTTGTGATGTATGCGTAGAAGAGTTCATAACAATCGGTGCTTGAATAGGTAGTGCTGTGGAAAAGGGCACAGCAAGTAACCCCAATTGAGCTTGAAAAAGAAGCTCTTGTATTTTAAGTTTCAGATACTCCTTTTGTGTCCTGTCTGGGATAGATTTCAGGCTCTCTCCAAGTGTGCGACCATAGAGCTCATCAGCACTCATTGTTTTCCCGCGTTTTTCTTCTAAAACTGACATCGCTGTCTTCAACATGTGATCCTCTGATGTCTTGGGAGAAAGTTTTCGCTTCTTGGGTAGAGGTCTCTTTGTTGATGTCACAACAGTTTCGCTGTCGTCAACTTCCTCTTCTGTGTCATAAGATTGAAATAAGAGTGGTGAATGTTGTTGCGTTTCGTTCTCCTTGCCAGGTTCGTTCCCATGGTAATCCTATAATAAATTTATTTAGACACCATGTACAGAGGAAGAATGGCGAAAGGTTGCGTCGCAGTATGAACAACTTTGGAACTTTCCGAATTGCATTGGCTCTATGGATGGAAAGCACATCGTCATTAAGAAGCCGAAAAATAGTGGATCATTTTATTTCAACTATAAAGGTACTTTCAGCATTGTTCTGCTCGCTTTAGTTGACGCAAACTACAAATTTATTTACGTTGATGTGGGATGCAATGGCAGAATTAGTGACGGAGGGGTGTATCAAAATTCTACGCTTTCAAGAGCCATACACGACAACGTTATCAATATTCCACCGCCAAAGTTAGTAGGAAATGGGGAATATTCGCTACTACATGTCATAGTCGCGGATGATGCTTTTCCGCTGAAAGAATATATCATGAAGCCTTATGCGTTACGGGGATTATCTCATGAGAAAAGGGTTTTTAACTACCGATTGAGCAGAGCGCGCCGTATAGTAGAAAATGCTTTTGGAATATTAGCTAACCGATTTCGCGTTTTTTTGGCACCGATGTTGTTATCACCTGAAAATGTAGAGAAAGTCACACTAGCAAGTTGCGCGCTTCACAATTTTCTTTGTGAGAAAACACCCTCAGAGTATTCACCACCAGGATCATTTGATGTTGAAAATTTGGAAAATGGTTCGGTTAACAGTGGTGAATGGCGTTCACAGATAGAAAAAGGAATGACGTCGATTAACTTCGCTAGAAGCAACAACTACCGAAATGATGCAAAAGCTATCCGAGATAAATTTTGTGCGTACTTCAACACAACCGGTGCTGTTCCATGGCAAGAAAAATTTGTGTAAAAGTTATACACACCATTGAAGAAGTTGTTTTTCTTGGGGCAATAGAGTCGCGTAGAAATACCAAAGACTGGAAGTAGGGCCATTTACTCTCGTATACATCGTCACGTCCGGCTCCACTTTTGTTGCTGTTGTTCACTTTTCTCAACTCTGCGCTGAAATAACTCCGAAGAGTGTTTATTTTACTCTTCACATCTTTCTCTAAAAAGATAAACAAACTCAAAAAATTCACGTGTTATTTCATTTTTTTCATCCAAACTATTCATAATATCACAAACCTTCCATTCCCAATTTGTCTTTGAAAACCTCAAAGCTCCTTGCTTTCTCATTCCTATCCTTGTACAATGGGGATTTGACATCCCACAAACTTGGCTGACTCCTCCAAATTTCAATAAAAATTTCGGTTGCTTCTTGCGTTTTCATTTTGTAAAAGTAAAAGTCTTCAAAAATCACATTGCGTGTATCGAACACGTGCGCGAAAACAATAGATTCGATTCGAAACAATAGAAAAAAAATGACATTGAAAAATTAAAAGTTGAACATTTTCAACTTATCATTTTTCAATGTCATTGAAAATGAGAGTGTAAAAAATGACATTTTTTTCTGAATACACTGTCATTTTTCAATGATCATTGAAAAATGATCATTGAAAAATGATAGTGTATTTCATTGTCTTAAACCAAGTTTAACCGACTCCCCTAATCTTGTGCTTTTAATCAGTATCATTTCGTTGTGTAAAGTTGGTTTTCTCTGATGATGATAAAGCAATTATTAAAAACGACTATGTTGAAAAAGGTTGGTCGGCTTATTGTATATGTAAGGAACATGCGACAAAGAAGTGGTAGGATCTGTTCAAAGATTGATAAAGCAATTCAAAGAGACTGGAACGATGAATAGAAAATCAGGTTCAGGATCTGCAATCACACCGGAAAACGAAGAAATTGTTGAAGAATTAATCTTCTCACAAGAGGAATCACCCGGAACCCACATGTCACCCAGAGAAATTGAAAGACATACTGGTATAAAAAGATCTTCAGTCGTAAGAATGATAAGAAAGAACGGATGAAAGCAGTATAAGAGGATAAAGACCCCACGAATGAGCGAAGGAACAAAAAAGCGACGAACGGAAAGATCTGGTGGAAAGATCTCCCGATTGTAATCCATTAGATTACTATTTTTGGGAAAAAGTTCAAAGAAAGGTTTACGAGAACAGATTCAATCGCGCTTTTGAAAATGGGAATGCTTTAAAGAGATGAATCAGAAGAGTTTGGGCACAAGTTTCAAGAGACGTTAAGGAAATTCGTAAAGCTTTGAAAGAATTCGTTCCCCGTTTAACGAGCGTTAATGAAAAAGATGGACAAAGCATTAAAATGTTATTTGGTTGAGTAAGAAAAGTGATGTATTAGAGTCTGTTAATGTCAAGCGTTGGTATCTGAGTTTATTGCTAGATAGAGATTTCCTCTTTATGAAGTAGTGAATGAAAAACTTTTTTTGACGTCAATTTTTCAACATTTTTAAACAAGCCAAAATCTACAAGACATATTAAAATCCCTATATCTCCTTCTTATGCTATTTTTTTGATCCCAAACTTTGCAAAATTTCCGAACAATGATAAGACAGCTCAAATACAAAAGAAGGAACGATAATCATTTTCTGAACTTTGCTGATTGAAAAACCAATTTTGGACTCGTTTTTTTTGGACCACCCGGTAAAATGATCCACTATTTTTCGGCTGCTTTATGACGATGTGCTTTCCATCCATAGAGCCAATGCAATTCGGAAAGTTCCAAAGTTGTTCATACTGCGACGCAACCTTTCGCCATTCTTCCTCTGTACATGGTGTCTAAATAAATTTATTATAGGATTACCATGGGAACGAACCTGGCAAGGAGAACGAAACGCAACAACATTCACCACTCTTATTTCAATCTTATGACACAGAAGAGGAAGTTGACGACAGCGAAACTGTTGTGACATCAACAAAGAGACCTCTACCCAAGAAGCGAAAACTTTCTCCCAAGACATCAGAGGATCACATGTTGAAGACAGCGATGTCAGTTTTAGAAGAAAAACGCGGGAAAACAATGAGTGCTGATGAGCTCTATGGTCGCACACTTGGAGAGAGCCTGAAATCTATCCCAGACAGGACACAAAAGGAGTATCTGAAACTAAAAATACAAGAGCTTCTTTTTCAAGCTCAATTGGGGTTACTTGCTGTGCCCTTTTCCACAGCACTACCTATTCAAGCACCGATTGTTATGAACTCTTCTACGCATACATCACAAAACTACCCGACTTTAGCATCTCCACCATTATCACCTGTTTTTCAGAATATGAATCGACACCCAATGAATATGTATCAAAGCCGTCAAAGCCTTTCAGATCCTAACTCAGAAAGTCAATATGCACGAAGTAGTCCTGGGTATTGATGTGCCAGTTTTGTATGTTTTGTAGAAATTGAAGATAGAAATGCATGTTTACCTTGAGATAGTTGCCTTTTAATCGCATGTAAATAGCTTCGCAAACTTCAGGGATGAACTGGGATAATGTGCTTTTGTGAATTCGAAATAAATACTGCAATTCGGCGTAGTTAATCCCAGATGAAAGAAACTTCAAGGTTGCAGCTAGTTTAACTTGAGCAGGAATTGGGTCTCGTAAATGGGTTGTTCTTTTCGTAATGTCAACCTCTATGAGGTGAAGCAACTCATCGAAAATACTGGGTGACATTCTCAAAAATCTCGTATACTCTGCAATTTCCTCCACACGTAGTTCATGCATGAGGGTATTATAAATTCCAAGTTCATTTCTTCTATTTAGCCATGGCTTCACCCATGCACTTCTTTTTTTTCGTTTTCTACGTCCAACTCTCTTTTTTGACAAAATATAAACAACGACAGCAGCTGCTGTTTCTTCTTCAGAGTCCATGTTTGTAATTTTCAATGATAGTGTATTCGCGCCAAAATTTTTAATTTTTAATATCATTGGAATGTATCATTGAAAAATGATCATTGAAAAATGATAGTGTATTTCAGCCTTGAGGGCGAAACGGTATTACCAAAATTCACACTCCACCATGCAATAGATCTGGTTCAGACCTGGCGATTACGACGATTAAAACATAAAGTAATCTTCGCAATCGCCAGGCATTTACGGCAATTCTGACAATTGCAAAAGTGTCCACATTAGACGATCACACTGAATTTTAACCGTCGTAATGGCCAGGTCTGAAACGGGCTTTAAAGGCAGGTAGTGTAGCAAATTAAATTATTCAGAAGTATTAAAGAACTTCCACACTATGACCTTCTGTCTTAACGATATATTTTCAACTAACAAAAGTATTTACACGTTGTGAATCTACATGCTGAGGAGTCTGGAACTAATATAACACATATTTTGTTTTTTAATTTTGATTGTACATAAATACGCTTGGTAGATTTTTTGTTACATGATTTGTTCCCAATTTTTCCGCTCACAAAGGCCACTTTAATAATGGAGCCAAGCTATATGTGAGTGCGGGCAGAACTTTTTTCAAAATTTCTATGGAAAATGGTGTTATCAACAAATCAAAGGTACAGGCTTTACGAAACGAACTGATACGAAGGTTCTTCTTTATGCAAACTACTGCAGCAACTACCTTGGCGTATGCTCAATTTGCATATCAATAGTCAATGCGGATAATTGCTCTCCACGCTGATCGAATTGTAGAGTACTTACTGAAATTAGTGTCAGCGACAGACGAAGAATCTTGGATACCTCACTTAAACGAAATCAACCTGGTGCTGAAATCTCTGCTACATTGCCAGCGCTCCATTGCTTTACAGGAAATAATTACAACTCTTTCCATGGAATAAGAAAGAAGAAAGGGCCATCTCTTTCAAAAATGCTTTTGTAAAACTTGGGGATACATTGGAATTTCATGCAACTCTTTTCCGTATATTTGAAATCTTCGTATCTCGTCTTTCCGGTATCAAAAATTGTGACAATGTTGATACTAATCGTTATAAGAAGTTTTTGTCCCATTAAAAAAAAATGGACCCGCAACAATTACCGCCGACAAGACATACTTTACTGTACCACCTAAAACGAGTTTCATATGCCACAGTAGTCATCCAAAGGGGTTTGCTTAAGTATCCCACTGGATGTGTGGACCATGGTCGACGGTGAACTAAATATCAAGTAGATTGTGTGTAAGCCCTTGCCGGATGACCTTGTCGATTTCATTTATTGCATGTGTCAAAACTCCAAATGCGAATCAAACCGGTGTTTATGTTATTATCATGGCATCAAGTGCTCCGACATGTGCAGTTGTAAAGATTGTTAGAATGATAATGATGATAATGATGGTGACGAAAATGATGATGAAGATAATGATCAGGAGAATTTGCCACAATAAACTTATTCGACTACTTTAGCGGCGAAAAGTCAAACTACGGACTATAGGGAAGGTGACTTACTTGAATAATGCCTATGACGTCATAAACAACGAATATTCCCGATTCAGTTAATATTATGATGAAACCTAAATACTTGTTCGATGTATTTTTGTAAGTACTATTCATTAGTTTTTACAATTTTATGTTCTGATCAACAAAAAAAAAAGATTTAAAAGTAGTAATTTACTGTTATTACGTCATCAAAACACATTTTGCTGCTGTGAAAGACCCACAAGAAAATCCAGAATGTCCAGCAAACATTTTTTGCACCTTCTTATGTGTGAGAACACACTCTGAAAGTTTCAACTTGTCCGGCAAATTTTTTTTGATTTTTGGCTCTCAGCTTCCTGACGAGCTCTCATATATCTCCTGACCAATTTAATAACACAAAACAAAAATCAGCAATAAGTAGCTAGCAAGGAAACTCAGCAGTATATAATCACAGTATCACTTATAACGATCATAATATTGAGAATTGCATTGAAAGTCTAATGTAATGTAAGTCTAAGGTAATGACTATAAAACATTTTTTGTTTCCTCTTTATTTTTTATGGAGGCCGCACTCACCCTGATAAAGTAGTTGTAATTATCAATCAATAAACAACTCTTGATTAAGCCACAATCAACAAATAGCCTCTATTCCAGCCTTAAAATTAAGGCTTGTGTTTTTAGTGGTGTCAGCCTACAACTGACAGCTACAGCTGATCATGAAATGGTTGGATGCATAAGGAAAACCAATCACATTAAATATGAACCAAAAACAATTACATCCCGTGATTACAGAAACTACGACCCAGACTCTGCGTGTAAAGATCTAAACGCAAGAGATTGGAAATACTTCTATTCGTTGAAAGACTTAAACTCGGCATGGAATATTTTCTACGGCTACCTTATTAATACTATAAACGCTCATGCCCCTAAAATCACGCGACGAATTAAGGGAAAGCCTTGCCCATGGATGACCTCTGAAATTAAAGACCTGATGGCAGAGAGAGATCGCAGTTTCCGTAAAAGCAGAAAGACGAAAAAAGAAGCTGACATATCTATGTATAAAAGCTTAAGAAATCGTGTAAACATTCTTGTTCGCAAAACAATATCCATATATAACAAAAACTTATTGGCCGAAAATAAAAATGACCCCAGCAAATTTTGGTCGGTTATAAAGTCTATCTATGATGTGAAGGGAAAATCTGAAATTGTTGACCGGACTTTCACTGTCAACGGTGAGGAAACTTCTGACAAACGCGCTATAGCAAAAGGATTCTGTACATACTTTTCCACAATAGTCAGTCGCCTTAAAAGCATTTCATTCCCACTAGTAAATCTTACATGGAGATACCGCACTAGACTACCAAAAAGAACTAATACGACTTTCAGATTCAAGTACGTCTCCAAAGTTGAGGTGGAGTCTTACCTAAAATCGATCAAGCGAAACAAGGCTACTGGAATGGACGATTTGCCCGCTGGATTTCTTAAGGATACTGCAAAAATCATCTCATCACCACTAGCACATCAACCTGATCAACCTGTCTTTAAAATCAGGTCTAGTACCAACACCATGGAAAGTAGCTAAAGTGAACCCAGTTTTTAAATCAGGATGTAAAAATGACTTTGGAAACTACCGGCCAATTTCAATCTTGCCTATTGTGTCGAAGGTCATTGAAAAAGCGATCCACAAGCAATTTGTTGCGTTCTTGGAGCAAAACAAGTTATTATCGAAGAATCAATTCGGTTTTCGATCGAAAAGATCAACTGAGCTAGCCACCACCCTTCTTCTAGACGATATCAGAAAGTCTGTCGATAATGGCAATATTGTGGGAGCAGTTTTTGTGGATTTCACAAAAGCATTTGACACTTTAAATCATGCCGAACTTCTTTCAAAACTAGTAGCCTATGGTGTACAGGATAGTGAACTGTCCTGGTTTTCGGACTACCTTTTTAACCGAAAGCAATCTGCGGTGTATGGTGGTCAAAATTCCGATTCCCTATCTGTCTCATCTGGTGTTCCTCAAGGATCACTACTTGGTCCACTCTTATTTTTGCTTTATCTAAATGATGTTGGTGATCATATAACACATAGTAATTTGATACACTACGCAGACGACACCGTCCTTTATTACGCTGGGAAAGACTTGTATGAAATTGAGTCAAAGCTGTCTTCAGATTTCACAGCTTTATGTAACTGGTGTACAGATAACGAACTTTTAATCAACATGAAAACCAACAAAACTGAAGTCATGATGTTCGGTACACCTCAAAGGTTATCCAAGCTTCCAAGAAAAATCGAATTAAAATATCGGTATGGTATCGTTAATGTTACTACCTCGTATAAGTACTTGGGTATCAAAATTGACAGTAACTTGAACTTAAACAGCCAGTTTGATACTAGTTATAAGAAAGCAAGTTCTCGCCTCAACCTCTTGGCAAGATTACGACATCGCATGGATATTGACACAGCTAATGCTATCTACAGAGCCATGGTCCTTCCGATATTTAGATATTGCAGTCTTGTACAATTGAAACAGACATCAACACAAGTGAAAAAGTATACAAAATTCGAAAGGAGAGCTGCATGTATACTTGGAAATGCTGTCGATTCAAAACTACCAACAATTCTTGGCTTCCGGAAGAGAACAGCGTGTGAATTTGTACGAAAGTGCCTTGCTGATACGATATGTGAAAATTTTCAGAACTACTTCGAGAAAGTTGACCACTCCATTGCGACGAGAAACAACAATATATCGTTGCGTCTTCCCGCCCTGAGAACTGAGTACGGAAAGCGGTCCTGTGGGTTCATGGCTGCAAAGATTTACAATGAACTTCCTATGTATATCAGAAATGAAAAGTCATTTTTTAAATTTTCAATGTTATTAAAAGAGCACCTCATATAACTAATATTTTTGTAATTTTTGTATTATATGTCTGATGTTTAATTTAGGTTCGAGTTTTTGATTGTTTTTTTATCATTTTTTACCATATTAAATGCATATATTCCAACACATTTCTGTATGATGTAAGAAGACTACTAATTTCCAATGTTTTGGTGTCTTTTTGCATTATACATTAATTATAGTATATAATGATCTTGCTTTTTTCTCTGTGACGTCTCCTCTTTTCTGTGCGTCGTAATCAACGATATACTTCGTGAGTTTCCTATTTCAATGCCTGCTGCTTTTAGCGTTCTGTCAGTTTCTCAATTTCACTCCTTTGTTTTCACAGTTTTTTGCCTTCTTCATTTCTCACATTTTATATTTTCTTTTGTTTTATATTACAGGACACATATGGAAAACAGCATATTTGTTGATATGTAAATATCCTGTATAAATATTAGTTAAATAAATAAATAAATAAATAAATAAATAAACTGGGGACAAAAATTTATGGACTTACAGCAGACGGACGAATACAAATGCTAATGAAAAAGATCAGCTGCTGCCACACTGACCAAAAATATTTTTTAGATTCATCCGTAATGAATGGATTAACTGTGTGCTTAATGGACGATTTTTTCGGCCTGTTACGTCTCCCTGAGGTAACTATTATAGTTATTAAATACTAAGATTTCCAAAAATTTCTTTGTTGAATTTTATGTTATGAAGAAGACAATCATCTACAGAAGATTGTCATTATCTTGAATGATTCTACTGTGGTCGTTCTTTTCTATATGTTTTGTAGACAGAGAATGTAAATGAGATACGTGCAGAATCATTGTGAAGATAGGTCATTCAAATGTGATCAAATTTATTGGTGGTATGCAGTATGTTTCAAAACGTTAGCTTCAAAAATTATCATCGCAGTTTTGAAGAAAATATCCAAGTAACTGTTTTTATTTTCGCAAATTGATGCTATTGTTAAACATTCTTCTACTTTCTGCATTCTGCCAACGTTTTGAAACACGGTATTATACTATAAAGTTTCTTATTGTATCAGTTATGCTCTTTGCTTTGCTTGTACGAATATTTATCGAGGATAGACTCTCAAAAAATATGTACAATATTTACAAAATATATACGTAGTTTCTGTTTTCCAGAGTGTGTAAAAGTGTGTAAAGTGTAAAAGACTCCAGTTTGCCCTTTTTAAGGTTAATAACAAGTTCATTTGCCTCAAGATATTGTGCAATTGTTTCAAGATATTGTGCAATTGTTTCAAGATATTGTGCAATTATCTTATTATAATAATCTGCGATTGTGCATCCCACTTTTATTTTAGAGAGTGATATATTTAGTTTTCTCTTAACGGTCAAATCCCTCTTATTTTTTCCCTTTTCGTCGTAAAGCCACGCAGAGGTGAGAGTGTTTTTTTACGATTAGTATATGGGGAAATCCCCCTGCTGATCATTTTCATTGGCTAATAAAGGAAAACTCTTAAAATGCGCAGTTTTGATTGGCTGACAAATTCCAAATTTCAAGATATTGTGCAATTGTGCAATATTTTCAAGATATTGTGCAATTTTTTCAAGATCTTCATTCGTGCGCCTTTCAATTTCTCTGATGTTTTTGCCAGCGTAGTAGATTACCGCATCATCAGCATACATTATGATACGCGAGTGTACGACAGTGAATCAGCAATGTAATGGGAAAAGGATAAAAAGAAGGGACCTAAGATCGACCCTTGCGGAACTCCGTTGAATATTGGTTTCTCACTTGATCGGTTTCCTTCGATGTCAACATGTTGAGTGCTTTGGAATAGATAACTTGTGAACCAGGAGAGTTCTTGTTCCCGAATACCGTATGATGATAATTTCGCAAGCAATTGACTGTGGTTGATTGTGTCGAACCCTCGAGACATATCCATAAATACTATTCCGATAAGCTTGCCGTCGTTTGCCTCCATACGGACGTTATCTGTAAACATAGCAAAAGCTTGGAGAGTATCGGCAGCACCGAAATAGGTCGATAGTTGTCCGGATCAGTACAATTACCGGATCTGAAGATTGGTGTCACCTTCAGTTTCTTCCAAATACATAGTACTGCACTACTCCTGAGTGATAAGTTGATTATGTGAGTCAAAGGCTTGTAAATGGTTATCGCACAGTCTTTCAGCATGTTTGGAGTTTTCTTCCGTTTCAGCAATTTTAACTGTTTCAGGATACATTGCTCTGAGACAGGAACAAAGTTGAAAGATTTGAGTGTTTTGTGTAGAACGTAGGATCGAACCCTCCAAACAAAATCACGACAGTAGATGAATTTCGACTTTAGAGTATGAATCACCTTTCCATACCGATCAGAGAAACGTTCGACCCGGGACTTGTTCAAATGTCCGGGTGATGTGGCATTGGTTGAGGCTTTAGCAGAGAAGATCTTCTTTATAACTTTCCAGAATCCTTCAGGGTTGTCACGATTTTCAGCTAGTAGCTTTTTGCTAAATCGGCTTTTTGCGTATCTCAGTAGGTTGTTGCAATGATTTTTCGGAGTATCTTATAAATTTTCCAGTCATTATCGTCTTTCGTACGGCGTGCTTTTCGTAGAGCTTTCTCACGGTTATTTAGTTCAGATTTCGTGTCTTTGTCAAGCCAAGGACATGGTCTCCCTTTAACTACCCTTTCAATGAATGGTGCATGTTTATTAAATGTCTCAGTTAAGGTGGTATTGAGATTTGTTACAGCTTCATTTACATTTCTTTGCATAGTTGACGTTAGCATCTCCCAGGAAGATTGATTTTAAAGAAGTTGAGTCAATTGTTGCCAGGAGATCATTGAACGATTCATTGAAAGTTTCTGAAAGATAATTTGATCCTGAGGGTGGACGATAAAGCGTTGTTAAGAGAAAACTTTTCACATTTTTCTCAAAAATTTGTAAAGAAATACTTTCGACAGAGTCAGTTTTCAAGTCTTGTCGACGTTCCCATTTCAGATGTGTTTTGATATAAACTGCTACTCCCCCTCCTTTTCCATGCTCTCAATTTATTAGAGTGTGATAATATCAAAATCATTTCTAACTACTAACTCATATAACAAAATTCACCTGCAAACCACGAACATTTTGATGTACTATTTTCAGCCCACGCTGTATACAAAAACTAGCAATATTATTTCTGTATGTTCCGAGACAGCTCTCAACATTTCCACAAAACAAAATACAAAATATCAGCATTATTACACGTACGTCCACTCTTGCCGCCATCTTAGCAAAAACAGGCTGACCGTTAAAACTCTTCTGAATTCCTCCTGAAGTCTCTTCTCGATCTCTTCCTTTGATTGGGCGAATGTGTAGATAGCGGTATCGTCAACGTAAAATATAATTTTTGCATTCCTTAAAACTTCAACAACATCATTAAAAGCAAGAAGAAACAAGAGGGGCCCTAATACGGACCCCCGTAGGACTCCACACAGAACAGGTTGCGTTATTGACAGAGTGGTAGCAGACGGTTTGTATTTGGTTGAATAGGTAGTTGGTGATAAGTTCCATTTTTATGGATTCTTTGAAGACACTCGATAATCTGTGCCTGACTCAAGGAATCAAAGGCTTTACTCAGATCTATGAAGATCGCACCCGTTATTTATCCTTTCTTCGTGTTGTTCCGGTGTCACCGTAAAATATTACTCCCCAAAATTTATACTCCCCAGTCATTATTTACTGGGAAATAATTACTCCCCAGTAATCTTTTCCCAGGAAATTATGACTCCCGGGAGTATAAATTTACGCGAAAATAATAACTTCCTTCAGGAGATTTTTACTCCCCTAATAGTATACCAAAAAATTGGCGTATATCTCGATCAACATTCGGTTTCCTGATATTTTTCTTCCTGTATATCATGAATAAATAACAAAAACAAAATGGAAACTTTGGGACAATCGGTATATCGCAAATACTATCGGATTGGCATGGGCTAAAACTTGGTACATTTGCTTGTTCCTTTGGAAATATGAAGATGCATTTTTTATTCTTTGAAATTTTTGATAAACAATGCTTAAAGTTTGGGACAATCATAAAACAAACTTTATACCGTTAAGATAATTGAAGTCAACTCACTTTCTACTGTCTTGGTTGGAAGATAGAAATTTCAGAAGGAAAATGAAGATTAAATATCAGTGGGGATAGCTTTCTTTGATTCTTTCCGGATGAAAATGTTCTTGGCGTCACCAGGAGTACAATACGACAGGATGGGGCAACAACGGGTCACTTTAACATGATTCGATTTTATGACGAGGTTTTCTTTTTCAGCAAACACAACAAGAAAGTTTATGCATACATTTTTATAACATCTCTACTTAGCAAGTGATTTGATCCTAGCATATGTTTCGTTTTATAAGTTGTACTTTAATGTGCTTAATTGTAGTGGTGGATCGAATAAGCAGTAGCTTCGACACCCCAGGGCAATATCCAAAAATGGGAAGGGTCATAATAAAGTGCTATTAGGCTGAGTTTAGTGATTACTTCTAGAAAAATGAAGGTTTTGGCACTTTTTGGCAATAAAATCATAAACATGAGGGAGTCATTATAAAATGATTTTGGAGTTGAAAATTTTGCAAGTTCTTCTGAAGTTTGCTTTTTTGCCTCTGTCCTTTGAAATTTCTGTCGGGTACGTATTCCTTCTCAAAAATTCTTCTACTACCTTCAGGTCCACATGGTTCTTAGATTCACCTGTCTTCGCCATCTTTTCAATTGATTATTTAATGCGAATATGCAATGGAAGCACTTCATTAGGGAGTCATAAATTAATTGGGAAAAACACTCCGCTCTAATTGGAACAAATAAATTTGCAATTTAAAGGGGGGTAATTTTTTTTCACGGGGGAGTCATAATTTCCCAGTCATAATTTCCCAAGATTTTTGAACATGACTGAAGTTGGTCTAGTTGTCCATATTGTGCCTTGAACCACATTTAAAAACTGGGATACTCTTACCAATTTTCCAGTCATCAGGTATTATTCCGGTCTTTAAAGTGAGATTGATGACAAACAATGTGGCTCGGCGATGCAAGGAGCGATATCTTAAAGGAAATGAGGAGGCAATTCATCAATACTACCTACTTTTTCCTTTTGAAGATTATTTTTGAACATCTTATAAACGATTGCAAAAATCAGCATCGTCATCACACTTTGCCTTAGCGCGTCCTTTAAGTGTTAAGCTGCAAGGAAAATACCTGCTAAGGCATCTACATTACACGATTATCATATGGAGCACGCTACTTGTGACGCTTTTATGAGCTTTAACGTTAGATCAGTATTAGGTTCATCCTTCGAGGCGCCGTGACGAATTTGGTGCAACAGCTGGTATTCCTTTTTCGTCCTGCTGATCATCCATTAGAAAAGCTAGAACATGGACCAAATAAAAATTATGTGTGTGTTATGAATCTCAAGAATCTTTTTCTATGATGAACTACTAACAGCAGTATCTATTGCAGGTTAGATGCACCATCTTGGAAAAATTCTCCATCGATTATATTTAACTATTCATAATCATGTAAATTGCACCAATTTACTTCATAGACATAAAAATGTCACCCATAATGCAACAGGCTTCAATTGCTTTCATTGCGGATAAATGTGTGTCAATAATATTTGATGACAACTTTTATGATTTTAATTCTCATAGTTGTAATCTAAGGGGAAAGTATTGCAGCCTGGAAACATCTGTTCTTCCTGAAATTCAAATTCTACCACACGTAAAAAAATTACCTTTACAGGAAAATATCTTGGTCTACAAACATGGTATCGTTTCTAAACAAAATACATGAACATGGCAACTCAGTTAGCGGGGCATTTTTCTTAATGTAATATTTTTGTCCAACACCCCAACCATTCTTATTATTTTGCTTATATATTTCTTAATTTGGATTTGAAATACCGTTAGGTGAGAATTATTATGTTCTACCTCCTTTTTTGGAAAAACCAGCTCCGATTGTTTTTAGCTTTTCAGGATTATTTCGATCTTTCTCCAAAAATAGCGCAAAATGCTTTTCGTACTGCATAAAATATCAGTTAAAGGTGAATTTGCAAGAGCATGAAGTTAAAACAAAATAATTTTAATGTATATTACTTGTTTCGCTAACTATTTTGTTCGATCTCCAATTGCAAACTTTCCCATGAGGAGAGTGGGTGTCTAGTATTTGAAATAATTTTTGGTCAGGGGCTCCAAATACGATGCATTCAAAAAGTACCGAGTAATATTCCATAGAAAGGTTTCTTGTGTGGTTATGAAATTTAGAAGTTAATTTTACTCAGTTTAAAGAAATTGGAGATACAAATTCTCTCACCTAACGATATATCTTTATCATATAAAAATTTGAAAAAAGTTAAAGTTCATTGAAAGCCTGATACTAACAATATTTATTATATCCTGCTTTGCCAACGAAGTACAGTTTATACGTTCCACCTGCATCTCTTCCCCATCTCCTAAATTCACAGGATTTTAATTGACGTTGACAGAAAATGTGCTCAGAACGATAATTAAGGAAAGAGCAACAATAAAGATGTCGAGTTTTTTGTCAAGGGACCGCAATATTTATGTCGAGATAGCGGGGGAAATTTCCAGTCATAAACTTCGAATCTGGTGGGGCCGAAGGAATTATGTCGAGTTAGGCGGGTGTCCAGATAGCGAGAGGTCGAGTTAGCGGGGGGCAACTGTATTAGGGACCTTACGAAACTACAACGGCAACGTGGACGACGACGCGAGGCAAACAAAAGATTCACTTTACTCCATAGATTTGCTTTAGAATGGAAGTCATTTCACACTATACTATTGGGAAATTTTTTAATTTTACTGATATCATTATTAGATTTGCACGTTCTACACACAACGTGAAAAGTAATATTTTGAAGTCGTACTGAAAAAGAAGACCTGAGAAAAGCAGTACTTCCGATGTATTTTCCTTGGTTCCTTCATAATTCTGTGTCTCAAAGTTCAAAAACAAACTTCATAGGCATTATAAATAAACTTCTTAAACCCAACTGTATAGTTTCTGCTCTTTTGTGATTCATTGAAGATGAATAATCTTGTACGTCGTCGTCCACGTTGCCGTCGTACTTTCGTAAGTTCCCTATTAAAGAAAATAAGAAAACTCTCGATACTAATTTTTTTTTTCCTGATTCCTCCTAGCACTATAATTCTGACTAGCCGCCAAGGCGGCGTCGCTCGCCGCCCATGTTCAGCATGCGTTGACTTCACGAAAAATGAAATTAAGGAATTGGCAACCGAAAGTGTTCCCATGCTGTAGAGCTCGAAAAAACTGATCAAAAAAATGTATGGGATAGTTCCACTACGATCAACCGTTACAGAGATATCATTGTTCAAAGATTTTGATGACGTCACAGACCCTACCCCCGTCGCTCGCCGCCCATGTCCACCTGCTCTGTATCACTGTATCAACAAACGTCAAATTTCCTTATAAACGGCTCGTACAACTTGTGTTCAACCAGAAGCAGATTCGAAGTCACAACCTCTGGTAAAACCAATCTTTTATCAGTGTAACAAACACTCAAAACGTATAGAGAGAAGACTTCAACTTTTTATTAGCTTTTGTTTTAAAAAAGTTACGCACTCTAACATGGGTGCTATCAAACGTGGTTTCTCTTCTTAAAAAGATCACACGGAGGAGAGAAAAAAGGCACGTGCTAAATGAATAAATAGAATAAAAAAACGTTCGATCAGAACGCTTAACAATTAAAAGAAGAAATTAATTTATTAAAAGAAAAGCAAAAAAAAAAAAAAAACATTTTGTTTTGATATGATACTCTTTTTTTACCTGTCGGCTTTTAAACATTTTGATTGCTCAAAAAAAAAGCTCACCTGTCTCAGACAGTCAGGCAAGAGTCAGTGGCAAACCGAACATATGCTGCCACGTTCTGCAACTGCTGCTTTTTGTCCAAAATGTTTAATCAGTTAGTTTCTTTGTATTTAGTTGATGTACTGTTTTCAAAGCCAAGTCAACGTGGAATATAAAACTAACAATAATGATAAAAACAAAACGTTATTCCTATTAGTTCATCAGCCAAAAAAAGTCACGTTCGATTGGGGTTACAATGTATTTGCTTCGAACTCACGTCGCACACAAAAAAAGAAATAATTTCGCTCACAACTTAATCTACCATTTTGCGTGACTTACAAACAAACAAACAAACAGACAGAGAATCGGCTATTAATATATAGACTAGCCGCCAAGGCGGCGTCGCTCGCCGCCCATGTGCACCTGCTCTGTGTGTCACCCCGGAGACCCCCATAAACCTCATATTTCCTGAAAAAACGGCTCGTACAACTTGTGTTCAGCCAGAGGCAGATTCGAAATCAAATATCAAATATCAGTTTAAACAATGGTTCCAAAAAACCCCAGATTTCATGATGTGTTACTTATTTATTTTTTAAAACAATCGCTGATCAGTACAACAATACACTCAAAACGTATTAGCTTTTGTTTTAAAAAAGTTACGCGCTCTAACATGGGTGCTATCAAACGTAAGGGGGAAATGGTTTCTCTTCTTAAAAAGATCACACGGGAGGAGAGAAAAAAAGGCACGTGCTAAATGAATAAAGTGAATAAAAAAAAACGTTCGATCTGATTAAAATAGATTAAAAGAAATCGATTAAAACAAATTAAGACAACTATTATGACAAAAGCAAAAAAAAATATTTTGTATCATATACTCTTTTTTTACCTATCGGTTTTTAAACATTTTGATTGCTCGAAAAAATGTTCACCCGTCCCAGACAGTCAGGCAAGGATACGTTAGGATACACTGGTAAACCGCACGTTTTGCCACTGCTTTATGTCCAAAACGTTTAATCAGTTAGTTTCAGTTAGTTTGTATTTAGTTGATGTATTGTTTTCAAAGCCAAGTGAACGTGGAATATAAAACTAACAATAATGATAAAAACAAAACGTTATTCCTATTAGTTCATCAGCCAAAAAAAGTCACGTTCGATTGGGGTTGCAATGTATTTGCTTCGAACTCACGTCGCACACAAAAAAAGAAATAATTTCGCTCACAACTCAATCTACCATTTTGCGTGACAGACAAACAAACAGACAGACAGACAGACAGAGAATCGGCTATTAATATATAGACTAGCCGCCAAGGCGGCGTCGCTCGCCGCCCATATCCACCTGCTCTGTATCACTCTATCAATAAACGTCAAATTTTCTTATAAACAGCTCGTACAACTTGTGCTCGACCAGAAGCATATTCGAAGTCACAACCTCTGGTAAAACCAATCTTTTATCAGTGTAACAATACACTCAAAATGTAGAGAGAGAAAACTTCAACTTTTTATTAGCTTTTGTTTTAAAAAAGTTACGCACTCTAACATGGGTGCTATCAAACGTAAGGGGGAAATAGTTTCTCTTCTTAAAAACATCACGACGGAGGAGAGAAAAAAGGCACGTGCTAAATGAATAAATAGAATGAAAATGTTCGATCAGAACGCTTAACAATTAAAAGAAGAAATTAATTTGTTAAAAGAAAAGCAAAAAAAAATATATAAAAAAAAAAATTGTTTTGATATAATACTCTTTTTTTAACTATCGGTTTTTTAACATTTTGATTGCTCAAAAAAAAGTTCACCTGTCTCAGACAGTTAGGCAAGAGATAGTGGCAAACCACACATGCTGCGACGTTCTGCCACTGCTGCTTTTTGTCCAAAATGTTTAATCAGTTAGTTTCTTTGTATTTAGTTGATGTACTGTTTTCAAAGCCAAGTCAACGTGGAATATAAAACTAACAATAATGATAAAAACAAAACGTTATTCCTATTAGTTCATCAGCCAAAAAAAGTCACGTTCGATTGGGGTTGCAATGTATTTGCTTCGAACTCACGTCGCACACAAAAAAGAAATAATTTCGCTCACAACTCAATCTACCATTTTGCGTGACTTACAAACAAACAAACAAACAGACAGACGGAGAATCGGCTATTAATTGCCCCCGCAGCGAGCGTAAGCGAGCGAGGAGGCATAGTAGTTTCACGAGATAGGCGAATGTCAGTTTCCGATTTTGTTCATCATCATCATCATCATCATCATCCTCCAACTTTCGTGTTGACGTTACACGGTGGAATACAATTATTAGCTGACTTTGCTTTTTTTCCGTTTCAAAGCATGGTACTGTAAGTGGGAGAGACAGAATGTTTTTTCGTATCTCTTTCCTAATTTATTATTTTATTATACTATGTTATTTAGGAAGATCGTATGCTAAAATTTCTTAGACATTTTTCGTGTTACTTTTGTGTTGTTTTAGTGAAGTGAACGACAAGGATTTTGAAGCACAGCTTGAAATCTGAAATTTTGCCAACCATACATTTTATTTTTGTATATATATGTTTTAGCTCTAAATATTTCATTCAATAAACTTTGTTCAACGCACTAATTTTTGGCAAAGATTTTAATTGGATTTCTGTGTATGCAAGAAAGCTATGTTACAAATTGTCTTTTTTCGTGTTTTTCTATTTTAACTGTCCACCTCGCGCCAAACCTAATCATACTAGTGTGTGATCATGATCAGTAAAAGCTTTTTACATTTTCTTGTTGTTGTTTTTTTATAAACATTGGCTACTTTTTGTTTTGAATCAAAGTTTAAAACGCAGATTTCTAATGGATTTTTTGCTTTGATTTTTTTTTAAAAAAGTTTGTTTTTTTTCTTTTGGCTCTTACAGAATTTTTTTAACAAATCTTGTTTTGATTATAAAATACGTATCCATGGTTTCAGTTCACACATTTCTTTTGTTTGTAGCAAATACTTTCTGATATTACTTGTTAAGCCTTTATTACACGTTTTGAAAGGTATATTAGCACCAATAAAAAAAAGTTATCCTAAAGAAAGTTTAACTCAATTACAACGTAAGTGAAAAACCGTGAAGACCATCCGTCAAGGAGTTTTCAAATCGGATCTCCCATTTCGAAATGATCATGCTCGCAATTCTTCTTGTTTTTATTGTGTTTAGTTTATACAATGTTAACAAAAGTTTAAATGTATATATTTGTTTCTGTGTAAAGACTTGCAAAAACATTCATCTGGATTTTTTTGAGTTTTCGGACAAAAATTTGTTTTTGTTTCCGTTGTATAGCTTGCAATGTATAGCTTGCTGTGTGTACACATTGGAATGCTTGAGCGCGGGGGCATTTTTTAGCTAAAGCTACATGCTAGTATATAGACTAGCCGCCAAGGCGGCGTCGCTCGCCGCCCATGTTCAGCCTGGGTTGCACTGCGTAAAATTACATGTTTTCCGGAAATCTGTTAGCAGATAATGTGAGGAATATCTTAGTTCAGAAAACATGAAAGTTGAGGTTTTCATGTTTTCTGGAAATCAACATAAGGTATGGGAGTTTTCTGTTATAAATATCACATTTTCTCCCCAGAAAACTTCATACCTCTAATTTTCCAATTATCTGAACAGAAAACTTCTTGCTCGTTTCAAAGATGTTGGAGGTTTTATGTAGCTTAGTCTGATATTGGCAAATAATAATTTTTTTGGAAACGACGCAAAGACTATTTCAGGCGGGGTGTACGCGAGACCATATCGTATGAATCCCACTACACGTTGTCCAGTTTTACACATCAAGCCATTTACACGATGTACGCTGCCGTCACCTAGTAACTTTGGCTTACTTAAGTTCTTCCAAATACCCTGGTTCTAATTTAAATGCAAATGGAATCTGGTTTTAAATATTTATTTCATGCATTTAAATATTTCAAGATTTCACTTTGTTCACCAAGTACTCTGGTTCTCATTTAAATGCCTGGTTGACTTGGAAACTTTGAATACTCGCTTATGCATCTTCCTCATGCATTGAAATATTACAAAGGTTTCAGTTAGCTCACCCGAACAATTTGGTTCCAATTTAATTGAAAAACGAATCTGGTGGACTTGGAAACTTTGAATACTCGCTTATGCATCTTCGCAAGCATTGAAATATTACATAGGTTTCACTTAGTTCACCCAAACAATCCTGGTTCCAATTTAATTGAAAAACAAATCTAGGTGGACTTGGAAACTTTGAATACTCGCTTATGCATCTTCCTCATGCATTGAAATATTACAAAGGTTTCACTTAGTTCACTAAAACAATCTGGTTCCAATTTAATTGAAAAACAAATCTAGGTGGACTTGGAAACTTTGAATACTCGCTTATGCATCTTCCTCATGCATTGAAATATTACAAAGGTTTCACTTAGTTCACCCAAACAATCTGGTTCCAATTTAAATATATAAGTAGTCTGGTGGACTTGGAAACTTTGAACACTCACTTATGCAACTTCGTCATGCATTGGAATATTACAAAGTTTCACTTAATTCAACAAAAGTTGGTGAGTTTGACAATTAGGACCAAAAGTTATGTTATTTTTAACAACACCACTGATGTATTGTCACTCAAACAGAAAAAACAACAACAACAGCAAAAAATCATGAGATTATTATGCCAAATACTATTGAAAAAATTATTATACAAATCACTCACTCTTGAGGGTGTCTAAAAATGGATATTTTTTAAAAAAAATATTGTCTTTTCTTTCTAAAATTTCTAATAAAATGTCTCCATCAGCACAAGATGAATATTTTGATCACAAGAATTTTTAGGACATCAATGACATCACATAGGCACTGTGTATGTTTCTCAGAAATTTTAGAGACAATAACATCGTAAGAATAAATATCTGAAGAAACTGTCGGTGCTTTTCTTCCGCTGGCAACATCTTTGGGTAAATGATAAGTTCCTCTAAACAAGTCACACTGTTGGATTGTGAATGGTTTTACACTAGACCAGCCAGTCTACAAGCCAGGGAAAAATCTGTTAGTTAGAGCAGCAAGTTGATTGTTCATAGCATATACATCGTTAGCAAATGCAATTTCAGATTTGTCTGTTGAATTTAGACGTTCAATCGTGTCACAAGTCTGATGAAAAAAATTCAATAAGCATGTAAAATCATTAGATTGTTAAGTGGGACTAAAAGCACTCACCATTGGTGCTCTATTACTCACCCTGTCATCTACCATTGTTTCACACAGTTCTGTGGGTATTGCCAATTCTTTTGGCATTTCTTGCACAATCGGCTGTTTGGACTTCTCATTTGTACTTAATGGATCACTTTTAAATATGTCCGGAAAAATTTTTGTAATTGTTGATAAGGTCCTAGGACCACCGAAACGATTTCTTTTTTATGTAAGAAGTAAATAATGACAGCCGATCTTCTTTTCGCGCTAGATGAGCGTGAAGAAAATTTTTATGTTTGAATGAACCTCACTGATCGCAAAGAAGATCTTTTTAGAATGTGCAAGTCTCTGAACACATTACCAGATCTTTGTTGATATATTTTAAAAAGACAGTTCAGAAAAACTTGAAAAAGACTAGAGTAAACCATGCCTTGTGCTAATACACAAAGAGAGATTTCTTACGAAACCTTTGTTTTTTATAAAACAATGCTTTATTTACAACTTAACTTCAAAGTCTTTGCTACGTGATTTGTAAAAAAAATCAGCTGGATATATACGTGCGAAATGTGACGTCTGTTTTTGAGTTTTGATTAAACTACAAAATTTAATAGAATAGCAATAGATCAAATAAACTGAAAAT
Organism: Turritopsis dohrnii; assembly: GCA_027922465.2. Taxonomy (NCBI): domain Eukaryota; kingdom Metazoa; phylum Cnidaria; class Hydrozoa; order Anthoathecata; family Oceaniidae; genus Turritopsis; species Turritopsis dohrnii. The sequence goes on along the minus strand of BQMF02000152.1, from coordinate 512,992 downwards.
GAGAATAAACGTCAAAATTAAATAATGCTTTTTGTTAACTATATGAATTTTAAATTGTTGAAGGTGGCCTTTCACAAAGTTTCATTCATTTTATTATACCTTCTCAGTGTACATTTTAAAAACGATTATTAAAGCGTTTACCATTGTTTAATGGTAAACAAAGATGAAAGTATTATTTCCTTCTAAATACAACACGGAGATCACGAAAATTGAAATCACGAAAACGGTGGCCGGACGACGGCATTCTAAGAAAAGAGCAAAGAAAAGAGCAAAGAATACAAGCTGGCCTCGCCTTCGCCAACACGATGAGAAAAAAATTCGTTTTCGAACGAGGTTAAGGGTGAATTCTCTACTAGACTGAGAAAATAGCGGCGAAAAAAATTCATGCAATCTGATTGGCTCATGTTTTTTCAAGTCATGGCGGAAAAATCAGATTATACAAAAAGTGCCATTTCTACTTCTTGCTGCAGAGATAAAAATAAACCGCAACATTTTCTGCTTCACTCCAGGATTTTGTATATAACTTAAATCACTAGCCTCTGCTTGGGTTCAACAAAACTGTTACATGCTGTCAGAGCTTTGCATTCAAAACTTAACATGTCTGGTTACATTCTTCATCACAGCTTTTCTGTCATCTTCTCAAAATTCTTCAGAAACTCTTGAGAAACTCCAAAGGACAAGTGGGAAGATTTGAAACGTTTTGTGGACAACCCTCTAAAAGATAATTAAATTAGAGCATTGATGATAACGTAAAGCGATGAAATAATTTATGCACTGTCAGTAAAGCATATTCACAAGATTCGTGACTAAACTAAATGCAAAAGTTGACAGGAAACCTTTTTACTTTTAATGAATTGTCTTCTTGAAGTTGAGATTGGTGTGTAATTTGAAGTTTTATGTAAAGTATATACATAAATTTCGAACTGAGCTGAATTTACCTTCAAGAAAAAAAAATCCACACTATCATATAACACGAAAAAATAAAACAAACTAAAAATAAACGAACCAAATCAAACAACGAGAAGACCACGTTTTTTACATCAGCCATTATACATTAAGAGATGTCCTGGGGCGAGCCTCGTTTACTCAGTTTTATTGATATAAATGAGACTAAGATAAAAAGGAAGAACCTCGTGGTGTGAACTCTTTTCTTTCAAATATCTGTTGGGAGCTGTCGCCAAGATTCTGATCATCATGAATGACATTTTTTCATCCGACTCATCCGACGATGATACTTTCCTAACTACTAGTCAGAGTTCAAAAAACTGACTTCGCTACGACAATTCGACAACAATTGTTACGCCATCTGGTTGTACAAATGATGTATCCGAAGAATCTCCTTTATTACCACTGAACCAATCTTTACTGAGTACAAGTGAAAAGAGCAATGGAAAAAGCAAGGGTAAGACACCGGCTTTTTGACAAGTTTAATCATAATTGCCTCCTGTGGTATATGAAAGATTTGGTTTTATAAAACACTTAAATTTTATTTGTAGACTCAGACGACTTTCAAATAAAAATGATGGAGATGATTTCTAGAGCCCTCAACCAAAACGAAGAAATATTAATAAAGATGTGCCAAATATTGACAATGTAATAAATGGTAAATATTGTTCACTTTCATATTTCACTTTATGTAAGCCTATATTTTTGTTATAATATTTTACTTCTCATCAATAAATGAATATATAAATAAATAAATAAAATAAAAATTTTTCGTGTTCTACATAGCTGCGACCAAGATACACTTCGAAAGCAAAAGGACGACATTGAGAAAAAGTCGGAACAATGTTGAAAGCAGCAAAGATGTGGCAAGATTTCAACGCAGAGTTCATGTAAGCCATTATTTGATGATAATGACACATAGAAAAGTTAAGAATTTGAATGAAATTGCATCTCACCGGACAGTAGCTTTAAATTTCCTCTTGTTCTTGAAGTTAATTTGAGATCCACACAGTTTCTTTTATTTTATGAATTTTCTCTCATTTAGAAAGTCCAGCGCAGGAGGAAGTCTTTGCGAAAGATCTCAAACGACATTATTTCTGCTAATGACAAGTAGCAAGTTGAAGATGACAAACGCGTATTTAAAGTCAAAAAACCAAGCTGGCGAAAGAAAAAGTACCAGAAGTTGCTTAATGCTCTATTCCGGGAATACGAAAAATCGGCTACAAAACGTGCAAAGGAACAGATGGTGAAGAGAATCGAAGGTTCTCCCTCGAAACGTAAACGCCCTGCAAAAAATGAAAACTTGGATGGTCTTTTATTATTACTGAAAGTTATCTACTCTTTTTTAACTTTTAGCCTTAGCATTTCAAGATGATCAGATAGCTTTTCACAAATGTTAGCCTGTGTAAATAATGAGATTTTTCTCTCAAAGATATTTTACAATGAGACTTTGTCGAGTTCAAATCAATTCATATGTACATGAAAAAACAATTGAACTACACGAGTTCTTCTTCGATATTATGTTTTAGTGTGTTGGGTATATAAAAAAATATGAACAGATGTAACAGAATTGTATGGCGTATATTTTAAAACTGAGTTGTTTATATTTCTAAGTGTTAATATACAAAAATAAGTGTTTATTGTATATCTAGCGTTTAACAGAAAACATTAACAGAAAAAACAAAATTATCTTCTGAATCTTTCATTGTTTATCTGCGATTTCCCTGCTTGTACTTCTTCCAAGTCATGAACTAATAAAAACTGAATTGTAACAGACCCGAAATTCGGCGTTAATTTCGACGGTCAACCACTTCTTTAGGTTTCTGAATTCAAAAGTGACGCCTAATTTCTGGATATCTATTATCAGGTTTCAATTTTCACAACTTCATGTTTTCGATCTTTTCCTTCAAAAAACCTCATGTTCTTTCAAATAATCTGTGGCACAACCTCACCTAAACTGAAAATCTGCTCAGTAAAAGTTGATAATCTTTCAAGTTTTCCTTTATAAATAACTTCAGTTTTCTCTCCGTCTTTCCGTCTCGGAGAATGTGCACATTCCTGTCCAGAAAATTACAGAAAACTACAAATTTCTCCGTAACAGATATCACCGAAAACACACGGAACTTATCAGGTTATCTGCATGAATCTGTGAAAATCTGCCCCAGAAAACATGTAATTTCTTGCAGTGTTGACTTCACGAAAAATAAAATTAAGGAATTGGCAACCGAAAGTGTCCCCATGTTGTAGAGCTCGAAAAACTGATCAAAAAAATGTATGGGATCGTTCCACTACGATCAACCGTTACAGAGATATCATCGTTCAAAGATTTCGATGACGTCACAGATTAGACCCAAATTTTTCGTCACCCCATCGCCTGTATCGCGGACCCCAAAAAACGTCAGTTATCCCTATTGGTTATCGAGATAATTTTCCCTAAACGTCGCGTTCGATTAGGGTCTCAATGCAATGGTTTCACACTGACGTCGCGCACAAGAAGAGAAATTATGTGTGATCTTACATTGCTGACTCTCTTTCGCAGTTCACATCTACCATTTTGCGTGACTTACAAACAAACGCACAAACAAACAAACAAACAAACAGAGAATCGGCTATTAATATATAGACTAGCCGCCAAGGCGGCGTCGCTCGCCGCCCATGTCCACCTTCAATCTTCCCTTGGGTTCACGAAAAATAAAATTAAGGATTTAGCAGTAATAAGTGTGCCCATGTTGTAGAGCTCGAAAAACTGATTAAAAAAATGTATGGGATCCTTTTCCTATGATCAACCGTTAGAGAGATATCTTCGTTCAAACATTTTGATGACGTCACAGACCCGTCCCCCAAAAAATTTGGCCTAAATTTGAGTTCACCAAAAATAAAATTAAGGAATTGGCAATAATAAATGTGCCCATGTTGTAGAGCTCGAAAAACTGATCAAAAAAGTGTATGGGATCGTTTTCCTACGATCAACCGTTTCGGAGATATCGTCGATCAAAATTTTGATGACGTCATAGACCCGTCCCCCAAAAAAATTAGACCCAAATTTTTCGTCACTCTATCGCCTGTATCGCGGACCCCAAAAAACGTCAGTTATCCCTATTGGTTACCGAGATAATTTTCCCTAAACGTCGCATTCGATTAGGGTCTCAATACAATGGTTTCACACTGACGTCGCACAAAATAAAATAATTACTCTTACAACTCAATCTACCATTTTGCGTGACAGACAAACAAACAGACAGAGAATCGGCTATTAATATATAGATAACATTTATTTTTAACATTAACACGCGATTGGCAAATTTACGTCCTTTTGAATTCATGTCATCTTTTACTGCTGCATACGAGGATTCTTCGAGCGTTTTTATCTGCTACAACCGAGAATGAATTCCATGCTGTTGTCCGCGTCATTGACTCAGCCGCATATATACGTTATTGATATTGAATAACATCGATATTTATATTACAGAAGTCATATGGTCCTTGATATGGACCGAAATGCCAATTCCTATTCTGCGGATAGATCATCTATTTCGTTTTAAATGAATACAGAAAAAAGAAATAAACTAAGCCTAGCAGAATCACCAAAATCGTCACAGCAATCAATCCAGTCTAAAGAATAAAAGGCAAAACTGATGTTGTTTTTGTTCCAAGTTGCAAAAATGGTCTTGAAAAGGAGCAAGGATTATATCTTGATCATATACTTTTTTATACATATTAAAAATAGCCTTTTCCTACTTCCCCGAGCACTTATAACCACCGCTTTGCACCAAACTTTGGGAAAGCAAAGGACGCTAGTTTACAGTGAAGTCGTTACGATATCTTTATCAGTCTGCTTAGTAATGACGCTTTTTGTTTTCCTGTTAGCTTTAAGAACATTTAATCGACTGCATTTTTCTCTTTTTCAACATGCTGATCAAAAGATTCTGTATATGTCAGTAATGAATTATCAACATTTGAGTTTCTTTGAAAATAAACGAAGTTCTCAAACCTGCAATGGAGATTCTGATCTTCGAGCTTGTGCCCTATTTTTAGTGGCTAACGCATGTCTTTTATTTCTGCCTCTAAATTCTTGTTTTCCTAAAAATATCAACCTAACAATATCAATAACAACAACAATATTCCGAAAAAAAAATAGCAAATTGTTTGGTTTACACATTCTATCTATCTATCTCTGTCACAACTTTTCGTCGTTTTCGGAATGTCCGTTCGGATTTCGGATTGGTTGTTTATTTAGAATTGTTAATGACTGACCTATGCTAGGAACTTAGGACAGGTTCGACTAAAATTGGGCAACTTAGACAAGGTGCTGATTTAGAAGTTGACGGTCATTTAGTTAAAATTGACTAAAATTGGACAATTTGTGCCAAATTTGGACCAAATTTCGAAAGTTCTTCAAATTTCATGAAATTTTGCATGGTTTACATTTGAAAGGTGCTGATTTCAAATTTGACAGACATTTTGTCAGACTTGACTAAAATTGGACAATTTGGGCCAAATTTGGACCAAATTTCGAAAAATCATCAATTTTCATAAATAAACATCAATCGCAAGATATTGGTGAACTGTTAGTCTGGCCCCGAAACATCATAATGAATTGCAAAGCTGTCAAGATTAAGTTGAGTAAATTTAGGAAGAGAGTAATTTGATGAATTCCAGGATGTATCAAATTATTAGTCAGTGTACAAGTCATTCAGATATCTTGAAAATTAGCCTAAAGCAATTTTCTCAAGGGCTGATGCGGAAATTGTTCAAGCCTAATAGCTTCTAGTTAGCATTCATTCAATTTTAAAGAAATTTGTTTCCCTATTAAAGGGGAAGTAAACTTAAAAAATCAAAATTGATTTTTTTGTCCCAGTTGGAAGAATTTTAGTTTTTGAATTTTAAAAAAATCATTTTTTTCTTCCTGAGATATTGCCATTTAAAGATTTTTTCCAAAACATGATCTCCATGGCAACGTGACATCACATCGTTCAAAAAGATATTACTGACATACAAATTATTAATATAGAATCTACCTAATTGTTTTCGATATTTATCAATGTCATTTCTTGCATGATCAGCATCTCGCTTTCCCATATTGAATAATTTCACTTTAATTACTTTTCATCATCTAAAGAATCAAAGTGATTCAAATTGAGTTAGAGGAATTTCAAAAGTATAACACCAATCTCATGCCTTGTATGGCTGCACAACCTGATACATGTCAAACAGACATTTATATGTGACTCTCTCGTAACATTCTTGCTAACAAATGTCAAATATGTCAATTTTGGGAAGTAACAGAAATGGCAATGTGTATCTCACTTTTATGATCAAGGAGAGAAATAGAGATATAGAGAGAGATATAGAGAGATACATAGAGAGAGATAAAGATATAGATGTATAGATAGCATAGACCCTCTATATGTTTGTAAGTGCTATTTACATTTTATAATAGGATATTCCTTAGTTTTTCTTTCCATTTTTCAATCTGTTGACTATTAATGACAGATGATCACAAATTCAATGACGAATTTAGTGGAAAATGTTACAAAAATAAATTCTGCACAAACAGCTATAGATGGCTGTACACAAATAAATTCCATAAAATTAAAATAAGACTAGGAAACAGATTTACAAAAGTTGTACTTTATTCCAAAACTTTCTTTAGGTTCATGGTATCAAAATAAATTCTGCAAATTTCATAAAGATTCTACTAACTACTATTACTAACCACACAACATTTTCCCACAAAAACTTTTCTTAAACAGGATAATTAATATAATAATAATAAAGAAACTACAATATATAATAATTATATTACATGTCTAAAGAGGATTTTCAGATCCAAATGCAGTTAAACTTGTGCATAACAGTCTGGGAAGTTTGGGAGCTTTGGATAATTGGCTAAAAGTGATGAAATTTCTCAACTCAACAATAATCATATACTGGAAGAAAAGTAAAAATTCTTTGCTTTAAAATGGTCAATTTGGAAAAGCCACCTGACTTTATTATCATTCTGCATTAGATAGTAGTTCTTTTATTTTCTCTAACAAAGCAGCAGGTGTTGGTTTGTTAGCTATTCCTGAAACAACAACATTCAACCGTTTTACTGCAGCAGCAGTTGTTTTACCTATGCAAACAATTTTTGTTTTTTTTAAATCATCCAAAAGCTGAGCCAACTTTGCCAGGTAAAATTCAGCTCCAGAAGGGCTAAAAAATACAATAGCATCAGGCCAGTATTCCTTCATATACATTTCCATGTTAGACAGGAAACAACCATTGGGAATAGTTTCATAACAGCAGATTGATTTGTAAGGAATACCTACAGCAGTCAGTTCCATTGGTAATGTCTCCTTTGCTAGATTTCCACAAAAGAATACCATTGGTTTTGTTACAGCTTTTTGCTCAGTGATAATGAGTTCACTTAACTCTTTTGCATTTCCAGTATTACAACCATGTAGTGAAAACCCACAACTTTTTAAAATTGCACCAGTAGCTTTACCAACAACATAGATAGTTAGATCATTTTTCTCAGATACCTCAGACAGCTTAACTTTACCAATTGCTTCTATCAGAGCAACCACTGCTCGTTTACTTGTAAATATGAATGCAGAGTATTTGGATAGATCTTCAAAGACATCTTGAATTTCATTGAAGTTCATATAATTAAAACTGAGCACTGGAATAGAATGTGCAAAATAACCATGGCTTTCTAATAACATATGATACTTATCATCAGGATCTTCTTGTTCACGTAAAAGTAATATCTGCATTGGCTTAGCAAATAACATGCACAAATTCCTGCTGGTACAGTAGATTGATTAAAGCTTAATCCTTCTATCTAAAATAAAAAAGAGATAATCATGACCATACCTCGATAAAAAATATTTTATATCTGATCATGGTCAAAAAATAACCCCCATTTTTTGCGCGACATTTTTAGGGTCAGTCATTTTTTTAGCATAGCATGAACACCTTCCATTATAGTTATTCATATTTAATAATCCTGTCAAAGGGAGCAGTCCAGCAATCCAAATCTAGAGGTATTTCATTGGAATTTAATAGCACAGCTAATATACATGAATAATGATGGAACCACAATTTACTTTAACTGTAACTCTGTGATTTAAAAACATTTGACACCTTCCTCCCGATCCCATCTCATCAACAATTCAGGAAAAACTACCAAAATTTGTGGAAAAGGAAACGAAAAACAGATTACATTAAATGTCTATGAGAAAAATTGAAGGAAAAAAAGGGCAAAAAGTGCCAGTTCTACTTTTGCAGACATGTTTACGTGTGTCTCGATGTCCCTAAAAATCTTTACGTCAGACAGGTTACCGTTCATCAAAACTCTATGGAGAAAACTCTGTTAAATTAGGTTGAGTCAGTGAGCATAGAAAAACTAGCCAGTATGTCTCGTTTTTCAAACATTTTTGTAAGATGTTCCATTCCAACGTGCTTTTTAGCTCATGAACTAGGCCGATTTTAGAGCTCACAAAGATCAAATTTGGAATGTTTTACGAAACTAATTATGGTTATATAATGAAAGCGTTATTAAATTTTTGATAAAATCAACAAAAAGCAAAGGTAAACGAAAAATTGATTGTAAGCCATTTTATGCATAAAACGATAAGAAATAAAATTTGACAAAGTATTTGAGACGGCTTAGAGCGTGTTTACATGGAGGCCGTGTACTGAACTCAATGCGGGTTGAATTTCCAATCCTCCTCCTGTATCGAGTTTCAATACGGGTTCTTATTTCAGTACCCCTCTGGTCAATCCTATATTTGTGTTTACATGATAACGGCTGTAAGTTTAAACTGATGATTTCAAACCTAAAAATTCGGCTTCACTTTATGCAGCCACATAATCGTCGAATTTATAAACAGCTTGATTTCACTTCGTGAAAAAAATGCACAGTGTGTAAGAAACACACGATAATAAATTTATTCGACATTTATTCAAATGCGACAACAAAACCTGTATAAAGTGACTGTCGCATTTTTGTCGAATTTTACCCTACTAAAAGTAATTTAATTCGACACGGCGATTATGCGGCGATTCTGACGCTTACAATTTATAGCCTGTGTGTCGGCCCTCACATGAAATATTTAGAACAGAAAGGTAATTGTAATTTAATTGAAAAGATTTTAAAGGACGTTCTCTTGAAGTAACGGTTACTTATTTTATTTTTCATAAGTTTCTTTTTTTGGAAAATACGGCTTGTGCACGAAATTTAGCACGCACGAAAAAATTTTTATGTCATGCGCGAAAATAATAAATAAGTTTACTTAACTCAAGTTAACTAGCGGGCGCGGCGCTTTGCAGCAGTTGGGGTACCATGTTGTTTTCCGAAATAATTCACTTTGGTTTTGCCACGATCGGTACCGTATATTCCCGTCGCTCCTTGAGGAGCTCGAGGCCTCGTGCAGCCCAGACCTCATTTTTGTTAGTTCTTCTTTGAGCTTAGAGCTTTACTTGCCATTTTATTTTATGTGCGTTCACGTGAAAATTATGCAGTGTTGAAGTGTTATCTCTCCGCCCAGTGTCGGAATGTTAAAGTTCGGATATTTAGGCTTTGTTTTACGATGTTTTTTCTTTCTTTTTCTTTTTTCTTACAGTCTTTGTATGTTTTTAGGCGTTTTTGTTTTTGTTTTACACTACGGTTACTTTTGTACTGCGTTTATGAGAATATATGGATTGACGGGGCATACGTCACATGTACACAGGGTGTCTGTCCTCGTTGATAGCACTCGCCGGCCTTGTAGTCGGTAGCTAGTTATAATAGATAAGTTTTTGGTAGAGGGTGGCTATCCTTGTTGATAGCACTCGCCGTCGTCCTGGTTGACGGTAGGTCACTAGTTAGGCATCCATCCGGTAGATCTGAGTCAGTTCACCATTGGGCGCACATCCTTGTAGATGGCGCTCCCCGTCTAGAAGGCTTAGGCACTATTTTGTCTTGGGCACTTGGCCTAGTTGACAGTGGTCATCCATCCGGTAGATGGACCTGAGTCAGTTCGCCATTTGGCGCACATCCTAGTAGATGGCGCTCGGGGTATATGCTAAATGGTGTAGGATTCCGTACTTACAACTCGACATCATTTATAATTTTAACTCGAACTTATCATAGCTTTTCGAGAAGCGAAAAGAAATGCTCGTATACCACAAATTCAATTTCCGCGTGCAGAGCGTAAAGAAAATTATTTGTATTTTTCCGTCTTTCCTATCAATCTACCTGTCAATGTTACTGTAGCGTGTATGATGCTACGTTGACAATATATATTTCGACTGAGGAAATTTCAAAGGCTCACAGCAGGGATATCCAGTACGAGTAATCTTTCAATGGTTTTTGTTACTTTAAAATATATATTTTAGGCTTTATAACAGGTCCTTTTTATTGATAACAGATTTTATCTGAAAAATTCAACCTGTATAAATATGCCAAATAATAATAATATTGTATTTCTACATATATACGAAAATGTTGAACCACGTTTACGAAACTAGCGCACTTCATGTTCAGCTGTTCCTATCATTTTATAGGAACTTTAGCCGTTATTCCTTCTCAGCGTTTATGGTAACACCATTCATTATACGAATTACAAAAAGCCATGAAAAAAACCTATATCCTGTTCAATACCTTCTGTAAATATTGTTGTATGGATATTGAAAGATATTTTTAGGGAATGTGATCACATGGGAGGGGGGCTAACCCGGTTAGACTGGCTAGCTCGGTTTGCCGAGATCTCGCTACACGATTAGTTGAAAAACAAATATCACGTGATAAATTCTTCAGTCCGGTTAAGCGGGAGTATACTTTTCCATGTGATCATAAAAATTTATCAACCCACCCTTTTTGAGTGCGACCGCTGCGACCCGCCGTGTTCAAGTCCAGTCATGTTGTATCTCAATATACCACTCCGATGCTCTTTAAAGGCATCGTGTCAACCTATTATTAGGAGCCATCGACTGACTGTACACTGGCCTTCGGGCAAGTTAGAGCAATGTATCTCTGGCGGTAAGTCAACTAATAGTTGCAAGTCGGGGAAGAACCAACTGTTACGGATGGAAGCCCAAGGACAATTCCCGTTGCATACTTATGCATTAATACAACTGTTGATGTTTTTGATTCAGCTGTTTGAGGGAGAATATTAGTGAAAGTACGGAATCCTACACCATCATTTAGCATCTACCATGGCGCTCCCCGTCCTAGTAGACGGCTCGTGTTAAGTTAGGAATTCCTAAGCTTGCTGGAGTGTCCTCTCCTGATAATACACTCTTCTTTTTTTATAAGAACCATGAAATTTGAGTTGAGGCTCAACTGTTCTTTCCACTTTCAGCCTCAAATTGTTCTTATATCGTTCTTATTTTTGGGCTATTTTTACACAGAAATCTAGTTTCAAAAAGCTTCGCAGTTTCATTATGTTATGTTTACTTTTTGAACCTAGTTTTTAAACTGTAAAACTAGAATATCTTCTGTTACATTTTTCATTCAACAAGAAAAGGAGAAAAAAGAAAAAAAACATTTCAGAAAAATTTTGAGCCTCAGAGCTGTTCTTAAATTGTTCTTATTTTTTGGCCATTTTGAGCCTCATTGTTCTTATAAAATTGTTCTTATAAAAAAAAAAAGAGTGTATCCCTCAAATCGCCCTTTCTAGCTTTGTGTTTGTGTACAGAAGCCCCGGCCAATACGCGGGAAAACATCGACATCTATTTTTTTTTTCTATGCTTTTTTGTGTATTTTGAATTTAACGCCATAATGGTGGATAAAAGCGCGCTGAAAGTGACCTATTAGTTTTTGTGAAGTTCTCCCCCCATAATTTGTGCTAAACTTAAAGATAGTACTATACTGGTTATGCACTGAATAGAATTACTAATAAGCTCTTTACCCGCTTGATCCCCTCAACAGCTACCATACACAAAGTACAGAAAAACGAAAGTCAAGAGGAGATGAATACATCATGCGCATTGATGACATTAATTCCAACCATCCCGGTTTGACCGGGATTGTCCAGGATTTGGTCATAGCGTCCCGCTCTCCCGGATTCTTATGAAAGTGTCCCGGTTTCCAAATAACTTTCCTTGAACTTTTTACTTATGGCTCATATTGAAGAAAAATATCAAATTTGCTTTTTTATTGCTTTCAGTCCACCTCAATGCAGAGAATTCAACTCTCAGCTATGCAATTGGGTCTGTTCCACGATTTTACCATTTCTTATAGTATTTCCGACTCGGCGAAGAGGTCAAACTTTCTTGACTATGTATTTAGTTTATGCCCAGTTTGCTAAACACTGATTGAGTATACTACACCAAACTCACCAACAAAGGGTTAAAAAAAGTTCCGAGAGCGAGGTTGTCTGGACAGTATAAATAGAACAGTAATCAATAATATTATATCTCACAACGGATCCCGATAAATACATTACAAGAAATTAAAAATAGTTATTAAATAGCTAATTTGGTTCAAAGTCACTATCTAGTGCTCTTCAGGCGAGCAACTTGATTCTTCGACAGCAATAGAGATATCAACTTCATCTATATCGTTAAAAATCCGTCTCTCTTTCCAGCTTCGGGAGCCTCTTATGCATAAGTTGGTTGCTTTGGCCAGCGCGAAGCTAAGCTTCGTACGAACAAAGGTGCTGGCCTCAGCTTTGGTAATTTGACGCTTTTCAGAAAGCTTGCTAGAAAGTTTGGAGTAGAAGATATCACACTCTCTACCCATGCCTCCAAATGACGAAAAAACAAGGGGCGTGAAGGAGCCGTTATCAACTACACCAATTCTTTCATTGTAAGCTTTCTTTTTCTCGGCTTCGTGCTTAGCATGAACTTTAGGAAGGGCTAGAAAACGATAAGTTCTGGCAACAGGGTTAAAGACTCTAACGTCAAAGAAAGCTCTTTGACCTTTGACCCAAAACCCTCTTGCAGCTATATCGACTCTAGCATTGTCCTCAAGTTTAGCTGTTCTATGTAATGTTTCACCACTGAGGGGTTCTAATAGAGGCTCGGTTTCGACGTCTTTGCATACTTCGCTTAGCAGAGATGAAGTTAGATCTCTTACAGCATTGTGGCGGTTCGAAATAAAACCACCCTTCTTACAATTGAGGGCGTGTTCAACATTAAAATCGGCCGAACAGATACATTTTTCAGGAAGCCGAAGCAAGGGTATGTTATATCTTAGCCTCAGGGTATCCCAAAAAACCCGTTTTTCTAGATAGTAGTTGTAGCGTTGGAGGGGAAGCGCTGTTAGCCAATTGTACGAGCCCTTCTCCATCGATGCATCGATCATTCGAATTTGTGGAAGGCTGCTTCTTTCCTTTAGTTCATCAAGGACCTTCTTGTGTGCATCTTCCTTTGCACGTTTGATGTCGGCTTTAATTTTAGCGATTTCTGCCAAGTCTTCCGTATAGGTTGCTTACTTGCCTTTCACTGCAAGACTCAAATCGGCAGTTAACTTTCTCGAGTTAGCGAATTCGATCGGAGAAATAACAACGGGATTGAATATCCCCAACCCACCACATTTTGGTGGCAAACTTATTAACTTTCTTAGATCATCGTTGCAGTTGTGACCCTCTAATAGTACCGGTAGGAGAGTCTTCCTGATGGCATCTTCTAAAGGCTGTAGGTAATTTTCAAAACCTTCGATCGTTCTCATGAAGAATATATATCTTCCTCTCAAACCCTGCGTAAAGGCTGAGTAGGCACAGTGGGGCTCGGTTTTAGCGATTTCTGCTAGTTTATTTATTTCATTAATCCATTCCGTAACTTTTTCGGTACAGTAGGAGTCTTTAAATTCTTCGGATCCCACACAGGCCCCTAAATGCCTGCGTCCTTCCACAGTTATTTTTATGTCCGTATCATGGAATAGATCTAAGGCTAAATCTAGAAATTGTGGCTTTACTATCAGCCACGTTTTAACAGCATTCGCAAAGTACCCCAAGGAAGGTCCATTAGCAACAACTGCATTCCACCATCTGCGCAAAAATATGATCTTTCCAATACCGGTCAGGTCGTCAGCAAAGGCAACTTGCATCATTTTCCAATGTTCTTTTAAGATTGTGGTGAGAAGTGGCATTATTCCCAAGGCGTACATGCCCATCGCTGTTGGGTCGCCCTGGGTAGTTCCTTCGTTCGACTTGATCACTTTCCCTCCGTGTACGAATAGCCTAGCTGGAGACTTGTAGCAGTTCACTACAAACGTCGCAAGGACTGGGCATATCAGCTTTATGTTATGGAGTAGAACCTTCCTATTTATTGTATTGAAGGCATTTGTGGCATCAATTTGCAGAATACCTTCCGAATCTTCATCTTCTACAAACATTTCTACTACAGAATGTATAGCTGCTTCACAGCCTGCTTGTTGACCCGCACATAGCTGAGACGGGCCAGCAGCTTCCATAACATCTTTTTTCAAGACGCACATTACCGACTTTCCAATGATGCGTCTTAGAACCTCTCCTATTCCGATAGGCCTTAGACCTGGGTTTTTATTCAGTGGGATTAATCGACAGTTCATTAGCGGCTCAATGTTTGACACTTCCGAATCCTTTATCTCCTCCGCGCATAACTTTCTGGCCATTTCAGCTACTCCATTTCGTAAATCGGCACCATCTGTTCCATAGGTTTAATAGTTTAATAGTATATGGTCAAAACGTACGTGTCTAGGCTAGTGTTTCATTTGCCACCATTATTTTATCGAAGCGATTAGTTTCTATTTAGAAGTGAAGCATGTTTTCATTTTTATGTAATCTAAACAAACTTTTTACACAAATATAGAGTGTTTATTGGTTTATTAAACAATTACTGTTACAAACAATTACGAAGACCGTTTTAGACTAAGCTGGACTGAGGCACTAAAATCTCAAAACATTTTCGCTTGCCGCAAACCATAAGATTGTCCCGGATTTTAAACTCCAGGGGTTGGAATGTCTGTGATGATTGTAAAAAAAGTGAGCCTCCGTGAACCAGCCACCGTTACAAAATACATATTATAGAAGGGAAAACATTATCAGTCTTCCTGAAATGTGCCTGACCACCCTCAAAACTTGATAAATATCTGCGTACTGTGGCACAGTACGTAGATCAAGTTTTGTTTTGAAGACATTCTTATAGCACAATTGGTACAATTTCTTAGTTCCCTGGGAAGCTCATTGAAGAGTTTTGGACCACGAAAAGCAAAGCTGCTAGCGATCAGACTTTCTGTAGGGCCTATACAACCTTGGGGTACTTCTGGTAGAACAACAGTTTCTACCAAGTCTCTGGTGTGTGTTATGCCATTATGTTGAACGTTGGGCACCCACACCAAACCTTCTAGAATTGACCAGACGTAGATTACTTGGTATAGCGTTCTCTTCTTCTTTCCAGGCTATAGAGCTTTAGAAATTTCAATTGCTGCCAGTAGGACAGATTTTGCATGCTCTTGATTTTCCTGACAAAACTCTCTTAACTCTCCCATGTCCTGACTGTAGCTGTGTTGTGTGGGTACGCACTCTTCTCCCCAGTAGTCAATGTTGATGATGGACAGTTTTGGAAACCTGTGGCAAGGTTCCAAATAGTAGTACTTCTGTCCGTTTAAGTCTCATTGTCGTACAACAGTAGAGCATAAGGGATCGTCTCCAAAATATTGTCTAAAATTGTTTATTAATAAGTCGTCTATGAATCGTTCCTTTAGTTGTAGATAAAGAGAATTGGCAAAATCACTTTAGCAAATGTCTGCATCCATTATTCTTTTTGAATGAATGTCTCAAGGAATCCATTGTATTTATAGCCTGGTAAATCATCTAATTTTGTCGCAAAATCTGGAGATGATTTTCTGTGACAGAGTGGAAAAAACGAGTCCTTTCCTCAGTTGGGAATAATTTCGTCGAAAATCACAAATATATATTTCATAACTAACATGGCTTCCTATGTAGCGCGGAATAGTGATAGAAGTTTACAGAAAAACAGTTCGCAGATTGCAAAATTTTTATGGACCGTATTGTTTGCAATGGCTAGTTGATTTGATCTATTCGTCTAAAAAATCGTCATACTTTGTCTAAAATTTCATCCTGCCTCGTAAAAATAATAGTCACTTCATCAACAAAATCGTCTTTAGACGAAGTTAGAACTTTGTCTTCAAAATCGTCCAAATTTTTAAAGTTGTTTTTCTAGAATCGTCTTTTTTTCTAAAACAGACGAATTTCTTTATGAAAGATTTGTCTCAACATTATATACTTGTTTAATTTTGTCTAATTAACCGATTTTAATTTGGAGGCGATCCCTAAGAGTGTTAGCATGAGGTAATGGAACCAACGCAATTCTTATCCTAGCATAAGCATATGTTTACTTGAAGGAATTCTAAAAAATTGAATTTCTTACGCTGTAATCAAACGAAATGGTTTCCTTGTCACAAATAAAAGACGTAAATATAGATATAGTTATTTTCTTATGATAATAACCATAAAGTTATTACTGTATATATAGCTTAAATAAATTAATGAAATATCATTACATATTATCATTAATTCTGATTGTTTTATGTATCATATTTTCATTAATAATTAACATTAATATCGTTTGTTATGAAAATCCCTTGGAACATCACATATATATATAATACAATATTTCGTCAAAATTTTTCTATGAAAATCATTTCCATGATTCTACCCTCCTCAGCACATAAAAATACTTGCATAATGACCCTGACTGATACTTAAACAATTGGGTTGTGTTTCAGGTTCCCTTTGTGAAATATTGGACTTTCACAAACTTTAATGTCATTCCTGGAAAGAAAATTTGCTGCCATTGTTTGTTAAAACTAACACAGATATAAACCATTGAATCCACATAATCCGGTGTTGATGAAGATGAAGAAGTTGTTGCTAACACATTGCATATCTGGTGTTTTCAATATGTCACTAATCAAAGACCTGATGGTGATTCTCCTATAAATAGTGATCCATGCAATATTGTTGAAGCAATCAAATCCATTGGTTTTATTTTTTGAAAGTATGGATAGTACTGGCAGATCGGTATAGTTTTTGAGAAGGATGACTTGAACAAGAAATTCATGCATTTGCATGGCCCAAGTCCATCTGTTTTGTAGCTTCAGTTGAAGATATTCGTTGCGTACCATTTATATAATCATGAGTTGTGTAAAATTGCTTTCCCTATCACTAAAACTAGAAGATCTTACGTGATATGAGATGGAGATATATATCAAATATCAATTTGAAGTCTGATTAGATTCCCTAGTAAAGTAGACATTACAGCAAACTTGTGCTAAGTTTTCTAGCAGGTTTCATGTTGTTCGTGGTATATATACCTTTTTTATGTGTGTCGTTTTTTCATTCTCCAATGGAAAAAGTGAAACTTATCAATAGTGAGTTTCTAGCTGTGATAAGGCAACAACCAGCTCACAAGTTGTTTCTGTTTTAACCTTTTCAGTTATTGCTCGTAGAAATATGTGTGTTATGTTTAAATAGATGACTAGTAAATCAATTTTAAAAGACAATAGCTCTTTAACTATCCATATCTGTGTTTTTTGCATTTTCAAGAGGGTAGGTAGGTTAATTAAGTCTAAAAAATCTGATGATTTGACATGGAATGATCCAAGTGTCTTACAAGCACACAAATATTTGAAACAAGCATCTATACCTACCCACAGACAGGTAGCTTTGCTCTAGTTCCCTGTATGCCAGGAACCAAAGCACACAACAGGCATTTTATTTTATTTTGTTAACAAGATGTATGTAAATTTAGGAAGTGTACAGTATTCCAAGCTCACCTTCCTTACTTGATTGCCTGCATAGCATATTATATCATAACATATCAAGTCAAGAGAAATGTGAAGCAATTACACAACTCTTGTAATCAATAAGTTTCACAAATCTATGTATTTATCCATTTATCTATGTATATACAGTTATTTTTATATGATTAAAAAAAAGGTTTATAATATGGATGTGCTAAAATGAAATGTTTTCTATTATTGTTATATTGTTGTTCTTACCATCTTTGTATTATTCCAGGTCATGATTTGAACAGACAGAGCAATAATGAGGTCTCAGCAATCTATGTCACCAGCAGAAGCAGAATTTTTTGCAGAATCTGAAACAATTACTATTTTACCAAATTTTGCTGAGAAAGAACTGTTATTTTTGACCGTATGTTTGTTGAAATTTGCTGCAAAATTTTAGACTGTTTGATTTAACTAGTTACCTGGTGTCATATAATTCATTTTAGGGGGACTTTGGTCCTTTTCATCCAGGTTTGCCAGTTGATGTTCCACTGTGGCTCGCTGTCAATCTTAAAGAACGAAATAAATGTAAAATTCATCCACCAACATGGCTTGATGTTGGTAAGTCATCCATAAATACTGATTTAGCAATAATAAAATTTATAAGTACTCATATACGTACTGTATTATATCTGTATAAAGATATTTTTTTATCATTTTTCATGTTCAGATACGTTACAAGAAATGAAGGAGAATGAGAATGCTAAGGATATTTTCACAAAACCACCATCTATGCATTATATGGAAGTTGCATCAATACTCATGAGAAGGTAAATTGTTCACTTCTTACACAATCAGACCCATGCATCCATATAGAGCTGGTTTGGCCTGTGTTCTTTAATTTGGTCACTTGATATTACTACTAAAACATCTTTATTTTCAAAATACAAGAACTTCTATTCCAAAAATCGATTTATTTAGTGCACCTGAAGATATACCTCGAGCAGATGAAGTTCGTACTTTAATCAAAGACATATGGGATGTGAGGATGGCCAAGTTGAGAAAATCTGTCAACCATATGGTCATCAAACAAGAACCTTACGCCAGAGTAAGATCAAGTTCGGTTTTGCGAACTAGTGCGGTCATTGAGTCTATGCAAAACTACATCTATCTCGTTAACTTTGCGATGATTATCAAGCTTAGTGTTTTACTGAGAGGATTGATTCACACTGTTGATACTTTCTATAACGTTCAATGAACATGTTCATTCAGGAAAGTCTCGCGATTTCCCAGTGTTCCCGCTCACGACTATTTTCAACCGTGTAAGTTGATTGTTTGTAGATCGATAACCTCACAATGATGGAAATGAATCAAGTCCGAACACTCTTGCTTCCAGCACTTAATGAAATGCACAACATGCGTTGTTACGTGACGCAGCTTCCAACTCCAGATTCGACGTAGATTGGTCCAATTGTCATAGTAATCGTGACGTCATTGTGTTTCTCTTCCGATTGGTTTTCCATGAATTGAAAGGATGTATTGGTTGTCATGGCGACATCCAAAAACTCTTTCATCAATTCTTGCACAAAGACTTCTGTCAAACAGAATAGTTTAATAGTTCCCAATTTTTCTGACCAATACTTTTGTATTATTTCAAGACTGCGAAATGCTTGACAAAACTTATTAACTGATTCTTTTATTAGCCTGCGATGAAAAAAAGGAATGTCTAGTTTTATCTTGATTGTGTACATATGTGGATTTAATTCAGACATGCACCCTCAAGGAATTTGCGTTCAAACATTTTATATCACAATACAAGAAATCTTTGTTTCTTTAATTCGATATTTCATTCTCCTTCGATTAACGATAGTGAACTGTTACAAAAGTCGTCAGAAAACTCAAGTCTGCAGTTTTGTGCAAGGGAATCTCCACGATAGTGTGACGTCACAGACAAACACTTGATGACATGTATGTATTTATTTCAAACCGAAAATGTGATGTATAGAAAATAAACAAATGGGGAACTAAACCCAAAAAATCACAAGATTGTGTTTTCTTTACAGTTTTTTTCGAATAATCATTTTTCGTTCCTGGGATATTGTATCCCCAGATTCGTTCAAAACATGATCACCATGGCAACGTGACAACGTTCAAATAAAAGTTACTGACATATGAAATATATACTAATATGTCAATAAATCAAACAGTTACTGATTGTTAGAAGATTGTACAGTGTGTTTCAAAAAATTGGATTCAAAAAATATTATCGCAGTATTTTACTTTTTTGAAAAATTATTTCGCCTTTTGAACGATCAAAGATTGAAGTTTGTCTCACGAAAAATTGAGCTGTTTTGCTCTTTTCTATAAAAAGCTCGTTTTTTTCATCTTCGTTTTTCTTCTTCCATTTTGATTATTCTTCCAAATTTTTTATATCATGAAAGAGTGCTTTTTAAGCTTGACACAGCGCAAAAAGCATTTTATGAAATATCTCATAACTTTCAAATTTGCCAAGCATTTATAAAAACTGTGCAAGTTTATTTGAAACGTACTTTAATTTTCATGAGTTTTATATCAATGAAACCCGTATCTTTTTGTCTTTCTCATGATGTATTTTTTGTAGGAAATGGAAAAGTAGAAGAGAAAATCGAAAAAATATTATTAACAAATATTAATTTCATACTGTATATAATAGTGTAGCAAATAACTACAGTTACAATAAGCAAAGAAATTTAATGATATCACACTTTCAGGTCCTATCACACTTTCAGGTCCTATCACACTTTCAGGTCCTATCACACTTTCAGGTCTTCATAATCTTTTGCTGACAAAGTCATAAATAAATTAATATCCAACACTGTAATATATGTCGGGCAAAAATTGTTCCTTTTTCTAAAACTTCGTTTCCCTTACCTCAGCAGATCTTCATTTATAGGTTTGTCAGCAAAAAATGGAGACTTGGAAACGAGCCGTGTATCACTGAAATTTACTGATGAGTTATTAGCATATGTCAGCAATTCTTCTTCAACATTATGATGCCAACATTGCCATGGAGATTAAAGTTTTGAGCAAAAGCTATCGTCAGGGGCAGGAGCCCAAAAAATAATTAATAAAATAAAGAAAAAATAAATTAAAAAAATAAAGAGATCGTATAAACTAGGGATACTAAACTAAAAGTTACATAACATAACATCGTTCTACAAGTGCAAAAGGGATCGATTGTGTCAAGAAACCTATGTCTGAGTTTGTGTTCACGAAGGTGACTAAACCCAACCCTCAGCCGAGTAAGCAAAACCAGTCCCTGATTATTTTGGACCCCAATAATTGAAGAAGCCTTTGGACGGACAAAATCGAAGATTGCACTTTTGAATCTGGAGATTGAGGAAAGATCTCATATACGACTATCCAGGCTATTCTACTGATTAATACAGAACGGGAAAAAAGAATTACGGTAGCGTTCAGTACGTACTTCCATGGGATATATGGGAAGTCTTGATCTAAGATGAGCAAAAGGTCTCTGGGGTGGCAGTAACTCAAGTAAATATTCAGGCGCTAAACCTTAACCAATTTTGTAAAAAAAAAAGTATCCTGCTAAAATGCCTATCGGCCAAACTTTCAAGTCCAAGCTCTGAATATAGTTTTTCCCTCGACGTTCCACTGATGCAACCAGTTATGGCTAAACAGGCATTGTACTGAATAGACTCTAGCTTTTGGGAGAGAAAGGGATTACCTGGATTGTCATATATGATATCTCCATAATCTAAATGAGGTCTGACGAAAGTCTTGAAAATTTTGAGAAGTGAGTTTCGTGGTACGAAGTTACGAAGTTTATTAATGAGGCCGATACCTTTATTCGCTTTTTGAATCTTCTTACTGAGATGGTGATCAAGGGTTAACTTCTCATCTAAAATTAGACCCAGATGTTTATGACTTTCAGAGAAAATAATGGGCAAGTTGTTAAAAGAAATTACTGGAGCCTTGGCTGGCACACCCCTTTTAGAGAAGCAAACTCCAACTCCAATGCTTTAAAGGATCTGGATTGAAAGACATTTTCGACTGGTAAAGCCAATTGTTGATCCTTTCCAAATCTCTATTTAACTTCTTGAGCTTTCGACCTTGTTTATTACAACAGAGATAAAGATGTGTCATCAGCAAATATTTTGGGAACAGACTTGAGACTTGCGGGCAGGTCGTTGATAAAAATTAGGAAGAGCAAAGGACCTAAAATAGATCCATGAGGAACACCAGCCCTAATTTAGTTCCCATGTAGAGTTGTAACCATTTAAGGTGACTCTCTGAATACGACCTGAAAATTCTTTAAAAGAGATAGCAATGACCCAGAGACACCATATGATTCAAGTTTAAAAATTAAGCCCTCATGCCAAACCTCTCAAAAGCTTTGGAAATGTCCAAAAATACACCCCTGGTGTCTATGGAAGGACTTCCATCAAAGCCCTTAAAGATGTCATGCGTTATGGACAACAACTGAGATTTTTTTTTGTTGTTGTTTTTTTTTTTAAATTAGTCGCTTAATACAAGGTTTAAAACCACTAATATGTATTGAAGTACAAGGAGGAAAGGTGACGATGAACATTACATTTAAAGTGTTGAAGATTATAATGAGAAGGAAAAACAGACTGGGGTAAGGAATTCCAGAGAGTGGAGGAGCGAGGAATGAAACTTTGTTGGTAAAAAGTTTTTAATGATTTTGGGATGCTGACAGTGTGATCATGGCAATTAGATGAATATCTTGTGTTTCGCTTGAAAGTTTTTAATGCAGGGATGAGAGAAGAGAGCTCAGTTGAACATTTTCCGTGAAAGTATTTATAAAAGAGGCAAAGAGACGCCACAGATCTGCGATGGGAGAGTGTGTCAAGTTTACTTGCAAGTTCATCACCTACAGCATTACAGATTCTTTTCTGGGTACGATCTAAAAGATTTAGAGAATCAGAGGGTGCACCACCCCAGATATGGCAACAATACTCAATACAAGGTCAAATAGTAGATTTATAGAGATAAAGAATGGCATCAGGGCTGAGGTATGCTCTTGCACGAAAAAGGGAGCCCACCTTCATCGAGGCTGACTTAGCGATTGTTTCAATGTAGGAGCCCCAGGAGAAGTCCTGTGAAAACGTGATGCCGAGGAGACGAAAGGAGTTGTTTTCTTCCAACTGGGTGCCATTCATGACGGTAAAAATGGATCCTTAGTATGATTTACAGATAGAAGTTTGGTTTTTGTGGAATTGAATGTGACCAGCCATTTCTCTTCCCACTCAACTATAGATTGCAGATCAGTTATCACTGTAAGGAGGTCAGCAGTTGAGCGTTGGGAGCGAAAGCCATATTGAGAATCTGAGAAGAGGTTGTTAGATTCAAGGTGATTAACAAGAGCATCATTGATAAAGGCCTCAAAAATTTTACTCATAACTGGTAGGAGACTAATGGGTCTGTAATTTCGTGGATTAGATCGATCGCCATAATTTTTAAAGACTGGAATTACAGAGGCAAACTTCCAAGATGAAGGAAAGCAAGATTCAGCTATGCACTTGTTATATAGACGAGAAAGTACAGGAGATAATTCAGGTGCACACTTCATCCATCAGGGCCAGTAGCCTTAGAAGCATCAAGATTTTAAATGATGGAAGATATTTTAGCTGGTGTGATAAAGCAGCTATCCAGTACTTTATTAGTCCTCAAGGGAAATTCCGGAACAGCATGACCAGAGTCATCAAGAGTAGAGTTAGTACTGAAAATATTAGAAAAGAGTTCAGCTTTATCCTTAGATGATGATAAAACCTCTGGACCATTGAAAATGGGAGGAATGGATGACCTTTTATTGTTGGTGACACTTTTAATGATGCGCCAAAAATCTCGAGAGCCAATTTTTTGTGAAGAGTTACGATTACGAGTTTCTTGTTGATATGTAGACTTTGCATTTAATGACAGATTTGCAGTGATTTCGTGCTTGGTTGAAAAGAACCTTATTATGAGAAGACTTCTCACGTTGATATTGATGAAAGTAAAGATTTCTGTGAGCAATTGCTGCAGAACAAGCAGGTGAGAACCAGGGTGAGGAGTGAGGTTTAACACGAAATTTTCTACTGGGGATAAATGCTTCAATACCAGATGTAAGCCAAGATGTAACTTCCTCTGCACATTTTTCAACTGGATTTGAAAACACATTGGACCAGGGGACATCGCAAAGAAAGTCTTGAAAATTATCCCATTCACCACGTTCATAACTGAAGAAAGTGCGATGAAAAGGAGATTCAGAAGCAGCTTTGCAATTAAGAGATGTTAACACAGAAACTACGCCATGGTCAGAGTTGCCAAGAGAAGCTTCACTAGATGCTTTACAGATATCAGGATTTGATGTTAAAAAGAGATCAAGTAGAGATGGAGATTGATCATCACGATCAGGAAAGCGAGTAGAAATGATTTGGTGAAGAGATTGAGATAGGGCAAAATTTAGAGTATGAATTCCTGAGTGAGAGATTCCATTTGAGAATTTGAGCCATTTTTTATGATGAACATTGAAGTCACCAAAAACAAATATGTTGGCACTGTGATGAATTGATAGGGCCTTGTCAATACTTTCAGATATAGAGTCTATAACAGAACAGTCTTGGGATGATAGAGATCGATAAAGAAAGAACAGATAGCTTGTTGAATGGAGCAACGAAAGACGAAAGCACATGTATGGCAAATCAGGATCCTCCAGATCACTCACACGAGTTATAGGTAAATTGTCTCGAAGGCATACACCAAGGCCATGCATGTGGGTTTTAGAGTCCTTACGACGTAGAGGAAGATAACCTTGAAAGAGAAAATCATTTTCTGTGTCAATATTAGAATTCAGATTAGTCTCCGAAATTGCAAGAATGTCAGGAGAGTTGTTAGAAATGAAAGCATGAATGTGAGAGAAATTTGTACGAAAACCACGGACATTTGTGAAAGATATGTTCATTGGGGCCGGGTTAATCGAATTGGGTTTTGAAGCTGGTTCTTTTGTGTTGTTTCTTTGATTAACCATTTCATAAGGGAAGTTTAGATAGAGAAATTAAATAAAAGGAACAAACATAACTTGTACTTGCAAAAAATCTGATTGTATCAATACTGTTGGTTCATCAATAAACCTTCTGCCGTAACAGAAGGCTCAGGGTGTGACCTCGACAAAGCACACCAGACACATTTGCTGGGAAACCCTCCATGCGCAACATGGCACAACAAATGTCCTGATATTTTACAGCTGCTGATGGAACAGCCTCTTTTAAGCGCTACCAAAAAAGTTCGGCCTCAGACCAGTAACTGAGTTTTTGAATTGTACCCTCACCAAAAGATGACTTACCAGAGTTTTGACACAACAGCGACAGTTCACAAGCAGACAAAGAGCACATACAACAACTAGACAAACAGAAAAAGGTGAAAGAAAACCAGCGTTCAGTGTCCTAGCTTAGAAACAAGGTAAACTTGAGTTTACCTCTAATTAAACCACTGACAAAGATGGAGTTCGAGGCTGGCCAGTAGGAAGATCCTACCTACTCCATAAAGATTTACAGTTTTCTCAGGGTGTTACATCAGAGTTTTCCTTCTCCTAGATGGACTGCTGGAGCCCCATCTACCCCATAAGATATACAAGAATCACCCTTTCGAAAACCAGATTGGCACGAAGATACTTGGAATCATTGATAATAAATGACTGCTGAAAAAGTAAAGTAAAAAATTCTTCTATAATGTATATTATTATTAACCATAATCAGTGAGGTGTGATGTAATAACTAACCTAAGAAAGAAACAAAATGCTCGTTGAGCTACCTGTACTGCAACTTGTCAAACGTATTGCTACGGGCATACAAGAAGAAAAATATACACTACAGTACGAAGAAATATAAGAAGATAAATGGAGAGAAAAGTTAGGAAATAAAGTAATAAACCATAGTATATTTGCTCTGGCAAATAACATCTGTTATAATCTCTTTGTTATACAAAGTAAACATTTCAATTTTATGGTCTAAAGATAAAAGTAATACGGAATACAACAAGGAGATTATAATATTCACCCCCTGTAAAATGAGAATCGCAGTGTGTTAATGTTTTTTATGTCCGTTAGAGTCAGTAGTATAAAGTCACAATTTTCTTTCACAAGTCAAGTCGTTTGGTTGGTTTACAGTTCCGTTCTGATCTGCGCAGTGGTTGTGGTGTCTTGTCTGGTATCAACGGCGGTGACGTCACAATGTTGGTTCCTGGATTTCAGTAATTTCATTCGATTGATTCGAGTGTTCTTCTGGGATCGGCTGAATATCGTTTGGTTCGGTCAGAGGTGGTTTTGTACAGGGAGCCAAGTGTTTGAGCGATACTGTAATCTCCCTTCAGCCAGGATAACGAGTATGGGCATAAAGAGGGTTGGCTTTGTTGAGATCTACTTCATCCACTAGTGGATCATATTTCGAGTTTCTCACGAACCTTCTCCGAGTTGGTTAACCAAGATGGAACAGCAAGGTCAGCAGCAGAGCGAGGATGAAACTCAAACATCCGTTCATGTGGAGCCTCATTGGTTGTTGTGTTGATCAATGACCGGATGCTCCTCACATTCGAAAGCATCCGGAAAAACTGTTTGCCAGAATTTCGTATCAAGTTCTCTCGATTTTAGCGATAGTGGGATTGCTTTCATTACGATACCATTATACCGTTCTGTTTGTCCATTCCCTTCCGGATTGTAGGGCGAGGTACGACTAGTAGCGATCCATTTAGTACGAAGCCAATCTTTAAGTTCCTTACTCGTAAATGAAGATCTTCTACCTGAGTGCACGTATCCAGGCATTCCTACGAAGGCGAAGAGATTCGACAAGCAAGAAATTACGGTAGTAGTATCCACCCTAGGACAAGGGTAAACGAATGGGAACCTAGAATACTCATCGATTATGGTTAAGAAATATGCATTGTTGTTGGTAGTAGGCAGCGGACCTTTGAAATCTATGTTCAATCTTTCGAGAGGATGTGTAGCTTTGATGAGACTTGACTTTGGTTTGTAGAATTGCGGTAACTTTTCTAACATCTTCAACTGAATATGGTAAATTGCGGTTCCGGACAAAGGCGGTCATACGAGTTACTCCGGGATGACATAATGAATTGTGGAAAGATTCGAGAGAAAGATGGTCCATGGCACAAGAGTAGATACGACTGAAAGTATCCGGAGCAACATTGTCGATTCCTTTGCGATAAATAATTTCAAAGCTATAACAGGAGAGTTCAATGTTCCGACGGTTTATTTAATCGTTGTTAATCTTACTTCTTAACTTCTTGTTGAACATAAATGCGACAGATTGTTGATCTGTGATGAGTTTGAAATGTCTTCCAGTAAGTAGATGACGTCAAGGTCTGACCCGATAGTTGCACGTTCTTCTGTCTCTACGGAAGAGTGATTTAATTCTGATTTGTTTGTTGTTCTCCAGTAGAATGCTACAGGGCGGCCTTCTTCATTTAAAACTACCAGTTTCTACTTCAAATGGTTTGGTTTTGTCAATTGCACGAACGACTGAATTTTCAATGTCTGATTTTAGTAATTCAAAAGACTTGACAGCATCGTTATTTAGTCAGTGGAAAAGCATCGGCTTTGCTCAGTGGTGAAACCTTTTCAGAAAAATTTGGGATCCACTTTGCTTAGTAAGGGAAAAGTCCCAGAACTCTTTTTAGTGACTTACTGTTTGTGTGTTATCGGTAGATCTTTTAACGGTTGTAATCGTTCGGGGTCTGGGCGAATTTCCCATTTGAGATTTCGGATCTCAGGATTTTGAGAGTTATTGTTGAAAAAGTACATTTGTGAGGTTCTTTCTTTCAACAGCTGCAAGGAATTTCTGGAGATTATGATATGATCGGATTGATTGTGTCCACAAATGGTGAACATCACCATTTGTGGACAGTATGGAAAAGTATGAGTATGGAAAAGTGTCCTGTAGTTTTTCTACTGCAATGAACTCATCTATTTTTCGTTGAAAGCAAGGGACTCCATTGATGACTCCAAATGGCATTCTTGTAAACTGGTATAGGCCTCTGGATGCAGTATAGATCCTTCAATCGGTATCTAGTGATAGGCTGATTTCAGATCGATTGTGCTGAATACTCTGTAGTTAGCCATCTTATTTACTAGACTGTCCATGTTTGGCAGAGGATATGCATCAAGTCGGGTAAATCGGTTAATTGTTTGACTATAGTCTATAGCCAGATGTTTCTTCGGTATGCTTCGGTCGAGTGTCTTTGGTGATAACCACTTGGACTCTCCATGGTGAAGTTGATAGTTCGACGATACCTTCTTGTAGAAGTCTCTGAACTTCGTTGTGAATAATTTTCTGTTCAGCATCATGTACTTTCGAGATTTGGATGCAATTGTTTTGCAGTCTGTTGGTAGATGTTCGAAAGCCTTTGGAGGGTTAATGTTGAGCGTCAATAAACCGCCAATAACGAGTGGTGGTTCTGTCACACCATAGTTTATTATGACGCTTTCATGTTAACTTTGAAAATTTAAGTCTAGAATAGTATCGGCACACCAGTCATTTATAACATATAATATCACGTTTGAGTGCTTTTTCTCGCTAAACTTGGATGTCAGTGACGCAAAACCCTGTAATGTTGCTTGAGAGAGACATTGATTCCATGTTACACTAGTGTTTGACGGTAATATTGACAGGGAAAGCTTCTGAGCTACGTCTGTGGATAAATGAAACTGTCATTACTTCCACTGTCGATCAATATGCGCTTTTAAACTTGGTCATTTTTTTTGACGGTGCAAGCTGACTTTCTTAAGGACGGAGTTACGGTTGCAGTTACTGAGGCTGGAGTTGGAGTATTCATGATAACGGACGATATATTTTTAGTTTTGCATTCTCTTGGAGCTTATCGGCATACTTTTGTAAAGTGTCCTCTAATCCCAATAATTACAAGTTACCTATTTAGCTGGACATCTTATCCCTGGGATGGCGAGGTTGTTGCGGCTGCTGTTGTTGCTTCATTCGGTTCTGTTTGGCTTTCGATATTTGTGGAAACGTTTGCTGGGTCTGGAATTGCTGTATACGTTTGAGATTTTGCTGTGCTGATTCGAAGAAGGAGGAGAGAAGAGGAGAGGAAGGAGGGAAATTATTCATAGCAAAAATCGGGACATTCGTGTGACCTTACATGACACAACAGCCTTGTTATTTATTTGACAACATACGCATAATAACAGGCTCATGAACTTTATCGTTTGTCCATAATAATTTGTCAACATTTTACTTTTATGTTATCCAATGGATTAAAATTCTTTAAAGAAAAGTGAAATATGAATCGAACAATCAAGTTTTGTTGTTGTTGTTATTGTTGTTGTATTAGAGATGTTTAATATTGTGGTGGAATTATGACAAAAAAGTGTCATTTGTTTATTTTTATAATGGGATGTGCTATTGGAAAAGAATCTCCAATTTCAAATATTGAAAGTGATTTACTTCCACAACTGGAAGCTGGTCACGTTAAAAAGGATATAATATCACATAATTTTACAGCTATAAAACCAGATACTGTATCAAATGAAACAAAATACAGGACTAAAATTGATTCAAGGGTTACTGCTAAATATGATATTAAAGCTTTAATTGGTAAGGGTTCCTTC
The DNA here is from genome assembly GCA_027922465.2 of Turritopsis dohrnii. Lineage (NCBI taxonomy): Eukaryota > Metazoa > Cnidaria > Hydrozoa > Anthoathecata > Oceaniidae > Turritopsis > Turritopsis dohrnii. The sequence continues at coordinate 483,710 of BQMF02000152.1, read as the reverse complement.
AGTGATGTATTAAGAGTGGAAAGTAAAACTTCACATCAACCTTATGCAGTTAAAATTGTTAAAGTGAGAACTGTGCAAGAGCAAGAAGTAATTAAATCAGAATGTGATGCTTTACAATTAATTGACCATCCTTTTGTCATAAAACTGCTAGAGGTTATCATTTCCAAAGATTGTACCTATCTAGTTATGGAATTGGCGACAGGTGGAGAACTTTATGATCGAATAAAAAGCCGAGGACATTTGGACGAAAAATATAGCTGTAATATCACACAAATGCTTTTAGGAGGACTTACCTACTTACATACTGAGGGCATTGTGCACAGAGATCTTAAACCAGAAAATCTTCTGTTTTACCATCCAGGGATGGATTCGAAGATTTTGATTACAGACTTTGGATTTGCAAAAGTGGTTAAGGAAGATGATTCCCTGCATACCTGGTGTGGTACACCTGAATACATTGCACCAGAATTAATTAAAAAGGATCCGTACAATATGAAAGTGGATCTTTGGGCTCTTGGTGTTATTGTCTTTGTAATGCTTAGTGGACATTTGCCTTTTAGTGCTGATACAACACCCAAGTTATTCAAACAGATTATGGAAGGCAGTTTTTCGTTTTCACGTGAGGTAAGAAATTTTAATGACTTTTGCCACTGGAAGTCCTATATTCATCATTAGAAGGTTTTCTTCATGTGTAATAAACCGTCTGTATAATTGAAATCATGCCCTGTCTTGTGCTCATTGTTGGCATAACATATTTTACAACACAATATGGAAACGGGCTAAAATGTCATTTCTCTTTGCTCGACTGTGTTTGCTGAACAATGCCAGCATCACCGACCTGCAGAGGTGTATAACTGTGCGTACTTCGTTTCGTATAGGTAATAAATTTTCAGATTTAATTTGTTCCCGGAATTTTTTGTGAAGTTTTGATTCAAAACCTGTTCTGATCTAAAATTGATCAAAATATATAATAGCTATAATGTGGACATCATAATAACATACATTTATAAATAATCATTTCATGAAAATTCCCCTTGAGCATCCACATGTATTTTTATATATATATTGATCCTTTCTATGTATATATTCTTTTTTAAACAACTTTTAAAAAGCAATTGGTTATAAGGCTAAATGATTTTTTTCCATTTGATGTTTTGTTAGGGTTGGGGTTAGGGTCACCGAGAGAAACTATATTGGAATATTATTTTATTATTTGGATGCAGGAATGTGTAAAAGTTTTTTATTAACTGTTCTTCATGCATAGATTCAGCCAAGTTCAAAGTCAGAGAGATTAAGAAAACTATGTATTATTCTCTTTTCTGAGGATTTAGAGAAACTTGAAATTTCCTCTAGATTCTTTTTGAAATGTTTGCGAAAGTTTAAAGCCTAGTATATGAATAACATTGATTTTGTTGTTAGATTTGAATTCCTGCTAAGTCAGTTCCGTGTAACATTTCGATGATATTTTGAATTCTTCTGTTAAAAAACCATGAAAACTATCAAATATATTGTTAAAATATTAATGATTTCTTCTACTTTTTATAAAAATTTTATGGAACTGCCACCCATTATTCATAATAAGATTCCTGCTTAACTGATATCATGAATGGCAGTAAAGTAAAGTAAATACTGAAAATAACCACAATCTACATAACACGCATGGTGATTTTACGTCATGAAAATAATACAAAAAATGTTTATTTTTTGAATGAGAAACCGTTGGCATAACAAGACAAATCTTTCATTTATATCCTGACACTTGTTGTTGGTAGTTGTACAAAATGTAGTCCAAATTTTGATTTTCAAAAAACACTATTTGTAACATAAAAGATAATATCAGAATATCTTTTTGTTGGTTAATCACATGAAAACACTCTATTGATTGATGTCATCAATTTAATCATCATAATTGCAACCATTTAAATGATGAAATCTTGAACTGAAATGAACATTGTGGTTGAAGCAGGGCTAAATTAATATCATTCGATTGTCTACACGACGTATTTCTCTACATTATGTAGTTCTTGATATTGAACAAACTTTTAATACTTTTAATCCTGTTACAAGTGTAAAACTTAACTACAACGATCTAAACACAAAAAACTCATCAACAAGTAGACATAAACAACACTCTTGAGACACTGAACTATTCAAAACAAAAGAAATAATGAAAATGCATGTGTCAGGCTTTCATAATTTTTTGGATAAGCGCGAAATCGTTTTCTGATCCTTGTGACAACCTAGTAAGAAAATTTCAAGCAAAAAATTTGAGCTTTTGTCTTAAGGTTTGGTTTGATTCATTAATCTCAATCCAATCGTCACTCTAGTGTATTGTTGATTCATTAACTTGAACCCAATCGTCACTAGTGTATTGTTTTGCCATATATAGATCTGGAGAAATGTATCGGATTCGGCAAAAGATTTCATCGAGTCTTTGCTGCAAGTCCAACCGGAGGTTCGCTATGACGCTGTGCAAGCATCTTCTCATGTGTGGATAAGTTCTTACCCGTTACTGCACAAACCGAAATTGAAGCAGAGAAATAAGCATAAAAGCAGGCCATCATCAGAGGCTATACAATTGCGAAGTTTACATAAGACACCGCCTGATTACGTCACTGACACGATAAAATCGAATGATACCGAGTTGAAGCGTTTGCCAATGCGAGAAATTACCGGTAACCGAGATAACATTCAGAATGGATTAGTATTACCCTTTACTAGCAACTATTCTGTTAACATAACAAAAGATCGAATTTTAGAAGACAATGCCAGCACAATGTCACCTAGCAACATAGATTCTATGCTTGCGACGGAAGATACAAATTCAGTTGCCAGCAACCTGGAACTTTTTCAGCAGTTTTATTCGAAATACATAACAACAGACGACCCTGTTATAAGGGAACAGTTGAAACAACATTATTTGCAAAACTTGAATCAGAATGATTTAAAGTTACCAATTCAGTTTAGCGGCGGTCAGGTTCCTGCCATCAAGAACTTGATGTTGTCCAATAAACCATCGAAAGAACGGAAACTATCTGTCCATCAACAATTCGAACACATAGACGAAGATTCAGAAGATGAAATTCATTTAACCCTGAACTCAAACACGCTTAACATATCACGCTTGGATCAAATTTATTCGAATAATGCTTCAGTAGCATCGGCATCATTTCGATCAACCACTGTACCTAATGAATCGAACAATCCAAGATATATTGAAAAGGTTGGTGTATGGTTAAATCATCAAGAGTCTGGCCACGGGAACAATGCCAACTATCTTCCGAATAAAAACCTGGACTTCGATCCCGAAAATATGTTCAACCAACGCTCCGTATCGGGAAAAAGTTTCGCAACCACCAGTGACCATTCACGGACTAGTTCATTTAATCGTTTTCTTTTACCTACCCAGTCTAAAAAACACAGAAAACAGGCTGAAGAGATCGTCCATATACGTCCGCACGCCAATTCACAACACAGCGGCATTAGTGACAGTAACAGCATACGAGACACAACTTCGTTCAATTCCACGTCAACTGCCTTTCGACCGCTTATCATTCAGAATGGCAGAACAGATACGAGTTACGCTTAGATATAATTTTTCAAAGTCTATTCAGAAATTATCTGTTTGATACTTCTATCCATAAAATCAATGTAGTCCTTGTCTCGTCCTCTACTCTGAATTGAGTATGATAAATAATTTTTCCCTGAGGTATCTTCACATTTTGAATGATATGAATGACGTCATGAATTTCATATTATTGAAGACGAGGTGAAGGCTGATACTCTATTGCTTCTGATTGGTTGTCATGCCAACTGTGTTGTGACATCTCTTACGTTTACCTGGATTATCAAGACAAAGAAATTGCTTGACCCAGCAATGTACCAGTTTTAATCTCCTAATATTTTTTCGCTTATCTATCATCATGTTTGTAAACACTCGAATGGCTTGTAGAAATTTTCTTGATATTTCTTTTGTGGATTGCATTCTTTTCTTCCCAGTATTTAAAGTGTAAATACCCGATTACTTTTTTTATGCATTAATGTTTCTTATCCTTGGTAGTCGTTTTGTAATGTTTCATTGCTCCTTCTTAATTATAATTTTCATCAAAGTAACACATCAAAACGAGGCTTATTCGCTTGACAGGGAAAGTTTTGTTCTGGTATCAATCGTGAAGAAAATAACTTTTTGAAATAATTGCTGTTCATCGTCTCGCATTACCTTTAAAGAGTACATTGACCTTCTAAGTATAGACTCTATAAATTTGTAAAAATTAAATAGAAATGCATTAAAGGAATTTATTTTATTTTATTAATTTTCTTGTTATATAATGCGTACCATGTTACAGTGTATATATTAAATGCTTTTTGATCTTTCTTGTGGCTTGGCAATCGTGAGAAGATTGAGTTGTACATGCTTTTATTTTTATTGACCCTGGGTAAACCTGCATATTTGCATCGTGTTCTTGCAACCATTTTGTCGCAAATTTCTAGCAAAATATATTTATAGATCTTCAAAGTTTCAGCAAAAATGAAATCGACAAAAAAAAATATTTGATATTACAGTAGAATCGAAAGTTTCGCATTCTTTTGACAAAAGGACAGTAATATAAACCCACGTCAGGTCATGACAGTAATATAAACCCACATCAGGTCATGACATTGTCTGCGCTTTTTCTCAATGTCGCGTGATGTGTGTGATCATCGAACTGTTTCAAGTCAAATCTTTGACGATCGACATCGTAGTTCCCATTAAAGGACCGGTCACCCAATCAGCATCACAGAAAATGTTGTTTAAATCAAGAAACGAAAGAAAATGGGTACTTATTCTCACGATACGGATAACAGCATCGCACAGAAAGCAAGAGTCAATGTTGTGTGTGAGAGCCCATCGTATTTTCCGCCACAAGTAAAGAGAGTTGAGGAAAACTTCATTATTCTTCCATTGTCCATGATATCTATGCTGCTAAGTTAGAATGCTTCTCTGTTCCGGAATCCGGTATTTTTTTTTCTCGTAGAATTTTCCTTCCGCCTTAAGGCTCAACTTTTCTCAAATCTTGTAGCGTTCCATATATCGAGCGATATCGTACATCATTTTATAAAATAGATCACGTGACCCCAGAAAGCAATAAAAAAAAGGGAAACAAATGGAAAGTTGAAACAAAGAAAACAAGCATTTGTTTCTGACGTCAGAAAAGAAAGGAAATTGTGCTCGCTTCTCACACAGGTCACAAACTCCAAGTATGATTGGCCTTCAACAATCATCATCACATCATTATGTAACTACTCATCGTGTTCTTTTGACCACAAGCTTTTCTTCTACCATTTTTTTTGCACAAAAATGAGGCGTTTTGATTGGTTTACAAAAATAGCAACTGATCGCAAAGTTTGTTACGTGTTGGAAAATGCTGACTTGACGAAAAAATTTTCAAATAATTTTTTGAATATGTATCAGGCAAGAAACAACCTTCAACTCGTGGATCTCCGGGTAACGACATTCTCCAATACAGGGTTGCCACTAAAATTCCAGCCGGGAGTTGAGAATTGTATAATAAATTCCAGCCTAAGATTAATTTTCTTATCAAGAATTTCAAACGTAAATGAAGTAAAGAGTTAGTAATTGAGAGAATTGATTGAGTTTTCTTGTCAATGTATGACAAAAAAATTAAAAATTGCTAAAGATATGAAATTCGATCGGACTAAGCTTACATATGTAATCAACCATGGTAAAGCCCCTTATTTTCGATCAAATATGTTAGATGAAGCTCAGAGGTCTCAGATTTATTGCATATCCTTTGATGAAAGTTTGAGTGAAAAAGTTCAGGAGTGTGAAATGGTTGTTTTAGTTCGGTGCTGAAATATCAAAATTAATTGTGTAGTTGTCACATACCCAGGGTCTTCATTTTTTGGTCATTGAAAAACCATCGGAAAAGCAAAATGATATGTCGCTAGTTATAAGAGGAAACAGTCTAGAACAAACATCTGATCTGACTTAAAGTAGTTTTTTAATATTTCGAATCACAAATAGAGTTAGTGTGTTGCTATAGATCTCATGATTAGTTAAAATTCTATTCTCTGATTTTTATCAAATACTTAGACCTAGTTTCCATTAGCCAATTTCAATCCAAGCGTAAGTTGCATAGTCCTTTAGGCTGTACCTTTTCCAACAACTTTGTCACAGTTAAACCTGCTTAAGACAGCCACTCAAAAAGTTGAAGTACTAGTAGATTTTGGCAGGTGGCCATTTTCTACAGTAGTAATTTTATAGATTATTTTAGTTGGCAGACTAAAATAAGATGGTCAGCCAGACAAATAGAAAATGGAACAAAAACAATTCAGTACTAAAAAGGACTGAAATAATCACTGCAGTATTAATGAAAATAAATTCTAAAACTTGTCAATAAAGCTTTTTCCAGCTTTTCCAGCCATCTTAGTAGAAAATGACATGTTTTGCCAGCATTTCCAGGCAGAATTCTAACAAAGGTACTTTTTCCAGCTTTTCCAGCCATAGTGGCAATATAATAACCCTGTAATATAATCCAAAAGAATGGCATTTCTGCAGAAAGTAAAATCATCTTCCGTGTACTTATCATTTATCTGAAAAGAACATTACGACGACAGGAAGATAAAAAAAATGCACTACGTTAAAAAATAGTTTCGATTAATTTACTATAGGGAAGACTTCGATTAATATTGTTGACCGAAGTAATATCAGGGAAGATAAGGTCGAACATAGACAACTGAATATTTTAAGGTAAGGTCTGAATATTTTTCTGTATGTATCGACGACTAAAGTTCAAAATATTTTACTGGAAAAACATCGTAATATTGATTTTAGGTTCCATATTTTGTCCCCCTCTTAAAAATTCAACGGCATCTTTGTATGAAACCCGACATAATAGATGTTAGAACATGATGACGTTTAGAACATCAACCCACGGTCCTCAACTCTTTTCCAAATTGTTAAAAGTATTTCGTTGGTGCCGCAACAATGGATGTTGATTGATAATCGGTTCCAAGAACTTCAAAAGAATATTGCGCTAATTCATCAGCTTCTACCAATTCCAGTCACAACCCAACCGTCCCAATCGCATGTATATTGAACTGGTTATCAATTGTGTGAGTGTGACATTAGAAATTGCGTCAACACTAGAAAAAAAACCATTAATGTTTGATACATTTAATATATCTGTTAAAGCTCTTGCTATGTATTGCTATGTGTATGTATCCGTGATTGAAGGACAAAAAACAACAGGTTTCTCTCACCAATGTTGACTATGTGATCAAGTTAACAACTGCAACATTTTGTTGTTGCAACGCATTCTCCTCCCTCTTCAACGTCATGAATCGTAGTTTATGACGTAAATCACCATGGAAATTAACAATTGTCTTCTCGACGGCCTCTCGTAAATTATCACCGACGAACATATATTTTATATGATAACTGACGCGTCAAAGAGAAATAAAAGTCTGTTTCAGACTGGTAGTTTGTTGTTAGAATTCATGCTATCGATCTCAAAGGAATGTTCACCTAACAATTTCAAACAACTACTTGGTATCCGAAAATTTACACCGTGTACATCACGGACAGACGGTGGTTTACAAAATATGCCGTTAAATAACCGGCAAAACTACACAAGGGTATTCTATTTCATTGGATGAAAAGATACAGAAAATCGCTGATGACGTCAACATACATAAGATTGGTAGTGTGGAGACAGACCTGTTCTATCGTGTAGTAGAAGTGTGTGCAAATCTGAAACAACAAGTTTATAAGAACAACTTGCTGGTGTAAATAACTTTGATGCAATGGCTAGTAGTGATCACACTTACCTCAAATAAACATCGAGTTCGTTCATGTTGAAAGCGTTGGAGAAAAGGTCCATACAGACAAAAGACATAGAGAAGTTGTGTTTCATTGGTAATCATTGGTTTCAACGTCGTCTTTAGGAATCTAAACATCATTATGTAAATTTTTACGAGAAGCATTTAAAACCTTAATGATAACACAAAACCTTAATTATAATTTTATTGGCTAAATTTGTTTAATACCTTAAAATAGCTACTACCTACTACAAGTTCAAATGACTATTAATGACGGACAACTTACGCCGACAAACGAGTGAATTTTCCGACACTAGCTTGCAACCACGTGATGTGAAATAGAGCAAGTACATAATCAGGATAGGATTGGCAGTTCATTGAATGATTCGACGCGAAATCATAAAATGATGGTGGATGAGACAGCGAGGTAAGATCACCATGAGAAGACATTGATTGAAGGACACCACAAACTTTTTGATTGACAGTATTCAGAAATTCATCCTATAAGCCAAAGAGAAATAGTTACGTCATCCTTGAACATGGAATGATAATCGTGATACTTAGATGTCATTGCCTGACTGCACGCTCCGTGTATATTGTAAGTAACTACGAGTTTTGGCTCTTGAGGGCCTCCGCCCGTAATGGTTGGCACTTCTCTTCGCTGACTTGCAACTAGTAGCACTATGTGTCGGCTACCGTTAGTTTGAAAATCTGCCAGTTTTTCAAGCAGACATTCAAACGATAAGCCATAAATAACGATTTACGATCGTTTACCGGTAGTGATGTCATGATAAGAGCAACAGCATTGATCCAAGAGATGACTTCTAGTTGTATGGTTGAGTTCTCTTTGGTATTGCTAAAAACAAATGGGATAGTATGAGTAAGTCATTCGTGCTTGTAGGTGGCATCTGTACCCGCAAATGTCTACACAGAAAGATACACAGTACAACATCTAGAACACCTGACAAAATTCATGTCATAGTGATCTGAGAATTTCTTAACAACAAATGTCTACAAAGAGAAATATCCTGATGCCAGAAATACTTCTATCATAAATAACATCAGTATGCCTTGCTTTGTGGTCGGACGAGGCTATACCAGAAGTATCTCTAGTCTGCCGTCACAGATTCACGATTTTTTTACATTAGGCATTTTACCAGTATGTTCGTCTGACAAATCGTCAGAATCGTCAAATTTGTCAGATGGACATCCTCCTCTTACACTCCATCACTTGATTTGTCAGATGGACATCCTCCTCTTACACTCCATCACTTGGTTTGTCAGATGGACATCCTCCTCTTACACTCCATCACTTGATTTGATCAATTTGAAACAAAGCCAGGCGATGAATTAATCTATGAAAAGGAGTATGGACGAAGCTTGCTGTACGAAAACAAATTATGTCTAACCAATTCCAAACGACATCGAGAAGCGCATTGCCAACTTCCTCGCCACTCATTGGTAGAGCCATCAATTCGACGCATGTCACATACAATGCGTGCGCAGGTGCGTTGGGAAATTCGTTGAATCTCCAATCACATGGCGGAAAAGGTGAAGGAGTTTCGTTTTTGATCGCTAAAACGTAATGAAATTAGCCAGTTTTCAATAAATTAAATCCCGATTTTTGTTATCTCCTATTTATCAAAGCCATAAGCAATTTGCCCTAAAGAGGACTGGGGCGAAAATGGAAACTTCAAATACCTTAATTCCCTTAATTATCGCGCGCCTTTAATTTTTGCACAGAAGAAATGCGCGAAAACTATTGGGGCGCGAAATTAGCTATTTTTCGCGCAGTGATTATATTATTATAAACCCTGTGATTATATAGTTGACCTTATTCATTATAATTGTTTCGGGAACAACATTGCTTGTTTCATATCAATCATATACCTGTCAACGGACAGACAAAGTCAAGGGTTTGGTCCGCGAATCGAATGTGATGATGGTACCAGTACCAAACAACTGGACGAATTATTTTCAGCAATTATACTTAACAGTGAACATGAGTAGCAAAGGCTTTTTGCGACAAAAAGCACAAGCTTGTTACTCCAATGAGATTGTCGAGCAAATGAAGAAAGGAAAAACGGGACATGAGATCAAGGTAGATGTACGTTTGTCAATTGTAAAAACTCTTCATGCCAAATGGATGGTACAGTTTATGATTACGTCAGATATGGAAACCTAATTTAATAACGAAATTACACTTGGTCCGTTTGCATATGACTTTTAGTTTTGTTTACTTTTCTTTTGTTGATGATACTTTGCGTGATCAGATTTATATGATCACTTTATTTTCCCCTGTTCTTAACTGCGCGAAAATTAAAGGATGCGCGAATACGATATTAACATGGGTGCGCGAAAATTTGGGGCGCGAAAAATAGAGGGAGTGAAAATTAAAGGCGCGCGAATTTTAAGGGAATTAAGATATCCGATTTTACTAGAAAAACACCTTTTGAGCTTACTTTTGATGAAACGACCAATCAAATGGACGAAATACGTTTGCTTTGGTTCCCAGACTTCCGGATTATCACCACTTTTTAAGTATGACAGAAATTCTTTGGTGCATGCCCTAGCAAGATTGAACAACAAGTAACACGTGCAAAATAACTTCAAATAGTGCTGTCGAATCATTGGGGGAGCGACACCTGCTGATCTGAATTTGCTGAACGTACAGAAGCCAGCTGAATCGAAACCTACCAGTCCTCTGGGTAATAATCACTCTGTGAGTTTAACACGACAGCGACCAGCCTCTTTCTGAGCGACAAACTGACACGAAGCTTTGATTGATAGTAATGCAGAGTGTTGTACAAGAATGTTATAGGACTGTCTAAAATGTAACAATACTTTTTAATCTTTTTCATCATCGCATCCCTACGAAGGTCAGCCCTGCGAAAGAGAGCTAAGTATAACATCGTCTTACCGTGAAATTTGAACAGTTTACCAACATCTTTGATAAGCAAATCCAAAAATCCGATACTTTGTGCTGATGGAAGTTCAAGCAGACGATGGATTAATATGTCAAGGACCTGCATTGTTGAAAATATGTTGAAACTATAGACCAAACTTTAAACTTCTCATCAGCAGGGTAAGACTACATGTAGAACTACATGACGAAAGACTACATGTACTTACCGGAATGAAACGGAGACAGACATTTCCAAAATACGTGGGTAGATATTCTTGTGTGGGAACAACCTGTTTATTAACTTCTAATATGCCTTCGTAATAAAACTTTTCTGGGAATTGCTAAAATGAAGTAAAGATTCAAATCAAAATTTAATAATTACAGAAGGAAGAAGTGCTTCGTGAAATATAATGTTTTTACAGACGTGTTTTTAATAAAATGAAATGAATTAAAGAAATGAACGTTGAAATTTCATTAGAGCCTATGTTTGTTCGTTTGTTTTTTCAATTTTACCAAAATTAATTTAGTTTTTAGGAATGCTATAAAAGGATCATTTTTATCGTAGATTACTTGCAAAGCCGTTCTACTTCGGAAGAAAATAAATATTTTAATAGTAGACTATTCACAAGGAAACAAAGAAAGCTTTCTGAATTCTGTTCTGTTAAATATACTTTATTCTAGTATCTGTAGTCAGAATGAAATCGTCAAGTTTAGAAGAAGAGGGAAGAAACTGGATAAAAGCGAGGTTATAAATCAGAAGTGAGTTTTCTCAAGTCTTTGCCGACAGTTTACAAACGATGGACTGTTAATGGAAAGCCAGTACAGCCCAAAATAGTGAAGATCACTAACTTTGTGGAGGAGAGTCACTGAAGATCACTAAACTTTGTGGAGGAGAGTCATTTAAAGAAGAAAAGGAAAAACGTGCAAGTAACCTAGTTGCCACAAGACTGAAAAATCCGTCATTTTTGGACTAATCGTGAACACGCCTATGACGTCAGTAACTTTAAGAACAAACAAATTTTTTTACAAACTAGAAGGATTTCGACGAGCTTGAAGTTCTATTCACATTTGAAATTTGTTTTGCTTTCTTTTGCTGTTTATAGTTTCCAAGTATCAAATAAACAACAAAATTAAAAAAAACAAAAGATATGAAATAAAATGAAAACAGCGAGATACTATAGTTGATCAAATGGTTTCAAGCCGAAATGATGGCTTGGATGAGAACAAAACTTGAAATGATTGTTGTTAACAAGCCAACAGTAAAACACAGTTGAGGGATAAAAGAAAAATGTCGATTGTCTTCGCTGATACGTTTTAAAAGAATTTATTTCCTTTGTTTTTTTTTCTTTTCGTTTTCGTTCTTCTAGAAACATTTAAAATGAATAGATGTGGAAATTTGTAAAAGAAAAAGTTGAAGTTTCATAAGCTTTTGTTTCTTTCACTGAAAACTTTTATGCAATGGTTAGGCTTCACTGACCCAGTAAAGTAAAAACTGTTTTTCACGTCTGGCAACGATACAATACTTTATGATATAACAGCACCAAAGGCAAAAATAGATTCGTTTTCTTGCTTTGTTTAGGAGTACGACATGCATCCGACATTCACAGACGTCATGGTGGTGATCATGTCGCTAATGAGCATCATAGTGGTAATGGTAAACTCGCTGTGCATATATGTACTTTGCACGAGCAAGGTGCTGTTCCAGAAATCCACAACACTGCTCATTTTGAGCGTATTAGCCTTTCACATGATACAAGGCCTATTCGTTATACCTTTTTATGCAGCAAAGAAAGCTGGTGTGGTCAGCCTTCTTTCCAAGAAGATCGTTTGTGATGGGTTTCGGTTCACCTACATGATCACTTTCTACGGGGTGTGTGTGAACGTGCTGCTCATAAGTGTCGATCGACTTCTGGCCGTCAAACTACTGACAGAATACAAAACAGTCGTGACGAGATCACGTGTCAAATATGCCGTCCTCTTCATGTGGATATACATTTTTGGTTTGTGTACAATCCCATTTGCTGATATCAAAAGAAGCGCGTCCAACTCGAAATCCATCTGCGTATACAACCAACCACGTGAATGGACCATCTTCATGCTGATCGTAAATACCTTAATCGCTTACGTCATTACAACAGCCTCGTATTCATATATTTACATGATCTTTTACAAGACACACCAAAAGACCCGCAGTCACAGTGAAGAACCGATGTCGCTCAGAAATGGAAGTCAATCGGCTGACGTCAAGAGCGTCAGAGGAGAGAGAATGACGACGACGAAACGAAAGTCAAGCAGAGTATCTAACATGTCGTTACGACGGATCACCAAAATCACCTTCATGATTGTTCTGTCGTACGGCTTCACTTGGGCTCCGTCTATTTTTTACTATTTGATCGTCACATTGACACCTGATATATTCTCAGAGGAATACTACACATCCGCACTGGAAAGCTATATCACCTTCTTCGCCAAATTTCTCACGTTCTTTGATGCGATTGGAGCGCCGATTCTATATTGTTACTTCCATACTGATTTCCGAAATGAGTTCAAACAAAGATGGGCGAAAACCTTTCAAAACAGACGAAAAAAACTTTCAACGAGTGAACTGGAAAGTTCATCTCATAGCTAAAAGATACAACACTTACGTGGTAAATATGTAAGGACAAATGAAACTTGAGTGGTAAATACACAAGGACAAATGAAACTTGAGTGGTAAATATGCAAGGACAAATGAAACTTGAGTATTGAACACAAAACCAGAAACAAAACTTTGCACTGACGTAAAATGCACTGCATAACATATAGACCTTTCCAAATACTTGCCATAACCACTATTTACTGTATTTCGGTTGTATTACCTATGCTTGCACATAGCAAAGAAGGGTGCATTTCAAATAGTTTCTTCCTTCAGCAGAATTGGAGAAAGGAAAACAACTACTACTTTCTCGAAGGATTTTTCGTCCCTCACAGAATGCTTTTAAAGTAACCCAGGGTCTTTGACCGTTCGCAAAACTTATTCGCATCATTCTTCATAGATTAAAAGAAGTTAACACAATGTAAAAATATAAGGAGAAGGATTTTCGTGAAAATGCTTACGTCATCAGCAGTTGCTTTAGTTTTATGTACCTAACATTACACACGTTGCTATAACAACAGTACATAGAACATTATACGCCTGTTACTATAAGCAACACCAGGCTGACATCGAAAAACTTTTAAACAATAACCTCACTTTTGGTAAAAGATCAAAAACACGGCAGAGAAACTACATAAACAAACAAACAAATAAATAAACAAGCTAGCTTGATCTTCATCTGTGACTATTCATTGTCCAATTGATATCTCCTATATGATATGGGTATCCAGTAACAAGAAATCACATGAGATGGAAAACAGCACTGCTTATAAAATAAATTAATAAATAAATAAATTAATTACCTAAGATTCAGGAACATTCCGATGAAAACTAGTGCTTCTATTATGGAGGGTGTCGATAGGATATGGAGAGTGATAACTTACGTTAATCATAAGATAAAGTTCAGAATTTCAAGATTACGTAATGTGACGACTCCTAATTTGACGAGTTAAATATTGAGTAGAAAAATCTCGGTTTCCGTAAGTTTTGTCACTACAGTACTTCCTCAAACCTGAGAATATATTTAGGAGAGTTGAGTTTAAACAAATTGAAGAAAACAATAACAGTGACTATTGTTTCATACAGAAACTAAAATTATACACTTTGAAAAAGAAATTGTTTATTCGTAATAAACACCATGGAAACCAAATCGCAATTTTCGGAAATGTCCTCTTTGATCTTCAGGTGTTGTGAATCCATCTGCTTCGCCGTTGAAACTTATTGTATTTGATGAACAGATTCAAAATAGCCAATCAAAACCAAAAACATGAAAGAACTAATGATAAATTATGATAATTTATGTCAGAAGAAAACAAATTTTGGAAGGTGTAATTTAAATATTTATGGTAAGTCGAACAGCTGAACTAAAAAAATACCTCAATTCTTGTTGTATCTAGGTAATTACTTGAACTGATATCAAAAGCTCAAATTTTGCACAGTACGAAGTTATGTGAGAAATCAAAAAAGTACTTCTGAAGTTGAGAATGGAAGAATTCAACACAGCGGTTGTTATCATATTGAGCTTTTTCTCCTTCTTCATTCTCGTCATCAACAGCTTTTGTGCCGTTGTCATTCTCACGTCAAAAAAGTTACGAAGCCGTCCGTCGGCATGTTTTGTTCTCAGCTTAATCCTGACACACGTCATTCAAGGCGTCTTCGTATTGCCTTTCTATGCTTTGAAGAGAGCAAAGTTCAACAACAGAGAAGCGAGAAAAATTTTCTGTGACGGTTTCCGTTTCACATACATGATAACATTTTACGGCACGTGTTTGAATGTCGTGTTGATCGCAGTAGACAGACTACTCGCAATCAAACTCATGACGTCATACAGAATTATAGTTTCCACAAAAAGATCAATCGTCGCCGTCGCCGTGCTTTGGTCGTACGTCGTGGCGATATGTTTAATTCCCTTCTTACCGCTAAAAAAATCCAAATCTGCATCGACATCCAAATGTTCTTATAACCAACCACGAGAATGGACCATATTTATGTTGATGACAAACACGTTGATGCCGTACGTCATAATACTGGTCATTTACAAGATTGTCCGCAAAGAAATACAAGAAATGTCGGATCGAGCACCAAAAGCACCACGAGAAAGGGTTATGACTGATCTGACGGTCAACGACAAGATACTACAACAACATGATAGCAATCGCGACAAAATGAATCAAAAGGTTTTTCGGCTGACGTTCTTAATCATTTTTACATACGCCATGACGTGGTTTCCTTCGTTGTGCTATTATTTACTTATGCATTTGATTCCATCGTTGTTTACCAACAGATATTATAATTCTACAGCGGAGGAGTACCTTTCTTTCTTTATAAAAATGGCGACGTTTTTGGATGCTTTAGCCGCACCTGTCTTTTATTGCTACCATCATGAAGAATTTTTGGCAGCATACAGAAAATTATGTTACGAAAAACGATATCCAGAAAATTGACAACAGAGATATGGTGTAGCAGTTTTACACAGAGATATGAAATCGCCAAATTACGAAAATAAATGAAAAAGTACCGTTATCCAGAGACAATGAAAATGGGGGTATGAGGGAGAAGTTGTAAATTTACAGACAAAAAAAAGGAGTTGAAATATTGATCACCTCATGATAGGCTATGTGTTTTTCATGCCATGTCTGTTGACACCAGTGTTGTGCGGAATTCTAAAATCATGAGTTAAAGAATGACGTCATTATATTTGGGCATCATCATCCGAGTGAATCTAGTATTACCTCATCAACAAACTTCTTCACTCGCAGCTTGAATTCATTCGGTTGATGGATGAGAAACTTGATGATGTAGAAACAGATTTGAGAGTTCTTGTCATCAAAAGGACGCAAAGCCTAAATGAATGAATGAATGAATATCAGATAGGCATTAATCTTACTGACCTTCGAAGAAACTTCGTACAGGTGATGGAAGATTGAAATTAGCGTCGCATGGTCTACTTTGAACAAACGTCAAGAATTTTGCTCACTTTTGTAAAGGTGCATGAATGGACACATGATAAAATGGTCATACGTACCAAACTTAATATCAACCGATCAAACGAAATGATGTCATATTTCCAAATCATATCATTCAAAAACTGAAATCGCTGAAAAAGCATGAAGAACAAACCACAAAAATTATTTAATTCTTTTGATCAAATGGGTAGAAAAGAAAGCTAGGAAATCGGATATAACAACAATGCACCTGAATATGTGCTTTTCGTTATTTTATTTTACCCACTTTGAGAGCATAGGAAATACAATTTAGATCCGTTTAGGGCGCAATGAAGATGTAGGGAGTGGAATTTAATCCATAAGGGCGTAGAGAACGAAATTTACCTTCTGTGATGAGCCTTGAGAACCATTCGGCAGAAACATGCTGAAGTCGTAAACCAGGAAATCTGCAAAAGTGTTCAAGTAATTCGACAGGACCTTCATGCGAAGTTTCTTGAGAATACTAAGAAAACAAAAAGAATAGAAGACATGAATGTTCCGCAAAATATCAATGCACAAACTCAATCAACACAACACTAGTCACACACTAGGGAGTTTAATTGATAGGTCAGAGCAACGTCATCAGTTGATCGAGATTTTCAACTAAAACATTGATCTTTCTTAAACTATTCGCGAAGCGAGACGAGTCACCATGAAGATGACTCTCCTTGCGAAAAACTATTTGAATTGTTGGCTAAAAGAAAACATTATTGACGACATACTGATAACAAACAACAGGAATTCTTCCATGATCCAACATCATCTTCCAAATGAGGCTATGAAAAAGGTTGAGATTGTTGACATTTTTTGCGCATGCGCATACTATATGAACATTGCCATAGCTTACGAATTTCTACTACCGTAAAAGATCAACATTATTGATCAAACGAGAAAGTAAAAATTATACTAATCAGAATTGTGAAGAAGCAAAAATATTAGAGGAGTATTACCAAAGCACAATCTCTGCAACGTCATCTGTTTCCGTGCAGAATGTCACGATCTCTTCATCACTTGTTATTGCTGAAAACATGAAACAAATGAATGCACAGTGGAGATATCCACATTCCACCTCATATAACCACCTCATATATCCACCTCATATAACTCCAGAATAATAATATAGTTCACAAGTAAACCCATTAGGGACATGCCTAAAATTTTCCAAAACGTTTCTCATTCCTGTAAGTAATCGTAATGCATAACACCTGAATCTAATATAAAATGAAAGATCAGTCGCAAGTTTTGGTTCTGACCTAACTGATCTTAATACTACACTTGAATTGACTCATGAGACACATGGTCGAAAGTTCACATGATGTTTACATGACGTTCACATGACGTTTACATGACGTTCACATGACGTTTACATGACGTTCACATGACGTTTTACTAGCCTAAAGATAATCGAAATGTGGCAAACTTAGTGGAAATTCACAAACTTTTTAGTCCCCTGTTTTAAAACTGTACCATTAGATCATAATGAAAATTTTGGGCTGTTGTCACATCACGCAATTGTGATTGTCCAATTTCATTTCTACTGGGTTGGCTATCGAACAACAAATACCAAAAGAGCTTCCAGAAGATTTTCTCAATAATGAAATAAGGCACAGATCTTTTGAATAATCTTTCAATCAAGCACATTATAGCCGTGGAAAAAGCAACGTGAATTCTGCAGATGAGAAAACACACACCACATAATCATTGAACTTGGTTACGAATACTTTGGCTTTATACAACGACAGTTACACTATGCAGAAACAAATACACTACTCAACATTTTATTCTAGCATGATTCTGGGCAACTTTCTCCAGTAAAACCTTTCCATTGGTGTCTTGCTTCGAGGTGTTTTGAGTATAAAACTCTCTGATGACACTTGGAAAACATGCTAATGTTGCAGAGGACCATCTAAACATGAAACCATTATACAATGTGATGTGAACTGATTCACAGTTACATAGAATTATCATGTTATTGGACTTCTTGCTGCTGATAGAGCATGATTACTTTACGTCTGCAGCAGCCATTTAAAAAATGGATGAGTAAAATAAAATATTTTAACTTATAATTTTTCAGTTCTTCAAAACAAGATTAAGTTCATCTCTTTGAAAAAAATAAACACCACAAGCAAAAGAGGTAAACATAAACATAAACAAGGTATCAACGAGAATTAAAAACAAAGTTTATATCATAGAACCACTGAAGTTTGAATATTTACTTATAAATAGATCATGAAATTTTGTCTCACAGTGCTAGGATGCTCGTGATGTTCGATCATCGCAAGTCTTAAGGTCAGAAATTAGGTATGCGATGGTGTCAGGGTAATAAGGTTTTAAAGAAAACCTTTGAAATTGATAGCCTTGTGATACCCTTTTAAAATGAAATTCCAATTTCAATCAAAAACTAGTAAGATTGATTTTAATTCTATTTAAGAAAGTTGATAGGTTGATGCTATGTTCAAACTATTTGCCCACACCACACATCATGTGTGGTGTATCTACATGATCAAACTTGTTGTGAAAACGTTTATCAGAACTTTCAAGATACAATCTATCATTTTAAATCAAAACTCAAAAAAATTTCAACACAAGACTGCTGTTGTGAAACCTACTTATCCAAGAAAAAAAACAAGCAACTAGAGGATACAACTAGAATTCTACAAACTGTACAAATGCTGAATGAAAATTTTCAAGAAATTAAGTTTCTAGGGTACAAAGCTCAAAAGATGATTTTAATAAACGTCACTGTAAACCATCCATAAACACATTCCATCATCATGAAAATCATGTTAAAACTGAGCCATAACTTGTTTTCTCCCCGACTTATTGTATACAATAGAAAAGATTCATTGATTCAACATTATTTTCATACATTACAAATGATTTATGCCATAGGAAATGTATAACCTTGGAAGCCTTTTTCACTATGAGAAATAAACCGTCGATAACGACCGATTAGACATAAAATTTTTACGACTACTTAAAAACAATATTACTTGAGAATCCCCTAAACAATTTTTATTCCACAATTTTATCCTTGTTGTGTAGTTTTAGCATACATCTAAGATGTTCACTAGAACGAAAAGCTTTGTGTAAAAGTTAAAAGTTTTTAAAATATTGTTTCAATATCTTTCAATATCTTCCCATGGCTGCATATTTTAACAAAATAACACCATTTCTTTTTTAAAAGTAGAAGTTGTAAACAAATTCCAAAAATTTCAAATGTGAGAAAATCATTTTATCGAATGGGCTGGCTTTTTTATTTCAATTATTTAATGCATAGACCTTTTTTATATTGAACCTTATATTTCCCATTGGCATTATCCCCTTTTGAAGTACCTGTGTGGAGTGATCTGTAGTGCTTCCTTGAGAATTGATTCGCACCACTTGAATGGCAAACTATCGGAACCTAATAATAAAGAACTGTCTTGACATTGAGATATTTATTGACACACACCTTGGCATGGAAAAGAGTTTTAATTAACTGTGAGCAACCTAATCACAAAAATAATCATGTTTTAGCTGTATAAAATGATTATACCAGTGATATGCATCGCTCTAGCGACAGTAAGAATCAAGACTTTATTAAGTTCTTCACAATCTTTTGATAGGATCTAAGTAAATATGAAAAATAATAACTAAAATTTGTTTTGAATCAAAAACAGATTTAGAAAACAATATTCTTCTGCTGAACCAATCAAATTTTGTGTTACAAGGACAATAAAGGAAAAGTGAGTGATGTTATAACCCCAGAAGAAGGAGTACTTGTTTGGGGTCTTGAGCCATTCTTGGAGTTGACAGTTGTGACTGCACATCAGCATTTCCAAATCCCATGATTAAACGTAAAGCTGTGTTTTGTATGCTGTAAAAAATATTCAGAATGGAGCAATATACCTATACAACATATCAAGAGAAGTTTTTGTCATACTAACCATAAATGCAGTTGACTTCTATCTGTGAATGGAACAGTTGCAACACAGTGAAGGTTTGAAAGTAAATTGACACGATAATGAGGCTGTATATGATGCAATCGATAACAGAACATTTCTAATAATGTGTGAAGAATAGCCCATGCTTTAATTTTAAGGACAGTAGGCAACAGTTGACCTAAGGAACAATGATGAGTATAATTGATGTTGGGAAGTTGACTTAAAAACAACATTTCTTTTAAATATTTTTTTTCTTTCTCTGTTCTTATGAACAACATCAGTGGCATTAGCTTTAAACACTCACTCAAGAAGCCTTTTATCCCAAGAAGTTCGATTTCCATGTACACAAGCAATCGACTATAGGTTTCTATCAATGCAGGAGCAAGTGGTATTTGTGTCTGTTGCTGCTGCGTTGCCTGAGCAACTTGTACAATTCGAGTAACAATGCCATTTATCAAGCTAAAAGTAATTCTTACTAATCAATGTTTTGGTAACAACAATACCCATTCACCAGGACACTATCAAGTGATTAGAGGTGGAATTTACATTAAGCTAGAAAGTGATAATGTGCTATACCTCATTTTTGCATGAACAGTTAAGGAATCTAACAACTTGACTTCCAAAGGAACAGAATTTCCCGATGCAAGACTTCCTTTAGGTCCTGGTAACTTCATTGGTGTTTGACTTGTACCACAGCATTTCCGAACGAGCTCATGTTGTGGTGCTTGAAAAAGTTCAGCATTTGTACTATCTGTCAGAATAGAAATTTATGAGAATTTTAAGTTTTCGTGTTCAGTAATAATCATTATTATAAGTATAAATGAAGATGTAAGGTGTCTACATACAGGTGAAGTGATAATCAAAACAAAAATACTATTCCTTACAAGCATTACAAAGGAGAGCAACTTCATAACCAGACCCATCACTTTGTTTCTTCTGTAGAGTTCGTGATAGATAACTATAACAAATTCATTATTTATGTTTTGGGTAAAAGAGTTTAATCACAATTTTTATTAATGACAGGAATACGGATCAACACCATAAAACACTAGTAACAAGGGAAAAATCATCACAAAGAATCATCAGTATCATTCATCAATTTATGCACAAGTTCAACAATCCATAAATGATATTAAATTAGTTATGTACGATATTAAAGTTATCGTGCAATGCCATAATTGCAGTGCAGTGAACATAAGTTCAGAAACAATAAAATTTTTATCATACTTTAATTAAACTTACTCCAGTTGCTGTTGCAAAACTTTAGGAGCTCCTCGTTGTAATGGTAAGTTTTCAATCTTGGCCTTCAAAAAGATCATGCATACACAGAAGGTTAAGATTTATATTCTTTTTAAAGAGTTGTAACTAGTACTACAAAATACTTTCTTATGTTTCCTGACCTTCTTAGATAGATGAACCCAAATACAAGCCATTGCAAAGGATATTGCTGATTCAGGTGTAATAGGTGTTGGGACAGATAAGCTCTATGATTGATTAAATAACAGAAGTGTTAAACAAAACAAACCTTTGAACTCCCACATATAATTTTCTTGTCTCTCATAAGCACTTTTCTCAAATAAAAGAAGCAAGCATTGCTATGTTTAAGGGTACATAGAGAATCAAGAAGAAAAAAACTGACATTTTTGAGTGCTTCTAACATAGTCAGCATCTTTTGGAAAAGATATTTTAGGACAGGGACTCATGAAGTCATTAAAGTCTGTTACAAACAACATTTGTTATCAGCTTTTTGGGCTCTGTTAGGTGGTAGTAATTTGATGGTCACTTCATGAAAAAAGAGGAAAATGCAATCGACAGGCAGCAATTGTGTTGCCATGGTAACAAATAAACTTGGTATAACTAAAACTCAGAACATCAGAATTGGCTAGGGTTGCTAAGTGACATTGACTATCTCACTGAATCCAATATGAAAGAAAATGCATGACGATTCAGAAGTTGAGCAGTTGTTTGAATTGGTTTTCTCTTCATAATTCTCAATAATAAAACAAATCTATATATTAATAGCAGATTCTCCGTTTGTTTGTCTGTAAGTCACGCAAGATGGTAGATTGAGTTGTGAGAGTAATTACTTTATTTTATTTTGTGCGACGTCAGTGTGAAACCATTGTATTGAGACCCTAATTGAATGCGACGTTTAGGGAAAATTATCTCCGTGACGAATAGGGATAACTGACGTTTTTTGGGGTCCGCGATACAGGCGAAAGGGTGACGAGAAATTTGGGTCTAATTTTTTGGGGGGACAGGTCTATGACGTCATCAAAATTTTTTGATCAACAATATCTCCGTAACGGTTGGTCGTAGCAAAACGATCCCATACATTTTTTTGATCAGTTTTTCGAGCTCTACAACATGGACACACTTATTATTTCCAATTCCTTAATTTTATTTTTCATGAACTCAACACAGGCAGAACATGGGCGGCGAGCGACGCCGCCTTGGCGGCTAGTAAAATAAATAGTCTTAAGATTCATCCGTCATGTTGCATTTACCTCAGTCTCAGGATACAGCAGATCAAAAAGTTTCATAACAGGAGAAAAGGCAGACAACTAAACAAAACAAAATAAGATATTTTATAAAAAGGATGATTTCAAAATAGTAATATCAATTTCATACAAAACTGATTAAGTATAAACAAACCGGACTTTTTTGGATGCTTCCAGAAATAAATTGTAACAGAACCCACATTAACTGATCACGCCCTTTCACAAGCTTACATTTCAGCAGCTAACATAACAAAAACAAAATAATCAAACCACTTGTATTCATAAATAATTTGAAAAGGAAATATAGTTCAAAACATTCAAAAAAAGAACAGGCGCTAAAGTTGGACAATTAACATAATTTTTTCAAGATGATGGTTTTTGATTTTCTAAGGGGAGATGCCTTAACTACTTTGCTCATTTGGATAAGCATTTATACGAGTTCTCTGCATTTATACGAGTTCTCTGCATAAAACTGACCTTGTCATGCAAAGCTAATACCACATGTGGAAAACTTGCAAATTGAAATAAGATGAAAAAGATCAATTGGCTTGAAAGATGTTGCCATAACAACTGAAGCGATTCGTCTCCATCATTCAGATTCTCAGTTTTTTCCATGGCAACAATGATTAAATCAACCAATAGTTCTTCAAGTCCTTCACATCGTTGTTTAGCTGAAATAATTTTTATTACAAATACAAAACATTATGATTTTTCAATAATATTTCCTCATCAATAGGCCTATTCAAACTTTTCAGAAAGAAAATCTACAAACAAGAAAACCCATATATTATCTCAGTACAACCAAGTACATTTTTTTCCAATGACATTATAAATCTGTATAAGGACAGGAAAATTTCTTGTACCTGTTTTTTTCAAACCAAGCATTGAACAAACAATGTCACGAGAGTATGGCTGAGCAATGATATATTTCAACAAGTCTTTTTGAGGTTCCAAAAGATCCTACAACAGGTTGATTGATTGATTGGCGTGTGAAATTAACCAACCAATACAATAAGTAACCAATTACATTATTACAGACTTCAAGGGATAAAAGCCTACTATTAAACTTTTGTTTTGATATAAATTTTTGAATCAAATGTAAAGCAGGCAAACAACACAAAAAACAAAAACTGAAGATCTTAAAAAGACATTAAAATATTTGAAAATGATCTATACCTTGTTATAGGGTAACTGCCCCCTCAAGGGAAACTTGAATGTATTGGGATCCAGATTCCATACATTAGGTGAGCCTGAATGTCCAACAACAGGCACCAGCTTTGAATGACCTGTGATAGTGACCATTCGAACCAGAGGTTTGAAGGTATTTATAAAACCAGCAAAACTTTTTCCAAGTGCCTGAATTATAGAAAGTACTATATATACTGTTATAGTAATAAAACTATCAAGCATGCAAAAGAAAGCAAAAGCCAACCCAATGTGGATGGAAATTGTGAACAGGATACAGTTCATAAATCTGAAAAACAAGAAAACTTACACAGGATTCGTTTAAAATTCCTCATACAGATGAGTACTGGTATTTTTCAACCACTTATGCAATTTAAATGATTTAAATACGTGCATCAAGAACTTACTTCATTAGCAACAAAGTAACTAGGCATTAAACATGCACAACGATCCAGCCCCATATCAATAACCTAGTGAACAAGACATGACTTGCATTATGTGCAGTTCCTAGAAATGGCCACTAATACTGGCCAAAAAATTTATTATGATGCTCCAATTTTTCAAAACAAACGATTTAGTAATTTTTTGTTTACATTATTTCTTAGTTCTGGCTTATTTGTTTGTCTGTCATACAAAATTATAGGCTTATGTCGCAAGTCCACATAAAGTCACACATCCAGTTTGAAACCTTTTCTTTCAAATACCAATAGCATGTGCTGATCATGGGAAAATATCTTGGAAACAAAAAGGAATAACTGACATTTTTCAGGGTCCCCTATATTGGCAATGGGGTCACAAAATATGTAGGAAACAAAAATGTGACATCATTCAAATCCTAAACATTTTTTTCAATCATATCAAATGATATCTGACATATCCTGTCTAAATAATTAAGTAAACTGGTTCAAAAAAACCTTTTGCATGTCCTCCAATAACAGCATCTGTGATATATGTATAGTTTCAGGAAGTTTAGATTTGACCTGGTTCAATAATGTGGAGAATACAGCTCGAACACTCTAAAAAGTAAGAATTAATTTACAAATAACTAATTCAAGCATTTAAATGTTGGAAATTCACATGCACATAAAACCATTACCTTGTAATCCATTTTAGTTAAAAAGTGCTTAATAAACTTAAAGCACTCCTGCCAAATATTTTCATTTTCAAATTTTAGATATGGAGAATCTAAGACAGCTTCACATGCTTTCCTAAAAATATAAACAAATTTCACCAATGATTTTTAAATTTCATATGTACTTTTTCTTACATTCAATACAACTTCACCTTGCTGTCACAAATCCATTCTCTACCAAATGGATGAGCAATTTGTACAAATATGCTAATCTAGCTTTAGTGTGTTGATGGTTCGCATAATCCACAAATATCAATATTACCCCACCATTTTGTTGCTAGAAATAAAACATAATTTCAGTTAAGCATACAGTATAATAAAATGCTGGTTATCAACCTGACTACGATTTAATTCATACCTCAGGAGTTAAGTTCACCCAATAATCTTTAAATTCCTTCAAAAAATTATCTATTCTGACTTTCTCTTCATCTGGCTCATGCACGATCAAACTAAAAGAATTATTCATACAGGGTTGAGATGATTGACCATCATCGTCATAGAAACTTTCTCATTCTATTATGTTTTCCCACTTTTTTAGTATACAATCACAATATTGTTCCTTCCACCTGTTTGTTAATGGACAGCAATTCCTTCACGATTTTACGATCAGAATCGTAACTAAAGTTAAGAAAACAATACCCAACATACCCAAAAAATGCAACTTCTATTGCTTGAAAATGCTGAAAAACAGAAAATAATTAATAATAATCTGTCTTTCATATTTACGTAGAAAAGGTAAACAAATCTAACAAGAAACATTTAAAATACTATACCAAGCTATTTGCTAAGATGGTCTCCAGTTGCACTTTATAGTCCATACTGAAACATCTTTTTAAAAAATTACTAATGCTATATCATTCTAAAAAACAATTTTACAAATTCATGGTGTACAAGTGGAATAGTTTGACTTTTTAAGAATTCAATGTTAAAAACATACAAGAAAACTAACATGAAGTGTTACTTAACAGTTACAAGATCTATTATAAACCAATGTAATATATTATGATAAAAACTCAAAAAGAAAGATATACCGATTTTTGAGTGTCAATAGTTAAAGGGGAACAACACAAAAATAATATCGCATAATCTTTTAAAATATTTTCCCAGTTAGTCCAAAAAACATAAATAATAAACTTTTACATATCAAAAACATGATCTTCCTTGTTTATAATGACATGTCGCAAATAGTGCTTTTTTGAGATAATTAAATGTTAGACTGGCAACAACAGGAAACTTGGGGTGTTTTAATAAAATATGCCATTCAGCAACATAATGTATTGGTCAATTTTAGTCATGTTTTAATTATTCTAGTCAAAATAGCAAAAAATCCTAAACCCCCATATGGAGAGTTTACAGCACCCACGACTGTTGGATGCTCCAGGCAAAGAACCACAAGCAAGCATGTGCCTTTTTTCCTTTTGTTAGACGCTGTCTTTTTATTCTAAAACCCAGCCACCACAAGACGCCTTTTAGCCATCTAAATCAAGTCTACGTTACGTCTTTAGAAAGACGTCTAGCTAAAATGTCTTTTAGACGTCTTTAAAAATCGTCTTTAAGAGTACGAATTTTATTGGCACTTCCAAGATGTCTTTTAAATCCTTTTAAAAAGACATCTTTCTCAAGACATATTAAAGATGTCTTTAATATGTCTTTTTTTATTCTTCCCACTTTATTTGATTTTAGAATGTTTGATATTCGATTTCATGACGGGGTGAAACATTTAGTTTAATAATCTATTTATGTTGTTATGTTCAGTCAAACTACGAGGACAAATAAATTAATGTTAGAATAAAAGGTTTCATACGATCATATTTGATGCTTAATTTTTTAAAAGCTGGTTGATTTTCGATATTTATGATTATACTGCAACCTATTTACCACCACCTGATGATCATATCTGAACCAAATTAATTCTTAAGCAGTTTCAAAAATATTCCTTCCAAAATTTTCTTGTTCGTGCTGTTTACGTAAATCTTTTAATCTTTAACCCCCAATATTAATGAAATTTCGTAAACTATTTGGTTGTTTTGCTAAGGTAAACATCTATATTCAGCGATTTTGTTGCTTTGCTTTTAAAATTTTGCTAGAGTGGACAAAAAGCTCTAGTTTTAATGTTAAATGATGGGTGTATTCTTTATGTTTACAGATTCACATACTTGATCATTTGGATTCATACTTTTGATTTGGATTTGTGTAAGTATCTTTTATTCTCTTTCGATGCTTTTTTTATGGATGTTAGAGAAAAAAGTCTCTTGCAAAATAGAATAGAATAGAATAGAATAATATTTATTCGTCAAAAAATTTAAAAAAAATTGAATACAAAGTATAATGAGTCAAAATAAAGACTGGAGACCACCCCAGTAGATGAATCTAAACAAAGGAGGTGGCCACCAAAAAGAAAACAAAATAAAATGTAACTACAAGAAAATATATATATATATACAACAGAAAAAGAAAAATGGAAGTAAAAAAAAAATAACAAAAAAAAACAACAAAAAAACGAAGACAAAAAAAAAAAGAAAAACTGTTGCCTGGATAAGGAGATACTCCAATCGTGAGATGCTAGTTGCAAGTTAGGTAGTGACTTTGATAAACATTGTTGGCGAGACTTTTTTGTTGGTTATATGAAAGGGAAGCTAGGTCGATGTGTTTATAGGTAGATTGGAGGAGATTCCACGAAATATTGATTGATATGAGAAAGAATTGATACCTGTTTACCTGCTAGTGTTTATACTAGATTTAGAGAGAGATCCTGCTGACTTACCTCTGGTATTGAAGGAATGGGATAATTTGGAGAAATTGAAAGCACTATGAATGTGGTCAGGAATTTTGTGATTAAGAATTTGATGAATGAAAAGAATATTTAGGGTTCTTGTCAAATCAAAGATCGAGAGAAGACCAAGTTTAGAAAAGAGAGGAAAAGAATGAGTTCTAAAGGAAGAAAAGGTAATAAGACGAACTGCAGCTTTTTGAAGAAGGAGAATTCGATTATTATTAGTAGATTCATGTAGGACCTGGCAGCCATAGCGCATATGAGAGGAAAAGATTGCATGGTAAACAGAAAGAGAAACAGATTCAGGCAGGAAGTGAGGTATTTTACTCAGTGCACAATTGGCTCGTTGAAGTTTAATTGAAAGCTCATGAATGTGTTTTTTCCAGGAGAGATCCTCATCAAGAAATACACCAAGATATTTAATGAACTGGCTAGGTTGTAGTTTCCTCCCACCAATTTTGACCTTGAGTTAAAAATTCAGTGATTTTGATTTATGTCTAAACAAGATAAATTCAGTTTTACTGGTATTAAGAGAGATTTTATTTGCATTAAGCCAACTAGAGAGAAGTTTTAAATCAATGTTAATTCTTTTGTTCAGTGACTTCAATGACTTGTTGAATTGGAGGAGGTTAGTATCATCAGCAAAATGGTAGATGTCAGAGTAGGCAAGAGCATAATGTAGATCATTGATGTAAATTAAAAAGAGTAAAGGTCCAAGAACAGACCCTTGTGGAACGCCATGTCTTATGGTTTTTAAATTAGACTTAAAGTTTAATATTTTGACAAATTGTGATCTTTGGGAAAGATACGACCTGAACCATCAGTTGGTGACGCCTCAAATACCATAGTATGAAAGTTTTTTGCATAAGATTTCGTGATCTACAGTGTCAAAGGCTTTTTGGAGATCGATAAAGACCCCGATACCAAACTGACCTTCGTCGAGGGCTTTGCGAATACACTCAGTGATTTTGATTAAGGCATGAGTAGTAGAGTGCCCTTTCCTGAAACCAAACTGTCTCTCGTACAGATATTTATGTTGATCAAGAAAAGAAGAAAGGCGAGAGTACGTGAGTTTTTCCAATAGTTTTTCAATGCTGGACAAAAGTGAAATAGGACGGTAATTAGAGATTTCCAAAGGAGAGCCTTTATTTTTGTAGACAGGAACAACTGAAGAAGTTTTAAGAAGAGTGGGAAACACACCAGTGGAAAAAGAAAGATTAGAGATTTCATGTTTAAGAAGTTTGAGTATGGATACATCAATGCTAAAAGGACCACTAGCCTTTTTATCAGGTAAGGATGAGATTATATTCGCAATTTCAGCAGGGGTAACAGGAGATAATTTTAAAGTTTTAGTGAATTTTTCGGGTTGCTTCAAATACGAGGAGAAGTGTTTTGATGTGAAAGGGATAGTGGTTCTTATAGTATCAGCAATAGAAGAAAAATAGTTGTTAAAGGCATTGCTTAGTATAGAAAGGTCAGAGGTAACTGAGCCATCAATAGATAAGGAGAAGGAATTAGATGATTGAGAAGATTTTACAGAAATTATTTCTTTCACTCCAATCCATATATTTTTAATGTTGTTAAGGTTTGATCATAACATGTAAATGTATTGGTTTAGTAAAATGTTATTTTATACAGAAGCCTTCCCTACATTATTTTTGTATTTCTTTATTTCATTCCAGGATGATGAGATATGGAAGAAATAATAACAGATACGATTTTATATGCAATTGTACGAAAATGAAGATGCTTTGCCAGCATACCTTGTATAGAGTATTACTGCCATATTTGGGGTGGTGCACCCTAAGACTCTCTTAATCTTTTAGATCGTATTCAGAAATGTATCTGTAATGCTATTGGTGATAAACTTGCAAGTAAACTTGACACACTCTCCCATTGCAGATCTGTGGCGTCTCTTTGCCTCTTTTATAAATACTTTTACGGAAAATGTTCAACTGAGCTCTCTTCTCTCATCCCTGCATTAAAAACTTTCAAGCGAAACACAAGATATATATTCATCTAATTGCCATGATCACACTGTCAACATCCCAAAGTCATCTAAAACTTTTTACCAACAAAGTTTCATTCCTCGCTCCCTCACTCTCTAGAATTCTTTACCACAGTCTGTTTTTCCTTCTCATTATAATCTACAACACTTTAAATGCAATGTTCATCGTCACCTTTCTTCCTTGTACTTCATTACACATGTGGTTTTAAACCTTGTATTGAGCGATTAATTAAAAAAAAAAATACCATGAACTAGAGCCTCCTTCAAGTTATGATGAGTTTTATAAAACACAAGACAGATTTTTTCGAATGTTATGTATTTCAGCAAGAACTGATACTTAAAGTCTTTTTTCTGCATAATATTCTATTTTGTTATTTTGCTGTATTACGTATGAAAACGTACTGATTCATTTGAAAGAATATAAACATTTTAATGCAACTTGCATGTTTTATTTTCCCTTTATACGTATAAAGGACATCTAGAAAAGGTCTATTTTGTCCACTTTCAAGACGTCTTTCCTAAGACATCTTTAAGACACATTCTTAAGAGGTCTTTTAGATATCTTAACAAGATGTCTAATAGACATCTTAGATTAGACGTCTTAATCTTGGCTTTGTCAGTAATTTGATTGGTTTCATTTTTATATTACTTTACCAGACATTCAACAAAATAATTCGAAATTTCAAAACAACAACATCGCACATCTGAACCAAGATGTAATCTATACTACACTCTACAATTTTTTATATTTTTACAAATGCCGAATGTAAATTGCCTTTGAGCTCTTCAAATCCCAACACGAGTTAAAAGACTTCGTAAATAAGCAGTGCACGTTTATTTTTATACCACCAATTAGGATTTCTCAAAGACGATTTCCATGAAGTGATGTCCACCCTCCGCCCAGCCACCTTTCGCTCTTTCACAAGCGTGTTTATAAAAGCTACTAATGCGCGGGTCGTATTTTGGGGTGCGTGGGCAGAAGCCATGTAGTAAAGCAAACTGAAGGAGATGATTGATCACTGTGCGCAAAATTTATTTTTCAAAGACGGTTTTCACTGAGCAATATCGCCCTCTAAAACACCTTTCCGTCCAACCCAGCGCACCTACAAAGCTTATCGGCGGGTCTTACGCAATGATGGAGAGAACGATGGAGAGAATTGATGACTGTGCAATTACTTTGTAAAGGGTTTTGTGCAAAGATTAAAAAGTGCACACCGTATACACTCCATCAACTCCCATTGGTACTCAGTTGAAAAGATTCACCACCGGACAATGAATTCGAGAGATGGAAAATCTTCTTCAGTGGCCCCCGTTAATGATATAATTCCGAGAAGAGCCCTGCAACCCAACGATTTGAAAAGTAAAACGGAAGAGGAATGGGTCTGAAAAAATGTGATCAAAAATGGGACGACGAGAGTGAAAGTCGTTGGATCGTGTGTGATAGTTGCATCGCAAAATTTCATCTTGAGTGCACAACCATTAAATATGCACAAAAGAATTATTGGACAATAAATCTGGAGAAAAAGCAGTTTCATTGTTGCAAAGGAAAAAAATAAAATAACAAAAAATGATATTGTGCGTCGTATATTTCTTTTTGCTTCCTATGTTAATATTGAATTAATATTTGTCTGACAATATTTCATTTAAAATGCAACTTTTTATCACAAGATTTGAAATCTCTGACTATGACTAGAACTCATCCTAATAGGAACTTAACCGATTTGCAATGTAGAAACCAGGCATTCACTTTCATTTTCAAGCAACCATGTGTGGTGTAGTTGTGATTCACACCAAAAAAACCACTGACCATTTATGAAATTCTATACAAACCTGTTGTCAAAACCTAAAATTTTAAACTATTTCTTATAACAACTTTTACCATCGTATATCAAAATCTAACGAACCGAAATGAAATTTATGAAAACATTTTTCTCACAGAGAAACTAAAACAACATTCCCATTTTGGAAAACGCGTTTTGTTCAGTGGGGCTATTTTGACGTCAAAACATTTGAAGCCCGTACATAACGAGATTGATGGATCGTGACATTTTAATAGCCAGAGTCTCTTAAATGGTAATCATTAATGAACGTTTTGATTGCTTTAGCTAAATCTTTTTTGTGTTGTATATATATATAACTTGGGTTTAGATTTAAAAAATGTAATGTATTTGAATTACTGACCAGATGTAGCTTGATTTTGGCATGTTGAATCTCGCCCCACAGAGTTGAATCTCGCCCCAACTCACGGTACTCTCTACTCTAGCGAAATATTTACAGCACAATACGGCATAAACTGATGGTTGTATGTTACCGGGAAAGGAACCTTTGCATCTGCCATCCTAAGATATTCCCCACTCTGAGTCGATTGTTAGAAGAATGAAGTTATAGTATTTATATACTAATTCAGAAGTTATAAACATCAACAAAATATCTCTATCTCAAAGAAAGAGAAAGAAATTCATGTCACGCTTCATCGGTGCACCATCTTGCTTTGTTCTGTTTATATTTTTCATGTGTTGTTTACATCAAAAATCTTCTCGATCGCCGGTTTTCACGAGAGAGTGGATGGACAACACACACAACGCGTGTGTGATATGGTGCATCATCTATCTAATGTTGGTCTGCTTCAGCTGATGGCAATGATGTTATGAGAGATGATGGGACCACACCCAACACAGAAAGAAATCCATATAAAGGGTTGCGAAGTGAGTGCATGTAATCACCCATTCGGCAGAAAATATGGAACTATAATACTCTCGTTGAGTACCGACATGTTTTACGAGCGTAATTATTTATATAAACTTTTAACTATATTTATACTACAATATTACTTTACTAATTGCCCCACAGCGAGCGTAAGCGAGCGGGGAGCCATAGTAATTTCACGAGATGTCAGTTTCCGATTTTGTTCTTCATCCTCACACTGGTACATTTTACACGCTGATATATTACCGTTTCGAAGCAAGTGGGAGACAGAATGTTTTTTCGTATCTTTCTCCTAATTTATTACTATATTATACTGTGTTATTTAGAAGTTCGTTTACTAAAACTGCTAAATACTTTCTGATATTACTTGTTTGTTAAGCCTTATGTACACTTTTTAAAAGGTATATTAGCATTAGTGTGAGTAAGGCCTACGAGATAACGAAAAGTACCAAAGTTTTATGTAGATTTTCATATGCGTAAGTAAATGTATTTGGTTTTGTATATTCCCAGTTAGTGTAGCCACCGCTACACTATGCCACAAAGTTACGCTACTCATTAAACAATTCATTCTTTTGTAAAACTGAAACATTCACACTTAAATATGTGATCTTCGGGACGCTCTTTCTTCACTGCATACAGACACTTCGATCACGATTTGTATTTGAAATATTGTGTATCTTCTGCCATACATAAAAGACTGGCGTTGTCGAAATATATAAAGTATGCCACTTATCAGGCCCCAAATCAACCAAAAATATTTTTGCAGAAATCCTTAAATTACAGAATGCTTGGGCGGAAAGTTTTCTTTTTAATGTATAGCTTGCTGTGTGTACGAATTGGGAAGCTTGAGCACAGGGGCATTTTCAGCTAAAGCTACCATGCTAGTTTTATTATTACTTATACAAAATCATGGAATTCACAATGTAAAATGTACAAAAAATGATGAAAGAGTTATTGAAGACACAGGAAGAAAATCTCACGAATATAATCAGTGCTAACTTTACAATTTTAAATAATCGCCTTGGAAACTTGGAAAAAGCCAATGCTTTGCACTGATACAGTGAAAAGAAAAGAAAAAGATGATGAAGATGATATGAAGGGGACAATTAACTTTCAGGAAGAAGATTTGAATAAAAAAAAAACAAAAAAAAAACAAGTTTGACAAGATACAGAAAGATTTGGAAGAAGCAAAAGAATGGTACAGAATGTTGGAAGATCGGTGTAGGAGGAAATGGCCGAACACCGCCACAAATGAAGAAACATATGGAAAAACAAAATTAAAAAAATGAAGTAGTGAAGTTGAGAAAAAACGATTAAAATGGCTAGCTAAAGTAATACGAGCACCGCAACCAAAAAGACCGCCCGGTAAACCAAGATCGGCATGGTTGTCACACAGTCATAGGAGAAAGAAAAGGTTAATATGACTATGGTTATCAGTAGTTGACAATGAGACCTGAAAAATCTGAATTTAAGTTGGGATGATGCTATTGAACTGATAGCTAATAACGAAAATGAATTTAAGTTGGGATGGTGCTATTGGTACAAAATAATCAATAACATTTAAGTAAATAAAACCTGTCAATGAATGTAACTTATTGACAGTTTGGGATGAGCCTGCGATTATTGGATTATGGAAGATCCCGTTTTTTTAACATATCTGCAACTGATTGGAAGAAAATGTGAAGGATTTGAAGGATTTTTATGAATGGTTGATAAGTGTGCAAAGTTTCAAAAAGTTCAAGCATATTGCAAATTCGGTCCAAATTCCAATTACTTGACCAAATTATGTAAAACGAATCTCTGCAAGTATCAACTATTTTGTTGCTGACCAAGCTATGAAAATAAAGTGCAAACTCTTGCATTAAAATTTTAAAACAAGGTTAAAGCTGAAATACATATAAATAAACAAACAAATAAATAAATAAAATAAAATAAATGACTATACAAACATACCATTCAAATAAAAGTCAGACGAATTCAAAAACTCAAGCACACCTAGAAAAATCGTAAGCAAGAGCAAACGTCCACTGGATGAGCTTTTTCCGAAAAGAAAGGTCTTTCATGTGAACGACTTCCTCTGATTCATAGTAAAGAAGAGCGTAAGATTAAAAAGGACAATCTACATCGAATGATAGAGATTATCATCTCGTATCTTTCCCCCGTCTTCACAGTTATCTTTTCAGCAATATGATGTTTATGAAATGTAGAGCATTCTACACACTGACTCCGCAGACAGGGAAAACTAATGGAGTAAAGGTGCCATGCTCTACATTCTGTTGTTATAATTGGCGTTTCTTTTCACGTTAATGCTTTTCTTAAATTTTTCAATAGATGTAAAGTAGATTTGAGAATCTGCGTTTGTGTTCGTCACCTGAATATTAAAATACGCATTTTGTCCGTTGCTCCATACACCACGAGCACGTATGTCTGGTCTTGCTTCGTCACCATTTAAGCCTTTTATTACTTCTCCATTCAAAGGTTGTAAAGGAGGTTCTATTTCAACGTCATTTTGAACTTGTTTGAGTAGTTCCGACTCATAGTGACAGATGTTATTGTGTCTTATCATCACAAATCCGCATCGTTTGCAATTGAAGGCGTGATTGACATTGTACGACTGCCCACAAGGACATTTAGACGGTAATCCACACAAGTCCTTCGCGTATCTAAGATTTGAAGCATCTCAAAATTCAGACTTATTCAAGCTGAACCCATACTCTTCTATTGGTAGCACTGTGAGCCAGATGTTCCTTTTTGTTCCCTTCATACACAACTCTACGTATTTTATGTGGTAATACACCAATAACACCCCAATTCTATCGCCTTTTTCTTTCACCACTAGTTCATTTTAACTTTTTTTCGTCAGAATCAGCTTTTTAACTTGTTCGTTGTTGGGTAACGTATCGCCTTGCATCATTATAATAGCTACAAGCGGAGCAGTAATCACTTTTAAGTTTTCAAATTTTGATTTTGCTATTTCAGCCTGAATCGGAATACCAAAGCCCCCATAACGAACTGGTAAGGAATACAACTCAAGATCAGTATCTGTGACAAGAGCGTTGAATAGGGATGGAAGAAAAGATCGATTGATCACATCATCTAGATCGAAGATTTTGCTACTTGCAACAGCTTTTCAATTTCATTGAACCATGTTTACCTTTTCTTGAACATATCTATCACGAAATGCATCACTTCCAAGAACAGCTCCAAGATGACGTTGGCCCTCGGTTGTGATTTGAATTTCAGTGTTTTTCAACATGTCTTCAGCTTTTGAACATCCTTCAGACCGTACTGTTTCAATATCAGCCAAGACTTTTTCTCGTTAACATAGTACCCAAACTTTTGACCTTCGTTTATCATTTCATTCTACCACGCTCTTAAATGTCTTAAATCGCCAACACCTGCAATATCATCACCCAAGCAAACGTCTTCCACACTGAAGAAATGTTCTCTATGGGAACGAAGTAATGGAATACTACTCATGGCATAAAAAGACATCGCAAGGTTGTCATATTGTGTGGTCCCTTCTGTTGATATTATAACGTTTTTTCCTAGAACTATCATCTGCACTGTATTTCGGTACGTATTAATAAGGATCGTAGCAAAATGTGGACACATTATTTGTACGTTATGGTGGGTTACAAGCCTATTCATACTGTTGAACGCGTTACTAGCGTCCATAATAATTGCTACTGTTTCATGGCTCTCATTGCGTGAATAGCTCCTTGAAGACCGGTGGCGGTTTGTGGGGATCCAGCTACCTCCTGGATATCTGATTTTATCATCCATGCTATTGATTTTCCAATGATTCGTCGAAGCACCTCTCCAACGCCAATTGGTCGGACACCAGGATTCTTATTCAATGGTATTAAGCGACATGATACAAGAGGTTCTAGTGATTTCAGTTGCTAATTTCCGCGCCGATACAGGAATTTTTTGTCTTTGGAATTTGTTTTCGTTTTTATATTTAGTACTTGTCAATAGGCGTCGATATTGGTCAGCATATCTAGTCAGCATCTAGTTGTGACTGTCCTCGAGCTCCTTTTGTAACACACGCAGCTTTGAAGATCACACCTTCGTCAATTTCATCGTAGTAGGTGGGTATCAATTTTTCAATGGGACCATTCAGAAAGGAATTCTCGATATTACGGGTGCCGCTGGCGGATGTTTTTTGTTCCCATTAAGGATAGTTTCATCAACATCATGAACTCCATCATCACATTCGGTAGTTATAGCTTAAGTGCTGCATTAATTTTTCCAGTCATCATGAGCTTTGAAGAACTTTTCGCAAAATCAGAAGCAGGTCTCTTGAATTATCTTACATTCTTCAACAATGTCTAAGATCCGACCGTCCTTTCAGGCTTTCAGCGTTCGGTTCCTTTTTGGCAATGATATTTTTTAACTTTACTTTTACGAGAAGGTTTTTGTAAAATTAGAACAGGTAGTAGCAAGAAAACTTTCAAAGCAACGCCTTGAAAACAACTATTGTTGTTATGGTGCTCTAACCAAGATGACAGTTCAACTATAAAGCTTTTGAGGGTTTTCCAGTCGGAAGTTTGAAAAGTTTTTTTTTTCTCGATGTAACCATTTCCTGATGCACATCAAAACTCACAGCCTTGCGTTCTATAACAAGGAACTCTATTGATCGGTTTTCATGGAGGTAGGATAACTCGATCGTTGAACGTATCTCTTTCTAAAGTTAATTCGTCTTGTATAGCAATCGTACTGATTCTCTCTTGAGTGTAGAATCTGTAGATTAATATTTGTATCATCTCTATACGAACCATTAGCTTTTATTACTTCCAGATCTTTCTTTCTGCAGTGTGTCCACGAGAAAGTGGACGCCTAACTGTCAAAATGCATATCTTGTGTTTTTCGTGCTTGTTTTTTTCAGTTTTTATACCAAAAGAAACACATGTCCATATCGATGGAATCCTTATTTTTTGGTCTTTTTCGTGATGTAATTTTTGTAGGAAATGGAAAAGTAGAAGAAGACAAAATCGTTTTGGAGTTTGGAAAAACTCATTAAATTCTCAACGATCAATTAAGACAAAAGAGACAAGCATAAAATCTTGAAACTTTTTTTTGAAAAATCGCCGAAAACGTCTCCAAAATGCGTTACTTGCATTCTGGTTATTCGGATCTATTTTCCAAACTTCGTCAAAATATTCTTTATTTTGGAGAATTCCAAATCAGTAACACTAGTAAATTTTCTCAAAAAGTTAAGCAACAGTACTATCAGAATCTCAGATATATTAGCAACATGCAATTTTAAAATGATGCAGCACTTAGCACTAACTAGCATACAGCACATTTGTTAACATTGTTACATACTAGGTTGCAGGTACTATGTCGTCCTAGACTGTTGTACTTTTAGATATATAAACGTACACAATATGGCTTTCAAGACTGGAAATATATATTTTTGTCAATTAATACTAAGCAACAATTAAGCAACACTACTACTAAAAAATGGTCATTTTTTAAGCAACATTGCTACTAACGTCTGACCTTGGTTGCGTATTCTAATTGCAAGTTTTCCGATTAAATTTCTCGGCTTCACACGTCAACCATGTCACAACAAATGTATTAGGTTTATTTGTTATTCATTTATTTATTATTTATTTATTATTTATTTATTAGGTTTACAAATGTATTAGATGAATTTTACCATTGATAACAATTTTTGTGTTCATCCTTTTGCCGTTGTTTCTCTCACTTATATCGTTTAAAACGTGAAAATCACAGGTAGTGCTAGTGCACATGAAGAATCTAATTTCAACCATCATCACTCACATCTCTTTCCTTCGCGCGTTTGTTAACATGCAAATCCTTGATGTGTAGCTATACTTGCTTTTTCTTCAGGTGGAAATAATTTTTAATTTTTTGGGTTTGTAAAAAACAAACTCATTAATAGTATGTATATATGTGAGTTGAATGATTATGTTATCTGTTTTTAAAAAAGTTCCTTGTTTATAGTTGTTTGGATAACATATAATTTTAACCTCGTTGTTGACTTTGAATAATTTATTTTATTCAAACGGGTTCCCATTGGGAACACAGTATATCCCATTTTATGTGTATACAGTTGACGCTCTCTTTATTTATTTTTTATTTATTCTTTATTTATGGTTGGAGTGTAAAAATAGTACAAAAAGACTAATAAATTCCAACATCAATGGCAAAATATAAAAAAAGGAAATGTATATATATAAAAACAAACAAGCAAACAGGTATTAGTTGCAATATTTGCATTTGCAATAAATTGCAAAGGATTTAAGTTTACATTTAAATTTAGACAAGGACTTCTCTTGCTTTAAATCTGAAGGAAGATGATTCCAGGCTAGTGCAGCACGAAAATCAAAGGAATTTGTTGCACGATTTGTTCTAGCTCGTGGAATAACCAAAGAGAGTCCCTGTCTAAGACAATAAGCTTCAGGCTTGAGAACAAAAGAATCCCACATAAATTCTGGATTTAAATGGTTCAAAGATTTAAAGATTTCAATAACCAGAAGTTGGAGGTTATTAGCATGTACTGTGATGGAGTTAGATGACGATAAAAGCTCCTCAAAGGTTGCATCGAACCTGTTAAATCTTGCACAAAGAGCTTTATGATGAGTTCTATCAATCAAGTTATGCGCCATCTTACTACAAAACATCCACGCCAAATACTACCAGAATATATTCTATATTAGAATTAAAATAATTACAATTGTTAAAATTAGATAAAAACTTTAATCAATAAATAGGTGAGTAAATCATGAAAAGACAAATCAGGTGTAGACTGCAAAGATATGGAGTCAGTAATGACGCTCTCTAATTCGAATTTCAAGGGGAATGCGATTTTGTTCGTAAACGAGAGCTTTTCGAATAAGAGAATGGAGCTTCATTTATGAGAGTTTCTTAAGGAAGTTTGACGGGGAATTTGAATTTGTTCGTAAACGGGAGCTTTTCGAATTATAGAGCTTCGGATAAGAGAGCGTCAACTACGTGCGGCTGATGGATTATACCTGTATAAATAACAACAACAACAACAATCTAATCGATTTGATTTAAGTTCCAAAGTGTACCACACAATATCGTGCAATATATGAAGAAAAGAATTATATAAATTAGTATGAATGAACAAAAAGCATCATGGTCTCTATTTATGAAATCCATTTACTTTAAAAACTTTGTTTCTCTCCGCGAAGAAGCGGAACTCCAATATAAACCAAAATATTTCATTTCGTTTTGAATTTCACCCTGCTTTCGTGTTAAACATAGTCAAATCAAAATAAGCCAATCCGAAAAAATCTGTTTGACTTATTGAGTCTAGTGTTTTAGCCTTTAGTTACTCCTTCGCGTTGATGAGCAACAACCTGGGGAGTTTTCGAAATGTCTCATTTTTATAAAAAGAATGAGCTACCGAGCAGATGTTTTTGCCAGGATAAACTAACAAGCTAAAACTATAAAAATCTATGGGATTCATACATATTTTATTTTAGTATTATCGACCCACTTGAAATTTTTGGATAATCGTACTTCAGAACAAAGTCCACTACAGTGTTTTTGTGGACTGAGGTTTATATTTTTATGGTGGGTTTCGCCTTGGCATTTCACCATTACTAACTGATTTTACAGCCCATTTGGAATGCAACTTTGTTTAGACTATTTCTTGTAACGATAATTGATAAAATATGGCGGCACAAGACAGTAACTTATCACCAGAGCTGATCATAATGGAAGCTATTGGAACATTATCATTTAATGAT
The DNA here is from genome assembly GCA_027922465.2 of Turritopsis dohrnii. NCBI lineage: Eukaryota > Metazoa > Cnidaria > Hydrozoa > Anthoathecata > Oceaniidae > Turritopsis > Turritopsis dohrnii. The sequence continues at coordinate 443,383 of BQMF02000152.1, read as the reverse complement.
ATAGGACAAGTTCCCAAACAAGTTATTGCCACCATTAATAATAATAGCCCAGAAAATATCAATGAAAGCATATCTAATGGTGTTAGTGCAATTGCAGAAAATTTGAGTCACTTACTTCCCAAAAGATCTAAAGTAAGTGATGGAAAAGCTTCTATGGCAGAAACAAAGCCCAACATTGAACTTCACAAATGTAAAAAAGTGGAGAGAGCAAAGATGTTAGCTGATGGCTATACTACAGGTTAGTGCATAAACGTCTTCTTACATTGTGAAAATCAAAATATGTTCTAATTATCTATTAACTTAAAACACTGATATCGCTGACATTCCAAATATTTATAACACAACTTAAAACTTCATTTTGAGTTAATGGTTTCTTTGCGCATCTAACTCATAGAGTCCAACCCTACTTAAAAATAAATTTCAAATGGTTAAATGTATTAAAAGTAATCTTTAAATTGCATCCAAGGAACCAAATAAACGGATAAAATCCTGAAGAGTTAAAGGGTATCAAATTTCTTGTGAAGATGTGTGTATATATTCCCAGGAAAATTACTTAATAAGTAACATAAATGATATAGTAATTATAATTGAACAAAAAGCATTAACATTTATATGTAAATCTTTATTATATCTTGTTCTTTCAATCGAACAAACATCAATTTCTATTTTGTGCTGATTTTGTTGCATTATAGATGTATATTCATTATCAGAAGCTGTTTGATTTTATGCAATCACAATAAGGGAGTGTACTCGTAAATAGTTTTTGTCCATATTTATGGAACCTCAATTTTAAAAAAAAAGAACAACTTTCTTAGGCACTTCCATGAGACGCGTGCGATAGCACGCGCACGCGCACACACACGCGTAAAAAAATTTGCGCGTGTGATATGTCGCACGCCCAAAACTTGATACAGCACTTGTCATTTTGTGGTTGTCCTTTAACTTATTTTTATGACGTAACAATTCTTCTTCTGATCTTAATTTATAATTTTCTTATCTTACATAGGTAGTATATACGTGCTTCGCACGTGAGTAACATTCAGGTGGTTTTCTACTAGGCGAATAATGTTGCGTTGAAAAATTTCTTTGCAATCTCATTGGTTCACCAAACCGAGAGAATATTGCTGCGCCAATCAAATTAAGTCTTTCCGCATCGACATTCTTCGTCTAGTGGAAAACCGCATTTAAGTAAGTAAATGGCCACCCTTTCTGTGATGTAAATTCAATAAAATGGCTTATAAAATGTTTGGTCAGTGAAACTAAGACGTTTGTTATTATGAGATTTCAGCTGGCCATTACAATGATGTCAAAGTTTTTGAAAGGAATTTAAATAGATTAACGGGTAATGTGTTGCTTACTTATTTTAGGCACATTTTCATTGGTTTTGTAAAGAACTTAATTATTAACAAAATATAATAACTGTATAATCTGTACGGTGGAGTACTAGAGTCATTTTCTTCTTCTTCATTCAGTTGAACATCGTTAATCTTTCGTTTTTCGTTTTTCTTTAAAATCTCACCACAAGCATTGTTATCATATTTTTATACAGGACACTTAACTTTAAATTTATTTTGCGAAGTGCAAAGATAAACGGCAATCAGTCTCTAGTGTTTGGGGTTCACTAGTTAAATCGTATCCCCGCAACTTCACTCATAGTAAACAAATTCATTGAATCTGCTGAGTAAGCTAAATTCAACTGCATAATTCACTCTGAGCACCCCAAGAACTTCGTCTGATTAAGTGCTGTATAGTTAAGAAAAATACTATTTCATGGAAATTAAAATCGCACGCGCAAATCAGTAAAATCAAGTTTGCGCGTGCGAAGTACCGCACGCGAGAGTTTTTTCTCACGGAAGTGCCTGTTTCTGGAAACATCTACGTGTGTTATCCTTGTTTCTGTTTTGTTGACTTAAATTAATTTGTAACATGTAGCATAAAATTAATTTGTTTTGTTTTTATTTGTAGTCTATGGGGATGCTTTATTTCACTGCAATAAGGAAGATATTAAAAGTCTGTTAGAATTTAAAGTTTGTGCAACTAAAACACATGACAATTTTTTGTAATTTTATTTAACTTGTCTAACAAGGCTTACTCCTCAAATCTGATTTAAAAATATAATTTGTGGAGTTTTTAAATGTTATAATTTTTTTGCAAGGATCGAATTTGTAGATCATGTAAATTGGAAACTGGTGACATTACCTTTTCTTAAAGATTAAAAAGAGCAATGAACCTAATTACATTTAAAACAATTTCGCTGAACCACTTAAACCCTAACAGGAAGCAGAAGTTTGTGTTTGTCCTGAATTTGCTCCTTGATTGTTCATTAAAAAAAAATAATCAATATAATACCAAACCTTTGATTGACCAACAGGAAAACCCATAGCTTTTTGTAGCAATGAAAATAGGTTTTGTCTGTTTGTTATTGCATGATCAATTTCTTATCATATAATATTATGATTGTGCTCAACTAGTAAGGAATACAAGGCTTGAAAATCGAATAAAAAACCTTTCATATTTATGACATAAATATGTCTTGTATTTCATTTTAAAATTCATACCACATGAACATTTTGATTTCTTTTAATCTTTTTAAAAAGCCTTACTTTATATTTAAAAATGATAATTTGTTTCTTTTGTGACTTTCCTAAATATTTTAGTTATTCCTTTCTTGTAAAGATTTCTTTATTGAAATGCTATTATGCATTATAATCAAAGGTAAAGGAACATTTTTGCAAACAATTAAATGACATCATTTTTTTCTTTAGAAAAATGGGTTTTCGATAGGTTTTCAGTCATTTTTGGCATGGCAATTATGTTAATTTGGTTTGTGCAATTACTGATCAGATTTGATGTGACTGATGTAGTTGGAATTGCAGTAGCTATTGGTATATTTCTTATTTATTACCAACCGTTAATCAGCATACATTATTTTGTAAATTCTAGACTTAAATATACCTTTTTACTTTTAGTTTTAGGCATTTGTTGTGCTGATTTTTTCTCTGGCCTGGTACATTGGGTAGCTGACACATGGGGTTCTGTTGATATACCAGTAATTGGAAAAGTAAGTATGAAGAATTTCATAATTCAATGAAATACTGATTTACCTGTTTGCATTACAGGTTGAATTAGATGAAATTGCATCACTCATGTGATTAATGAATAATTCAATGTTTGGCTTGACTATTGTTGATTTGCTAATTTTCTGATTCATTTGTTTTCAGGCATTTATACGGCCTTTTCGCGAACACCATGTTGATCCTACTGCAATGACACGTCACGACTTCTTTGAGACAAATGGAGACAACTTTTTAGTTGTATCACCATTTGTCTTGTGGTTTATTTACAAAAGTCACACGTTCGAGGAAAATATCTTGAAAGAACATTATCAATTTGATCTATTCATGTTTATGCTTGGTATTTTTGTTATTTTAACAAATCAAATTCATAAATGGTCGCATACATACTTTGGCTTGCCATGGTGGGTAGAGTGTTTGCAAAGATACCATATCATACTGCCACGTCGGCATCATCGTATTCACCATGTATCACCTCATGAAACTTATTTTTGTATTACCACTGGTTGGTTGAATTATCCCTTGGAAAAAATAGGGTTTTTTACAACTCTTGAATGGTTAATAGAAAAAAGTACCGGTATACCACCTCGTCTTGATGACATGAAATGGGCTGGGAAGAAAGTTGATTAGATATATACATTATGCTGACATAAATGCACAGAGAAGGATGATGCAATACAACAACTTTCCACACCACCAGGAAAAACTGTAAATGCTGAAATTGTTACTAATTAACTGGTTCGAAGTGCTTGTTTGGAGTGTTAGATGATTTTTCCTGTCCGTCATTCACCTGCTAATTTCACTAATAATCAATCTGATGGTCCTTACCTATAATTTCACTTGACTGAGGCCACTCAATGCCTTCAGGTTTTTTTTGCTTGGAATGAAAAAAATGAAAATACTTATTTATTGAGTGTAGCATCATATTTGTTTTCCCTTTAATGACAAAGGATTTATTAACTCTCGTTATCATAGCAGATAGCGCTTCTTGCTATTCATTTGCAGAAAGACAGTCTAATCTCTCCTTTTAATGTCAAGGACAGTTTCCTTTTAAAAATTATTAATAAATTATTCAACGAATGAAATGATCTTTCTAATAAAATAAAGCCACAAGTTTTCAGGATTTCAAATAGTATCTTGGTGAAAAATAATGCACGTTAATCTGTTTTAACATTTTTTCTTTCTTAATTTTCTGTTTGATTTTGTCTCCTAATAACAACAGCCTCGTTGGTAGAATGTTTTTTAAGAGTTTCAAGTGGTTATTTGACAATTCTTAATGATTAATATTCTATACACTTAATCGAACTTATTGTGGAAATCAAATTTTGAAGTTATCTCCAATAACACAACTGTTTTATTGGCTTGCATTCATCACGTGACAAAGATGGATCAAACTATGCGTTTCTCTTCATTTGTCGTTAATAAACAGGAATAGAGATTTGATGGCAATTCATTTCAGTTTCAACAGCTCTGTTTTGAAAGGAGATTCCGAAATTATTGAGAACTCAATCCATTAATTTTTCACTGTTTCTGTATATAATTATCAATGCTCAGCTGCTTGATATATGTTTATGTTTATGGCCATTTTCCTTTAGATGGAATCGTCTGTACAATGTTTGAAGGTACAGAGCATGCGCAAACCAAGTCTGCATAATTGATTCCACCTAATTGAAAAATGGCAGTTTATGTTGCCAAGCATTGTGTTGTTGTTACAAATGTTAATTTTTTATTGCTTTTCATTAAAATTTTCGAATTTGTTATGAATAACAGAGTGTTCTGTTTTTTATTTCCATCTCGTTGTAAAAGATCTGAATTGATTGTCTGTTGATGTTTCGAAAAGATATTTTTTTATCTTTCTGTGTGCAACGTTATAACTGCTTTGTTAGATATGGTCGTATCCACTATGATATTCATTTTTTTATCTGCTTTGTTTTCTAATGAATACATGTATATACAATATTAAATTATCTACTGAACTTTTACTTTTCTGAACTTCCTAAATTTATCTCGCAACTTGTCTTAGCCATTCCCTCACAAAAAAATTGTAACCCTACCTAAATAAGTGCAATCCAGTCAGTAGTGAAGGATAAAATATCGTAGTGGCAACCTGTTCAGAAGCATGGAAATCACATCATGAGACCCATCTCTCACAATCAATATTATCAATGTTTGTTGGGGTCCCTAGCTAGATTGAAGAACTTTCCAAATTTAGCCCGGTTTGCAAATTTGGTAATGAATTCAAGGAAACATTGCACAGAATTGTTCAACAAAATTTGAGGTAATGGTAGGATGAGGGAGAAAACTCAGAAATTTGATTTTAGATCTTACTCAAAACGTAAAAAAGCTTTGCCGAAAAGATAGCTTTAGTTGATGTCTTCAGAATTACGTTCCTTAACCTTCATTAGCTAGAAATAATCTTTGAGCATTCAATGTGGTAATTGCACAATAGCCTCTACAAAGCATCTGGACTGTAAGTGCTGCAAGGTATGGATGGGTTTTTCTCTCCACCTCTCTAGCGCTACAGAAATGAATGGATTAATGAATGAATGAATTGTTCGCGTTTGTATTAAGGACACTTCTCAAGATGGTGTTTGGAATGATTGCAAAATTCTGTCAAATTTCCAACCATTTTCTCCACTGAAAGCTAATGTAACGTGTTTATACCATCGGCTGAACATTTGGAGTATGTTCATGTGTCAAATTGCAACCATTACATTTCAACGGTGAAAACACTTACAAATATGTTTGAACAAATGAGGTTAAGCCTGACCCTTACCCTCACTAACCCAGACACATTTCACAAGGTTTACACCGTAAAGTCTAATGGTTACAATTTGACACACGAACCATATGTTTGAATTAAATAGTTTGAATTCTTGAGTTGTGTACGACCGCATGTCTCTTTCGTCGTTTCAAAAGAAACAAGAGGCCCATAGGCCTTAAGGTCAGCGCGAAGTGTATGCTAAGTCTAAAGATTGTAATCAATTTACAAAAGAAATGGATAGCTTTCCAAAATACAGTTTGATTAGTATCTGGGTAAGCCCGCATTCGGTTGATGAACATGCTAATCGAAAATGTTAATCCATTCCAAATCCAATCCAATCCATAAAAACGTCTCGTGATAAAAAGGACCCCTGTAATGTTTTCACAAGGAGTAAATCGTCGAATGAATAAAAACCGAAGAAGCCTGGCATTACATATAGATTATTACCTCTAATATAAGAACCGATCTAAACATATCTCATCGAGACCAAAACACAAATTTCTATGAGCCGAATAGCGTATTACATGTGCATTTTTTCCTAAAGGATTCATCGAACAGAAGTCGGCTTAAAAAAGGTAAATGTTATAAAAGGAAACCTTGCGTTTCCACAACAATCAATTAAATCCTTTTCCTAATTAGGGAGATTTTTGTGGCAGCATATAAACTACATACGGTAATACAATACGCAACAACAGAAATCATATGGGCAAGAACAACTACAACAACTTATACTTTAATGATACTTTAATCGGTTTTATTTAAGATTCAAATTTCAGTTTTACAAGTTGGACTTTCCAGCTTTACGTTCTTACGGGCTTGCGTGTTTGGTTAATCACGCAGGTGAACTTTCGTTTCTACCAACTAGAGTAGTCCTCAGATGAGCTTAAATGAAGATCTAATGCCAGGCAGTTGATGATTGCTAAATAAAAAGCATAAAAAGTTATGTATAACTGCACAGACCTTCAGAAATTCAGACCTTCTAGAAACTTGAATTACAGCATCATAATTTCAAATCAAATATTATACCTGAAGGGAAAATAGTAATACTGAATTTCTCTATTTCATGGTGGTGGGTGAATAATGATCAATGAAAGTCTATAAGTTTATTAGGTAAAATTCAGTTCATGGAAATTCATATTAAACTTTTCTTTTTCTTTGGTTATAAAAGAAATCTGAAATAATTTGTATTGAATTTTGTCTGATTTTCAAATATTTGTCATAATGGCACAAAACTATAGAAAATGACAACGACTAAATATGTGCTTTTGACGTCAATTTTCCTAAATACGCAAATCAAATCAAACTGTTGCAAATTAAAAACACTGCACGTCCCATACTCTCAATCAAACTAAAAATCATTTCTGCTAATGAGTATGGATGTATCTGCTCATTGACCAGAATCTTTTCGCATTCAGAATTAGGAAGATTGCTAGTCATCGCTGGTCATCAGGCATCATTGCTGCTTGAATGAGTGAATCCACTTTACCAACAAAAGACCAACATTTTATGTATCTCTGGTAGCAAGTTCACTACACACAGTTAGAAGATTTTGGACACATGCATCCATAAGTATACAAACAATTCCAGCTTATCACAATCATGAAAGTTTTCACAGTTGTAAATGATCCCTCAAATAAAATTCCACAAGGCAGAATTAAGCAACTTGTCTTGCTAAGAGAAACTTCTAGATGGGGAAGGAATTTGTAGGTGGACAAATATCAATATTTTAAGGACTAGTCGAACCTAACAAAATGGCAACTAAAATTAAAGTAAGGTTTGAATATAGGTTGAATTAATCCTGATTCAAATACCGTATTTCCTCTAATAACAGCATTTATTACAAATCCCAGGTTTTGCATGCGGCGTTTAATGGAGGGCGACATTCATTAGAGGGTGGCATTTATTACAAAATGAAAAATGAGATAAGAGCAAACTAAACAACAATGTCCTCTTATCCCAAAAAAAGATTAAGTGAAACTGTTTTACACAAAAGATTTGTTCACAAAAATGTCGAAGAAGAGCAATATTACTGTCACCGTTCTCTTCTGAGTTGAAAACTTTTATAAATATTCATGCAAACGTGAAAGAATAAAACAAATAAAACTATTGAACTGTTTAAACTAATTCTTGTTTAGTCTGTTTTCTAATAAATGCCTCTTTTAAAGATGCGGCGTTTATTAGAAGGCTGCCTTTATTAGAGGGCGGCTTTTATTACAAATGTCTAGCTGTAAGTGCTGCGTTTAATAGAGGGCGGCCTTTATCAGAGGGCGGCATTTATTAGAGGAAATATAGTCATTTAGGGGAAAAATGCCGCATGTGATGTTTCAGGGGAAAAAAGCCGCACTTGATTTTATTTGTTTTTTTGTAATGAAATACATGAAAAACTAATTAGATATGCTTTATCATCTATTTAACAACTATTTTATTCAACTAATATTTAAAATATTTGCTCCGATTTTTCATATTTCATACTTCAAAATTCACCATCAAATTGTTTGCAATATCAACTTCATATAGACTCGACTTCCTTTTGCCACTAAAACCGCGTGGTACGGTAAATCAATAGAAGCCGTGCTTCACGTAGCTATCAACACCATCTTGAAATCATCCAATAAATATTGCATCATAATTGTTATGCCGTATTACCGAAATTCATGCGGCTTTTTTTCCCTCTCAAAAATTAGACTATGGGGGAAAAAAGCCGCAAAGTTTTCTCACGTTAAATATCCCCTTGGGAGATTGATTCCCAAAAAAGAACATTCGAATGAGAGGACGTTCCCACAGTTGCTGATACAAAGGAAAGAAAAAAGACAATTATAATCAGAATACAAGATGTTTTGCTTACGAAGAATTTCTGTGGTGTGGAAACGGGCCTCTATGGTGTGGAAACCGGCCTTTATGTAGTTTTACAAGATATTTTACCTACGAAGTATTTATGTGGTGTGGAAAACGGCCTTTATCGTTCTCATGGACCGTAGTTTTCGAAAATTAATATAAATAAAAATGGCGTCTTAGAAAAGACGTAAAAAACAATGCGCGGTTTTTTTTCCCTTTACTGCGGATTTTTTCCCCGATTTTCAGGATAAAAAACCCGCACAATCATTCTTGCTTTTCTACAAAATAGATGCATGAATATGTTAAAAAGATATACCAGTGTTTTGTTGTAACATATGTCTTTCACATTAACATGGTTAGAATTGTTTAACTGCAAACATAATGCAAATCAATAAAAAGTTTTAAAAAATGCGGCTTTTTTCCCCCATTCGACTATACGGTATAATGCAAGTAAAATATGTTGGACAAATTTCTGTGAATTGAACCTCAAAAAAATTGTTATTTTTGGGGATTTATTTATGCAAATTTGCCAAACATCTTGGAATTTGTGGGAGAAACTTGTGCGACAAATTTGAAAATATAACTTTTTTTTTATCCTTTTACTCATTAATGGTGGAGCAAATTTTTGCGATAAATTGTAATAATAACTCCCTTAATTAATAGTGCTGCAAAAAATTCGCCAGCATTAATAAGTACGAATAAGGTAGTAGTAACTGTTTCTGCTTGTGTTTTGGTTTTAATGTTCTTTTCTCTGTCTCGTCTTTTTATGTGCTGATGTGTGTTATTGCTACTGTAATTATGCTTATATACATTTACCTTATATACGTATTTTATAACACTTTGTCTCCTGGCCAGTGGCCTTTTTTGAATAACTTTTCATTCATTTCAAATTTCAAGCTACAAAATTTAAGTGAACACAATAAAATAGAATAATTCAGCAAGAATCACCTAGTCTTCCCTTAAGGTATGGTATGTAAGCTAGCATCCTATCTTTAAATATACATAATGTTTTGGAGAAAAGGAAACATATAATTACTTGCCTGACTTTTTCTTCCTCTTATCCAATTAGGATACATGACTGTTAATGTCTTGATTCAATACACTTCAATATAAGATTATATTGTTATTATATTATCTGTTAAACCTAATTCGACTGTCAGAATTAAAATAATCCACTTCTTGGTTCTTGTTGATAAGTTTTAGCAGCGTTTCGCTCCCAGAATGCACTACGTTAAAATAAAGGGCGGGAAGAGGGTGCATTAAAACAAATAATTTATTTATTCATTCGAATGAAGAGAACTCTTTTCTGCATTGTAATATATTTACTTCGTCACACAATAGCGATATATTTTCCAAAAATCCACGTCGTGCTTTAAACTTTCTGCTTTTGAACTGTAAAATTTAAAGTTAGCAACACGGGCGCATAAAAGGGGCGTGAAGAACTGCGATCTTACACACGGACTGACTGACGGACTGACAGACACGGGGAAATGAAAGATCAGCTACCTTGCGGCGCTGACCAATAAGTCACATCTTTGGTCACTAATCGTGAGACAAATACATGCGACTGAATTTAATCTTGCAAAAGCAATTTTCTTATTGTGGTTTAATAAATGTGATAGAAGCCGCAACCAAGATTTCACGCCCATGCTTGCAAAGATTTTTCTCTTGACAAACATTATATAACTTCTAAAACCATAAATACACGAAAAATGTTCGACTAGACCCGGACTTTTATGGTGGCTTTTTAATTTAAAAGTTTCAGTGCACATTACTAGTATGCTAACCTACAAAGATATAAGATAAAAGTCTCATACCCAAACTGACTAAATCCTGCCATTGTATGGTTGTGAGGGGAAATAAATTGAAACAAGCACCACTTGTGTTTTAGTTGATGTATGCTTAGTTTTGCTTATTTCGAGAAATGGAAACAATGAACACTTTGCATTTTAACAATCGCAACAAACAGTCAGCGACACCAGGTATAAAAGATAAAAGCTAGGTTTCGAGATGAATAGATACACATACGAATACGAATTGAATATCCTGTTGGCTTGCAGCGTTGTTGCAACCTTGAGTTAACTTTAGATTGTAGTTGAAACAACGCTATAATCCTGCTGGATAAGATTATATAAGGCAAATCATTAAGTGTTCCACTGAGAGATAAAAGATGAAGAATTTAGTGTATCAAGTTCAACATTAGAGTTAAAATTTCAAAGAACGCGGAATGCAAGAATTTATTATCTGTTTTGAGGCGTATACTTCTTTTATTTCTTTGTGGTTCCATTGCTTACCCATTGTTTATCTTTCTGATGTGGTTACTTTGGTGGATATACTTTTTACTATCAAATTAAAACCTTATATTGTTGTATTTTGTATAGTGAATGTGAATTTTAAAATTGTTATGGGACGAAGAGCTATTGTAATATTATGGATATGCCCGAAATAAACCATTATTATTATTGTTGTTATTATTGTTATTATTATTATTAATTGCTTACAAAATTGCTTTACTGCTAAAAAAAAATTAAAATCTTCTATCTTTCTCACATGCAGTAGTAGCTCATTATATTTTCGCACCAGTACATGAAACCGCTCTTTCCATATTCTTCTCTCATTTTTGATAACCTCTATAATGCGTAGTCAAATTAGTACAAATTTTCATGAAAAAATTGTTGGAATATTTTTAAATTTTTCCTTTGATCAACTATAATAAAGATAGCAACATTAAATCTAAGGGTTTTATAAACAAAACATAATTTTACAACTACTTAGAGCAGTGTTTTACTGCATGCACCCTTATCCATTGTTTCATTCTTGAAAAATTGCCTTAATTTTTAATGCTCTAAATAAAATAGTGTTTCAATGGGGCAAAATAGTGTGAAAAGTTTTGGTCAATAACAAAACTAAACCTAAAAACCTAACAAGAACATCATTGTTGGAACAGATCAAAACAGTATCATAGAAGCCCGAGCCTCGATTTCAGGTCGAGGGATACTGAAGTGTGTATTTTCAACACAAACATTTCATCAAAATGTATCAGCGCATGTTGAATCAAAAGTTAAGATTAGAAACGAGGCTTTGCTGTGATGTTGCTATGGCGTAAAAAAGCCTATCTTAAATTCAAAATCCATCTCAGGGAAGCAACTACAATAAGGTATAAGTTTTTTTATGACAACATAAAAACATACAAATACAACCACTAATCAACGACAATTTTAACATTAGGAATTTTCTATAATGATTCTTAAAATAATTCTAGTTTCAACTAATGCTTCTGATCAGCACAGTCTTCACTGTTCAATAGAGAATCTGTGATGATTGGTACCTTCAGATCATTTAAGAGATAATCCTTTTCCCTTGGTGAATTCACAGTCCATGCAACTACTTCAAAGCCTTGTTTTCTCCAACTATTGATGTACTTTTTTGACATATGGTCCTTGTGCATGAAAACGGAAGACACACCAAGGAAATCCGGCAAAAATGAATGAACTAAAATCTCAGAAATCTTATCTAGAAGATCCATAAATGGTGTAGCAAAGTTGCCGTACTTAGGAACACCTGTCATTGTTCGAGATATATAATGATATCGCCATATAAGTCCTGTAACATATTCTGGACATGCTTTTCTGAGCTTATATATAATGATAGGATGGAAGGAAGTGGCTATAATGCATTTTGAAGCATTCGGATGGGTTTCTAGTAAATTCTTCAAGGCTATCACCGATTTCGTAGCATCAGATTTCAAATCAAGATCCATAATGAGATTGTACTTCATGCACAAATCAACTGCTTCAGTTAAGGTTGGAATCTTTTCGAAAGGATGCTCTTTTCTTCCATCACTAGTCTGTGTATAATTGAAATTGGCTGCAGCATTCAACTTTGACAGGTCATTGTAAGTTATATTGTTCAATAAACCCCTCCCATTTGTTGTACGATCCACAGTGTCGTCATGGAAAAGAATTGGTACACCATCTTGTGTAAAATCTAAGTCCACTTCTACAGCTGTAGCACCATTTCTGTAAGCAGTTTCTATAGCAACAAGAGTATTTTCAGGTGCCTCAAAACCACCAGCTCTATGACCTATGATGATTGGCTTGTTATTTTTCATCACCATCTCTCTAATCATCTTTGGATCTTGTTTTGGTAACTTCATCAGTTTATACACCATTGCCACTGTGGCAACAGCCATGGGAATGGCAGCATATGTAGCAAAGGAAATCATTTTATATATCTGAAAAAAAAAATATTATATAAAAACCAATCAACATAACAAGATCACTTATTCAAATACTTGCTTCATAACACATCTTAAGATCTATAATACTGTAATAACTTTCTTAGAGTTTCCAATTTTGTTCTAACTGTACATATACTTACTTACTTGAGTAAGTAAATACCACCCAGAGCCTCATGACAACTCTCCAGACTTCCTGAAACACTTCCAGAAATAATGATTTTACTTGACTGGGATGTTTTCAAGAAAATCACTAACATATTATATCAATACAGAAAAACTTTGTAAGTTCTATTGGGTCGAAGATGATACTAGACCCCACTGTTTTGAAAAAAATTCCTTAAAATGTATATAAGTAATAATTGGTTATACTAGCAGGGGAAGAGTGAGGAAGGGAATCCCCACACAACTTCTCACACCCATGCTCACAATTTAAATATATCTATGTATACTGAAAGGGTGAAAGCTGACTAAACTTTTCAACAATTAAAAACAACAGCTTGTTTGACAAACTCATCTTACAAGACTTCAACAGAGCTTAATACTACTAGCTCTTGTAATAAAGCTTCCTTTTTTCTCTTAACCAAACTCTTAAGCCAATATATATATATATATATTATATATATATATATATAAAACTCCCATGAACTGATCTGTCATAACAAAAATCTTGCGTTTCTATGTCTGTGCTGTTCCTGTGTGTCCCTGTAGTTTGTCTCCTTATGTTTGTCCCTCAGGTGGCACCATACATTTCATTACGCTTATGCTAAATAATGGTCCCGTCAATAAATCTCAGTGATGAAAAGCCAACTAGTAAAAAAGGGGGGCAGATGAAAGAGTGTGTTAAGCTAACAAGATGCGATCATGCTATTGTTATGGTTAAAAGTCTGTTATTTGCGTTTGAAAGAACGAGGCAATAACAACAGTTTTGCTCGTTTATTACAGACGTAAATAACAAAGTTTTGACCACAAACTTTAATGATCGGATCTTGTTAGATTAACTGTATGAAAGCTCGAAATTTTTAACCGTACTCATATCTTTAAATGTATGTTTATGCTTTATCTCCTTCTAATTGATATTTTTCACTATGCACATGTTCCTTGTGCTGTGTAGAAAGGATTTCAGTGAAAAAATAAGAGGTGCGAAAAGGGAATAGCGCCGAAACAAATTTTATAAAGAAACACTTCAAATCCACAAAAATACAACCATCATGTGGTCCACCACATCATAACAGATGAGTTTCTTTCGAAAGGTTGATTTTGCCAAAGACGCTCTTCGAAGTAACTACTCCGCATGCACACAGGTGGTGAGGAGGAGGGCTGTGATGAATGTAGAATGTAGGGTTGGGGGGTTAGGGTGGGGAGGGGGATATATAATCAATGACGTAGGAGGATCCACCATGTGACTGAGACGTTCATCATTCTTAGAGCTACATTCAAATTTTTTTGATATTTTAACGCGAATTAGCGTGTTGCCCCTTATCAAAATACAGTATACATCATGTATACTTTTTCTGTACTTTAAGTATACTACAAAGTATAATAGGAGTATGGAAGAAAGTATACACGATGTATACTTTCGATGTAGTTCAAATATACTTTAGGAGCATACTTGAAGTAGCATGTATTTTGGACATTTTCATGTATACATAAAGCATACTTCATCGAGAATATATACTTCATGTATACTTCTTTAATTGAAAACTCAGATTGAAAACTCAGATGTAGAAATGATGTATGTATACTTTTGCTGAAGTATACTTTGGGTGAAGTATGTAAGAAGTTTAGTGACATGAAGTAACTCAGAAGCATCAAAATCAATGCTGTGAATGATAAAAATTGTTAATTTCAAAAATACCTTATTTAAAAATGCAATTCTTAAACAGATTTTAACATTTTTTTAAGATTTTTGAAAATTTTCGTTTTACTGGGGAATCCCCTACTCCATAACATGCTCAAACCCTGGTTGAAATCCTGGCTAGGATCCTATGTAGGATCCTATGTAAGGTCTTATAGGATCCTGTAGGATCCTATAAGATCCTGCACAGGATCCTGTAAGATCTTACATAGAATCTCCGTTTTCCAAGAGTTGATTTGAAGTGTTTTGATACAGTATGGACTTTGAGTGGAGAAAGATCTAACTTTTGCAAAGTTGTATTTAAAGAATCTTTCGGAATTTCGAAATTTTTGTTAAGTGGCAGTGGCAGTAGTGTCTTGGTAAATCGAGTTATCATCATCACTTTCACTACATTCAATCACTGTATTAAACTCCATTTTATTGCTTCTACAGAATGGACAGAATTTCATAGCACAACTGTAAAACCTTTGGCACATTATAAACTTAACCACACTGATGGTAAC
Organism: Turritopsis dohrnii; assembly: GCA_027922465.2. Lineage (NCBI taxonomy): Eukaryota > Metazoa > Cnidaria > Hydrozoa > Anthoathecata > Oceaniidae > Turritopsis > Turritopsis dohrnii. The sequence continues at coordinate 428,112 of BQMF02000152.1, read as the reverse complement.
TTCTGGAAGACTATCTAAACTACAGTTATAATTATTATAGAAAATTCAAGTTCAAATTTCAACATACCTCTAGATCCGCCACTGTCTATGTAAAAACTATTTCTCCTTGTCTTTGTCAACAAGTGACTAGGGCTATCATTAGCAATTCCAACTGTGCATGAAGATGTCATCATGTAATCAGAGCAAATTAATCTAATAGTTTACTTTACACAAACTTTTTCATAAAACACTTATATTATAAACTCTATTATAAATCTGTATAAAATTCTATACTATTCTTTTTAATTAACTAGGGAATTAATTCCTGGGAGTATTCTAATTTTAGAATTCTTATTCATGTGAAATTGATACACATGGGATTCGAAGTTCCAATATAAAAAAACACTGTTATAATAAAGACAGTCATAAAATTATTAATAATATCAGATAGTTTTTCTAATAAGTCACTTTCATCAACTTTAGAAATACTAGAATTATCTTTTAAAGATTTCTCCTTACTTTTTTCTTAAGCCTGCACAGTATATTCCTAAGCATTCATTTGTAGCATTTCTTTATTAATAAGACATACGTCCAATGTACTTCAAACTTGAATTTTATTTTAGCGTGATTTTCTGTTTTTTAAAAGAACAAAATAATGTACTTCCAATGTACTTCAATATGCCTTTTTAATGTTCTGCTTTTCTGAAGTATAAAATCAGTATACTTCATTTATACTTCAAGAAAGAAGTATAAATGAAGTATGAATATCAAGTTATACTTCTTCTGTACTTCCATCTCAGAAGTATAGAATAAGTATATTTCAAACCTACTTCTTCAGTTAAAAGTAGAAATGAAGTATGCTTTATGTGTACATAAAGTATACTTATGGTACTTCAATTTTGATAAGGGGCCACCTGCTTTATCAAGGAATACCGACATTCATATTAGAAATTAATGTTCAAAATCAAAATCAGATCTATTTACTCATTAACAAGGAAGTTGAGTAAAATTTTGTTCAATACAGCAGAAAAAACGACGGAAATGTATTTTTAAATGCAATTTTAGCTACAACTATAAATGGCTGCAATTACCTCAAGCCTACTTAAAATAGTATTCCATAGTATTCCATATAGTATTCAAGCTAGTGTTGAAGTTCTTGTACTAACTGATGATAGTCACTAAGCTGCTCTCTTTTCAAAAAGATGTCTCGAACCCAAAATCTAGGTTGCCTCCTCTTACGTTTTTTTGTTCTTTTGTTCTTTTTTGTCTTAAGATCCAAAGCAAAAGTTCTTCCTCGATGTTATCTGTCATGTTTCATTCGAAAAAAGAATTAAACCCGCGTTAATTTTATTTTTAAGTGGAAACGTCTTCGCGGTAATACTCAATATGATTAACTCCAGAGACAAAAATTAACCCGAAAAAATTAACGCGCTAACCTAATGGAAACCAAGCTTAACAAATTCAATTGATCGCTTAAGATCAATAGAGCCAAGACTTTTTAATTTTTTTTTTTTTTCAGTTAACATATCTTTTATTCTCACAACGGATCCCGATAAATACATTACAAGAAATTAAAAATTTTAAAAATAGTTATTAAATAGCTAATTTGGTTCAAAGTCACTATCTAGTGCTCTTCAGGCGAGCAACTTGATTCTTCGACAGCAATAGAGATATCAACTTCATCTATATCGTTAAAAATCCGTCTCTCTTTCCAGCTTCGGGAGCCTCTTATGCATAAGTTGGTTGCTTTGGCCAGCGCGAAGCTAAGCTTCGTACGAACAAAGGTGCTGGCCTCAGCTTTGGTAATTTGACGCTTTTCAGAAAGCTTGCTAGAAAGTTTGGAGTAGAAGATATCACACTCTCTACCCATGCCTCCAAACGACGAAAAAACAAGGGGCGTGAAGGAGCCGTTATCAACTACACCAATTCTTTCATTGTAAGCTTTCTTTTTCTCGGCTTCGTGCTTAGCATGAACTTTAGGAAGGGCTAGAAAACGATAAGTTCTGGCAACAGGGTTAAAGACTCTAACGTCAAAGAAAGCTCTTTGACCTTTGACCCAAAACCCTCTTGCAGCTATATCGACTCTAGCATTGTCCTCAAGTTTCGCTGTTCTATGTAATGTTTCACCACTGAGGGGTTCTAATAGAGGCTCGGTTTCGACGTCTTTGCATACTTCGCTTAGCAGAGATGAAGTTAGATCTCTTACAGCATTGTGGCGGTTCGAAATAAAACCACCCTTCTTACAATTGAGGGCGTGTTCAACATTAAAATCGGCCGAACAGATACATTTTTCAGGAAGCCGAAGCAAGGGTATGTGATATCTTAGCCTCAGGGTATCCCAAAAAACCCGTTTTTCTAGATAGTAGTTGTAGCGTTGGAGGGGAAGCGCTGTTAGCCAATTGTACGAGCCCTTCTCCATCGATGCATCGATCATTCGAATTTGTGGAAGGCTGCTTCTTTCCTTTAGTTCATCAAGGACCTTCTTGTGTGCATCTTCCTTTGCACGTTTGATGTCGGCTTTAATTTTAGCGATTTCTGCCAAGTCTTCCGTATAGGTTGCTTGCTTGTCTTTGACTGCAAGACTCAAATCGGCAGTTAACTTTCTCGAGTTAGCGAATTCGATCGGAGAAATAACAACGGGATTGAATATCCCCAACCCACCACATTTTGGTGGCAAACTTATTAACTTTCTTAGATCATCGTTGCAGTTGTGACCCTCTAATAGTACCGGTAGGAGAGTCTTCCTGATGGCATCTTCTAAAGGCTGTAGGTAATTTTCAAAACCTTCGATCGTTCTCATGAAGAATATATATCTTCCTCTCAAACCCTGCGTAAAGGCTGAGTAGGCACAGTGGGGCTCGGTTTTAGCGATTTCTGCTAGTTTATTTATTTCATTAATCCATTCCGTAACTTTTTCGGTACAGTAGGAGTCTTTAAATTCGTCGGATCCCACACAGGCCCCTAAATGCCTGCGTCCTTCCACAGTTATTTTTATGTCCGTATCATGGAATAGATCTAAGGCTAAATCTAGAAATTGTGGCTTTACTATCAGCCACGTTTTAACAGCATTCGCAAAGTACCCCAAGGAAGGTCCATTAGCAACAACTGCATTCCACCATCTGCGCAAAAATATGATCTTTCCAATACCGGTCAGGTCGTCAGCAAAGGCAACTTGCATCATTTTCCAATGTTCTTTTAAGATTGTGGTGAGAAGTGGCATTATTCCCAAGGCGTACATGCCCATCGCTGTTGGGTCGCCCTGGGTAGTTCCTTCGTTCGACTTGATCACTTTCCCTCCGTGTACGAATAGCCTAGCTGGAGACTTGTAGCAGTTCACTACAAACGTCGCAAGGACTGGGCATATCAGCTTTATGTTATGGAGTAGAACCTTCCTATTTATTGTATTGAAGGCATTTGTGGCATCAATTTGCAGAATACCTTCCGAATCTTCATCTTCTACAAACATTTCTACTACAGAATGTATAGCTGCTTCACAGCCTGCTTGTTGACCCGCACATAGCTGAGACGGGCCAGCAGCTTCCATAACATCTTTTTTCAAGACGCACATTACCGACTTTCCAATGATGCGTCTTAGAACCTCTCCTATTCCGATAGGCCTTAGACCTGGGTTTTTATTCAGTGGGATTAATCGACAGTTCATTAGCGGCTCAATGTTTGACACTTCCGAATCCTTTATCTCCTCCGCGCATAACTTTCTGGCCATTTCAGCTACTGCATTTCGTAAATCGGCACCATCTGTTCCATAGGTTTTAGAACCTAATATCTGCCTCCATTCATCTCCATCCAAGCCTGAAATACCGGCGGCTCCTTTCGTACGTAGAGCGCTCTTCTGTATAAGTTGGGGAGTGATGCTTTCAAATATAATTGGGTTTACATTTTCCAACGGCCCTTCAAGTAACATGTTTTCGTATTGCGGATTCGCTTCCGGGTGCTTTATTAAAAGTGTTTCCATCGTTTCATCATCAAGTGGGAGAATACCGTTTAATGCATTGTCCGAAAGTAAGTTCAGTGCGGAATTTACTCTTCCATCTTTCATGTATTTAGCGAAAGTTCTAGTAATTTTTTCCAAATCATTTTTCGTCGGCTCAGTTAAGCGATTCTGAATCGACTGCGCTTCATCAAGGAGTCCTTCTATATTTTTTGTTTCCCACATGGCTAATCGACGCTTCAGATGTGCTTTATTTTCCGCGTTAGTAGTTTTCGAATGCGGTCGTTGGAGTAAAAGTGACGGCATCAGCATTAATGAATACAGAGCATGAGAACTATCTGGCGAGTTTGTATTCCAGAGAGTTATCAGCCTAGTCATTTCCCGTATGAATGCCTTGCCTAATGATCCCTTGGGAAGCTGAAATAGGTTTCTTTTCCATGATGAAAGTTTGTTATAACCGTCAATAATTACACTGTTAGCACTTTCTGGTAAGGTGACGATTAAAGGCTCTGGAGCAGACTCCGCTGGAGAAGACAGCGACTGATACAATGCATTGGTTTCCTCGATTTGAAAGTTCGAATTCTTCTGTTGTTGTTTTTCACAACTTCTCAAATGATTTGTCAAACCACCCTTACTCTTCAAAACTCTGTTACAAATTTTACAAACATGTTTTTGTTGTTCTTCAGCGATTATTCTTGCACTTTCAGGCTGAGAAGAAGGGAGTATTTTTCCTGACGTTGTCATGGTCCTGACGTATCGTAAGACTTTTTAATCGTTGTGCTGTGTGGACGGCCCTGGTGTGGACGGCCCTGAAAATGTAGAAAATACGTCAGAAAATACGTCAAAAAATGGTAACAAAAAAAAAATAGATAATGAAGTACAGTAGACTCTCTCTAACTCGAACGTCGAAAGGGAAAACAAAATCGTTCGAATTATGGAGAGTTCGAGTCATACAGACGTGAGTAACGAAATAAGTTCCATAAGCAGGTCTAAACAAGCAGGTCTGAACAAGCAGGTCTTGGAATTGGTAGTTGAGTAGTAAACTACAGAACAGTCGACTGTTCTGTAGTTTACTACTCAAATATGACTAGTCATATTTGTTTTTGGATTTTATAATCCAATTTATTAAAACTGACAAATCTAGTCCTGAATCGAACTGCATACATCAGCAATATTATAAATAGGAAAAAAATGAAGAAAAGTTGCTGTTGGCAGTCCATACCACGTTGGCAGTCTATACCACAGTGCTACTGTTTACTGTTTCCGTTGTGATTGTAAAACGCGTACGAGGGTTGGATGACTCCGATTCAGAATCGCCTGCTGATCTACCACTTGAGGAGAGACGTCGCATGTTCTTGACAAAAAGGCGTCGCCAAAAGTAGACTGTCGGATTGAAAACCGAGTTAAACATTAACAAACAGTTGACGGTTAGATAAATAACCGGACCGTTGTCATGGTCAATTGGTAGGTATGGAAACAAAGCTATAGGATACGTGAACAAAACAAAGCCGAGAGTAACGATAAAAGCGATGATGCAGGCATGTACTTCAGCTTTGTGACTTCTGCTGATGCTTGCTGTACGTAATCGCTTCGAAGATTTCCACTTGAAAATCCTCAGTGGATCATGTCCAGTGATTACTAGTATCCGACACAAGATTAGGGCATAACAGATCAACAATATGTTTCCCGTGGTGAGAATAATAATAGCAGCGATTCTTTGAATTTCAGAATCCATTTCATGGCCATATTCGATACCATCTTTGTATTGGTACGCTGCCAATGACAACTGTAATATCGCTGTAAGAACCCACAATAGCGCTAAAATACGTTTCACCGGTGCTTTGTTTGAAACAGTTTTATACTTAAAAGGATACATGACGGCGTAGAGGCGATCAAACGCTATAGAAAGGACATGAAAGATGGATACGTAGATAGAAAACCATGTGAATTGCTGTGTGAAGCTTGCAATCATTTCCCCATCCACATTATGGTTATGTTCAAGCAGGAACAAGATCACTGCTAACAACGACGAAAAACTATACAAGCCATCAGCAATCGCCAAACTTAACAAAAGATACTCTGCTAAGCGGAGGTGTTTCTTTCTTTTCAAAAAGTAAATTATTATTCCAAGATTTAGGAGTAAAGCAGTGAACGCGATCAGGAACTGCGGCGGGAGGGTAACTGCCAGAGAAAGTTTTCCGTCATCTTCGTCCTCGTGGTCCGTTAAATTATAGGAGGAGCAATTCTGTTTGCAAAGTGATGAATTTGTCGTTGGACTTGTCATCATGTTTTGAAAACTGTCACTTCTGTCAGCACAAAGTTTGAAATGTTGTCATGTAAAGTTTGGCCAAAATTTTACGTGTAATTCCGGTTCTTGAATAGCCTTTGTTAATGACTTTTGTAGCTTTTTACCCAAAACGTCACCACAATCGGTCACTCAATCATGATGTTGTTAAAAACAAGCGGCGTATTTGTAACCAATCGATATTATTTCCTTTATATTTTCAGTGCTATCACATAAAACTAGTTGTTTCTTATAAACATGTTTAATCAACATCTGTTGAATTAATCAGTAAAAGGGTTCTTCGTGTCATCTCCATGGCAACTGTGAATCAAAGTGCCGGAGCACGTTATCCTGATTTTGTGTTTATAATTGGTTTACTGTATTAAGATCATGTTCAATATAAATTTTAATACTATTTTATAAATAACATCGTTTATATAAGCAACATAAGCACAAAGCTAAAACGTCACAGGATACCATAGAAATACGAAATACCCATTAAACATGTTTTATCATGCATTGTTTTCATTGTCGTTTCATATGTATTTTCATGTCGTTTGTACGCTACCAGTTGTCTGGAGATATAAGAAACCATCGCCTAATAAAACCAGATGAATTATCAATCGCATTGTTTGAGTTCTTTGAGATTTCATCGTAAACATAGTATCAGGCCCTTTTTCCTCCAAGATTGACTAGACCAATCTATATACAAAAGACTCTATAGATTCTTGAGCATTTGTTCAAAAGATCCACGTTAATGCTGCCAACGTCCCATCTGTTGTTTTGTCGTTCTAAATCTTTTCAAGTTTTTTCAACTGTCCAGCATTAGAAGAAAATCTGACAAAGGTAACTAATTCAATTTATCCGGTTCTTCAATTGTTGAAAAAACTGAAAAAAGCATCGGAAGAAAAGCATTAAAATCAGGATACATAATACATATACGATATAGTACGTCAGAATCAATATGGTAATCGATTTGGAAATTTGCCTCCCACCTTTTCACAAAATATTTTAGTATGGAATTTTTGGCATAAATTCATAGATTAGTATTGGGTATCCGAAAAGAACTTTACATTATTAACATCATCATCATGAAACCTATAATCGATTTGAATTTAAAACAAATGCAACCGATTACGGCAGCAAGTCAGCGCCATTTTGTTTTCTCCTATCTCCCTTGCACTTGAATAGTACTGACCAGATATAATCTAAAACATCATAGATGAAGATGACGAAGAATTCTAGTAGATTAAGGGACAACAATTGCCGCCAAAAATTTGTCTCTAGAGCCGAAATTTTTGGATTTTATTCTTTTTTTGTTTAAGGCATATAAGGGTTGGTGAAATACTTCTTCGTTTTATTCCTTTCAGCAATCAATGTTACTTTTAAACCTCATGTAACTGTTTCGGGGATTTTGGGGCAAGTGAGATAAGTAGCATAAATTACAGAATATCTTTTGCTCAAGAAATGCAATGCAATAAAAATCTGATATGAATTCATCTTCGCCAACAATAACGAAATCTTCATCATCTTCCCTTGTATACTCTAGGATGCTTCGAGCCAATACCATATTCTATCTACGTATACCACATTTTCAGTAATTTGTTTCTACAATTTCCCATTCTTTGCCATGAAGAAATGGTCGTCAAATCGTTCGAAATGGTATCAAGGAAGCTTTGGAAATCGAGTTTTGCCTCCCGAAAATCCGTTTGGAGAAAACAATGTTGTTATTGAAAACATATTTGTCTTTATTTCTAACGAAAGCACGTTTTGATTTAATAACAAGATTCGCAAAAATGCGACTATATATTTCCCCTACTAACTAAATTTTGTCAATTATTGTACACATTGATAACCATAAGAAAAATGTATCATTAAATAATTACAATGATATAACTCATTAACCTGAATTTCAGATAAAAATGTCCACAGTGTGGAATTGAATTTGATACCAGAAAAGAACTCATTTTGAACTTATTCTGAAATGAAGATGTTCATGGTAAAGGTAAAAGTTTCTCTTACAATTTTCGCAGAGAAGTTAAAAAGTGACTGTGAAGTTACTATGGACATAGCTAAAAATTATGACTGAAATGTCTTAACATTTCCACTTAAGCAACTGAATATTAACAACCACAGCAATGTGTAAAGCAATATTGTCACAATAAATGTATAATCTTTATTCTTGCTGACTCTTGACAAGTTTCCTATCCTTTACGCCATAAAATCAAAAGAAATAATGAAATTCAACATAACACTTGCTTTTTGTAATTTGGATAAAACTTAGAACATACGATCAAATTTGTATACGGGTTTACAAAAGAAGAAAAGAAAACCTAGTGCCAATACTACTAATACATAATATTAAAAAATTTTTGGGGTAGACATACAAGCAAATAACTATCAAGGGCAAAAACCAACCTCTACTAACAAAATATTACGTGTAAAGAAGGAAGAGTATTTTCAAAAAAAAAGAAGGGCTTAAGTTGACAATTTACAAAATTAAATTCAAGTACACGCTTTTTTTATAAGTAAAATCTGACCTGAAGCTGACTGTTCTTATTTTTGAGCCCAAATTGTTCTTATTTTATTGGCTTTTAGAACACAGTTTCACATTTCAGCCTTATTTTGTTCTTATTTCTGGAACTTCCAGTAAAATAAAAAGTTTTTAAGGAGCACCGCACATAGCACCATCATAAATATACACATTTTCACACATCTATTGTAGATGAGAAAAGAAACAAGAACAAGTGAAATTAATAAACTTCGAAACTATTTACGGCTGCTTGAGAAAAAAATCACATCCTGAACTCTTCTTATTTTACAAGAAAATTCAGGCTCAGGCTGTTCTTGATCTTTGAAACAGTGACAGTGAACAGTGACGCCAAATCTGAGGCTCGTATTCTTATAAAACTGTTCTTACAAAAAAGCGTGTATATTCAGAATTTGAAATAATTTTTTGTCAGGGGTTTGGAACGATGTATTCAAAAGGTACCAAGAAATTTTCCGTAGAAAGGTTTTTTAAAGATTTTGTGAGCTTTTGAAATTTAAAACTTAATTTTCTCAGTTTACTGGAGAAAATAATAATATAAATAATAAAATAATAATATAATATAAATACAAAATAATTAACACCTAACGACATGTTTACATTTTCAACGAAACTTCGTCAATATTAGCATTATTGTGAAATGAACGTGCGTTTACATGAGACCCGTACTGAACTCAAACCGGTTTGAGATTTCAACCGGTTTGAAATCGACATTCTGTTTACATGAGAAATTTCGATACGGTCTTGGCGAGTATTTGCGAGTAACAATCGAAACAATAGATTTTACTAGTTTCTAGTTCTCTCTACGAGCGCATTTACATGAGAGCCGTACTGAAATCACACATGTTTGAGATTTCAGTACGGGTAGAAATATTTTCTGTGCATAAATGGAATAAATTTAGCACATTCTGTATTTTTGTTTCATAGGTGTCAGCAAAATTTAATTAATATGCGCATGCTTGTTATTTGGGCAGCGCTTGTTGTCGAGTTAGGTCGAGTTGTCGAGTTAGGTTTTTTTTAGGTGCTTGGCTATGTTCGTTTTTTATTATTTCCTGTGTTTGAGAAGGCTGGATATTGAAATAGAAATTTTAGAGATTGATGTCTAGATACGTCTATGCATATCTGATTTTCTTTCAACATCAAGTATTACAATAATAGATTAAAAGATTGATCGTTTTCGAATCATAGCATGATATAGTTACTTTTTTAAAAAGACATATATTATTATATAATATTATATTATATTATATTGTATTATATATACCTTCGATATTCTAGAGACGCTTTGCTTTGGTAATATTTACGCTGCAGCTGTTTACCGTGGCTGATTTAGTTCCTATATAAATAATTCTTAAAATGGAAAATAAGAGGTGGTAAAACATGCGGCCGCACATTACTATGCAATACTATATTATTAAAGCGCGGCCGCGATTTAATTTCAATTCAAGGTTTTACTTTGGTCAACACCTAAAATCTGGTCATGATTTTGGTTACTGTTATCAGCTGTTTGCTGATACCATTTAGATTCCGGTACGGATATTATTCGCACACTTTAAAGTTTATAAAGCCCCGGATAATTTCATAAGATGGAAGAATTAAGGCTCGACCCCGAGATAATTTAATAAGATGGAAGAACTAATGTGCGGCCGCGAGATAATTTCATAAGATGGAAGAATTAAAGTGCGGCCGCGAGATAATTTCATAAGATGGAAGAACTAATGTGCGGCCGCGAGATAATTTCATAAGATGGAAGAACTAATGTGCGGCCGCGCGTTGTGAAGTAATTTTCAGGCATCAATACTTCATACCAGAATACAAGAACAGTGAAAAACAGACTATCAAAAATTGTACTCAAACAGCCCTTTTATTTGCACCGTCGTTTAATTTATTACCGATTATATTGAAAAGTAAATTTCAAATCAAGTTCCATTGAATTTTTATGAATCAATATGAATCAATTAGTTACTTTGTTTTGAGTCTTCAAAATTAATTTCAACAATAGTTTGGTCTGTGAAATCTCATAGAATAAAGAAACAGAACAGAAACAGTTGCGTGCACGTGTGTGATGGATATTGAAGTGCTTGATGTGGAAGTTCCACTGAATTACTCTAGGTGAGCAACAACACTTTAAATTAGTTCTATTTTGTGTTAGTATGTGTTGAATAGTTTTTATGAATTAAAGTTACTCTGTGTCGTGAGCTGGTATGGTGGTAATGTGACTATTTTTATAAAAGATGAATTTCATGTTTTTATCTCTACATTTTGTATTTAAATCACTTCCAAACTATCAAGCCTTTGATAAAAAAAACTCCATGGATTTACAACGCAAGTGACAAACTTCAGGGCTTTATAGGGAATAATTGAACACATTTTATGTGTTTACTTTTTTGTTGCACCTTACACTTACTGCCTTTACTTCCCCTTTCCTTAATTCCCCTTTTGACCATATTAAAGTAATTTGTACCCTAAAAGTAAATGTCTTCATTTTATACCATTTTATTTAGGCAATTCCATTATTATTTTATTTAGATATACGAATTTCTAAAATCAAGAAATTTGCTTTTTGAAATTGCTTATTTCCTTCCAATGTTACAAAATAGATGATGAAGTGGCTTCACAAGCTAGTGATGCAAAGTTGCTAGAAATTGGCTTTGCATATGGAGATGTGTTAGCATATAGATGCAAATTGCCTTCCCAGTCATCAATTCGAACTTATGAAGAAAGAGCACAAGAATTAAAGAAGAAGATTAAAAGAAGTCACAGCTTGGTCAGAAAAGACACTTTGAATCGTACAGTAAAGAAGCAAGACACCTTGAAAGTGAATTATGGAATGGAATGTGTGTTATTCAAAAAATATTTTGGGAAATAAAATAACAATTTGTTCTTATGATACTAACGTTTGTTTTCTGTACAACCCTCCTAGGTACAACGCAATATTAAAAATAAGATTATAGCAAATATGCACTAAATAACCAAAAGTGTAATCATACCGAAATTGAAAAATATTAATTGAATTACACAACAAATCCTTCAGAAAAAAGTATTCTAAGGAGTGAAATAAACAAATCCAGTGCTTCGTCCGCGCTCTGGCCGATACGTAAACCATGAATATGTAAATAACAGTTGAGAAGTTCGTGGAAGTCCTTATTTTTATATGTTGGATTGTTTTGCACTCCGAGAACACTTGTTGCCACAGCTATGTCTGCATCAATTGTAGGAATGCCCTCATTTTTAGCACCTACAGTATGTGGTAGATAAAATAGTATATCAGGTTTTCTACCAGGTGCTCGTGATGACTGGCGAACTTGTCTTAAATTCCATGTAGTCATGAAATCATTCAGTTCTGTTTGTATGACAGGTAGAAAACAAAACAACAAACATTCCTGGTGAGTTTCCAAGCTAGGTTTATAAATACTCTTGTGAACCATTTCTGTAAAGAAATCGATCCACCAACATGTTCTAAATTTTTTGAGACGTGACCATAGTGCTTAAATTCTTTGGTTTCTTGTAGAAGCCGAATAAATGAAACTATCATCTAGATCAGTAAAGAAAACTTGTAGATGTTCTATGTATATATTTTCAGAACCTCTGTCCATTCTTACGATTCTTGGCACAATGTCTTTCAATACATTTGAGGTAGTGATTGGCAATGACTACTGGGTCTTTATTGGTAGAGGTGACAGTTAACCAAAGAATTTTCCGGCTAAAGCCATCAACGCAACCGTGTATGCAGAAACCCCATGATTTCAATTTGTCGTTTCCATCAATATGGTTAACATGTCCTGGTCCATTTGCCCAATACATGCGTCGGTTGATTGTTTTCCTCTTCCTCAGATCAAAACCAACAGGATCAACACTTTTTAAAGTTTTTCGAACATCCTCTTTTGAGACATTCACACGGTACTTCATACAAATATTTTCGGTCATCTGACGATATCCAACATTACTGAGGGAAGTATCTAACTCATTTACCACAACATCTTTTAAATCTGCATCACTCAATATTCTTCTCCTTGTGAGTCTCTCTTCTCTGCAAATTCTTTTCATTGCTGCCATTGTAAATGCTCTGTTATGTCTAACACTTATTAATGAACATATCTCTTTATACTTTAATTTTGGGCGTATTGTATGGTAATGCTTCACCAGATCACGGACATGCAATTGCGTCGTTGGTGGTAAAAATGAATCAGCCATGACTGCCTTCCTGACGATGTAAACCCACACTATCGCTAATTCAACTATACCACCATAATTTCACAATAAATAAAGTTCGGCCGCATGTTATTCAGCCATTTATTTTGCGGCCGCACGTTAATTTTTCTAAGTTATGAAATTATCTCGCGGCCGCAATAAATTTATAACTTAACTTACGGTATGTTATTTTACAGACCAGAAGAAGTATCAACATTACAATTCTTTACTTACGGTAACTAAGATATTGTGGTATCTGTGAAAATTACAGACCAGATTGTCATGACAGCAATTTTAGTCTGTAAAACATAACGTGCGGCCGCACATTAATTTTATTTTCATGACAATAACTATATCAATGTGCGGCCGCACAATAATTATGCGGCCGCAACTTATAATGCGCGGCTGCGTATATTACCGCTTGTTATACCACCACATATTTAACATATAATAAAGAACCAAATCAGCCACGGTAGCTGTTTGAGAAATATCTGCAAGATGTTTTGTGTGGTGGTGTGGATGATGTTGGTTTCAACATGTGCTGGCATGAATTTCACACATCACTTATTCCTTGATCCCAATGAAAAATATGGAAAAATATGGAATGTGGTGGAAGTTCGACGAAGAAGGAATTACTGTCAAGGTGCAGGTAAGTCACAACACCCAGCCGGCACATTTGTTTAAAATATCTGCGAAGGAGTCATTTCTATGGAAATATACCACAAATTCAATAAGATTGCTCTCCGTGGCAGTGACTTTTTGACAATTTTGCCCACTGGTCAGTATGTTATTGTGAAGATCTGATGTAAAAAACAGAATGTACTTGCAGGTCGAAACAAGCGGTTGGCTGGGATTTGGGATTTCTTCAAATGGAAATATGGTTGTAAGCGACATCATGTTAGCATGATTTGAACCTGATGGGAGAGGAAAGATAGAAGACACGCATGCAAAAGGAAAATATTGACCAGTTAAAGATAAGCAACAAGATTATCATTTGATTGAAATGGAGAAAGCAGGAAATAAGGTTAGGGTTAGGGGGGTAATTATCCGGGGGGCAATCCTGCGGGGGGAATTTTCCAGGGGGGGGGATTTTCCAGGGGGGAATTGTCCTAGAACCAAAATGTGCAACCTGTGCTGTTGATTGTGATATGATACAGTGCTCATGTTTTGTGTATTTTCATTTTCCAGGATACATTATTATATACGTGTGAAATGTTCAAAGGACCAACCGTGACTGGGAAACATCAATTGTGGAACCAATTGTTCAAAAAGGTCACGAAGCTCTTGTCCATCATATTGTGTTATACACATGCGAAGGGTTTGTAAATGAAAGTCTCTTAGGATCCCAGGTAAGAAAAGTATTTCAGTATTTGAGAAAAATCAGCTCGGTTTCAACCCGGCTAAACGAGGGCCTCGGTTTGTCGAGACAGCTTTTTTTTCTGCCGGGCAAAACCGGCCAGATGTGATCATGTAGTTTCGTTTTGATTTTGATTTTTCTAATTAAGAATACCAAAAGTGTAATATGCGTATGTGCATGTAAAATTCAACCCGTTTTGCCGGGCTTAATCAAAAATTGTGTTTACATGTGAAATCTCAGCCTGGCAAACCGAGATCTCGGCTCATCACTTTTATTTCTAAGTGAAAGTCACGAGTCAGCCGAGATCTCAGTAAACCGAGGTCCTCGGTTAAGCGTGCTGAAACCAGGCTGATAAAAGTCTTTTTATATTATATAATTAACTTTTCGCGATGCATTAGACGTAATGTAGATGCAAGTTTGTTTGAAATTCGAACCTAAAATATATAGTATATTTTATAGCACGAATGTGAGGGTAATATGCCGTTTGAGAACTGTGAGAGGTCAGCGGTTCACGCATGGGCAGTGGGCGGCACAACATTCAATTATCCAAAGAACGTTGGTATGTCGTACGGTGATATAAATGACCCAAAATACTTTGTGATGCAAATGCACTATGATAACCCTAAAAAAATTGCAACGTTTAAAGATAGATCCGGTTTAAGATTGTAAGTATACAGAATTGTTGTGTCTGATAGCAAGTATTAAAATATTGAAGAACCATTTTCTGAGCTCCATGATGCTTTTGAATCTTCTTTTCAATCTAATACCTTTGACATGCTAACGTCTAGATTTTACGAAATAAATAAATCACTTACAAAATCAATTTTGGAAACGAACGATTATTAAACAGTTTTATTCGTTTTAGTTATTATACGAAGAGTTTGCGTGAATATGATGCTGCTATACTCACAGTTGTCGTCAAACAAAAAAGATTTGCTCTAATAATTCTACCAAACCAGAAAAATTTTCAAGTTAATGGTTACTGTTCATCAAGCTGTTTAAATATCTCAGGAACACAAAGATCAAAATTAATTGCTGGGATGTTGCATACTCACATCCAAGGCACGAAAATCATCGCACGACTTGTTCGCGATTCGGATGGTGTTGAAGTGAAACGAATCTTGCAGGATCTGAATTACGACTTCAACTTTCAAGAATTGAAACACTTGCCGAACGAAATTGAGATTCCTCCTGGTCACAGTGTCCACACTGAATGCTCTTACAACACGGAAGACAGGGTGGAACCAGTCTTAGGTGGAGAACCAACTAGAAGTGAGATGTGTTTGGCATTTTTTCTCCATTATCCTCCATTGCATACAATTGGTTGTAGATCAATCAACATGGCTGGATTTGGCAAATTTCAAGAAGAACAATTGAACTGGAAGATCATATACGACAATAAAAACAAAGGATACATTGATCAAAACCTTGTGATTGGTGGCACAAATTACACTGGTCAACCAGCATGGACAGCGTTGACGGAAGCTGAAATATGGAATCAAAATCCTAAATTAGTTCGAAAATGGCAAGATGCACAAATTTTGCCGAAGTTCGTGCAAATGTGTCGCACAAGAACCAACTATTCAATCGGTTACGACAATCCTCTCCAGTTGAAACTAACTAAAACTCTTCCTGATGACAACTGTGTTGGTGACACTTCAAGTAACGCGATGAAGACACATGCATCCATACTTACTATGAGCATTTTGACAATGCTTCTTGCCTTAGCATTAACCAGAAACAAATGAGAACATTCGGACCTGCTATGGTTAGCACTATTTTTCTTATGAGTGATTACGATAATGCAACAACTAGATTATGATCATTTCATTTTTGTATTTTTTTATAACGTTTTATCGTGAAAATCAGTTTATGCCATGCATATCTTTTGTTGCTTCCGTGAAAGAAAGGTTTGTTTGAAAAACATTAAGAGAAGATGAAAAATATAGAGAAACCTGGAAAGAGATAACAGATAAAGGAGAGCACTTCAAAATTGCTGTTAGTAGTCTTTTACATTAGGTATGATATCAGACATCAGTTCATTCTTGATTTGAATAGAAAGACTAGGTCTTCGTCCTCATTCATACATTGATATTGATTACTTTTGATAATGTGATATACAGTGTGTTTCGTAATGTTGGAAATGGAAATTTTAAAGCTGTTTTTTTAAATGAATATACCGAATTTCAAAATAATTTTTACATCAATGGAAAGCCATTTTCAAGCTCTTTCGGCTGGTATATTTTTGTAAAAAATGAAAAAGTGGGTTTTGAAAAAATAAGGAAAATGTCATCGAAAAATGTAATTAAATTTTTAATGGTCGATTAACACGTAGTTTAATTACATCGTGCTTATTGTTTCAAAACATTGAATCCATTCAAATTTTTTATTAATTTTATGTTTGCGCTGAGACCCCCAAATTGATATTTTAAAACAAAAGTTTAACGTTTTTCGTGAACACACAGCTTAAATTTGTTTATTGTTTTCCAAATTGCTGTCATTGTTTCAAAAACTCTTTTCTTTTCATTCACATCTTAATCGACCATTAAAAATTTAATTACATTTTTCCAAGACAAGTTTCAGCTAGGCAAATGTTATAAATCCTAACATATATACAATGTAGTTGCTGTATATTGAATAGCAAATCAGACAATATTTTTCTGCCATTACAGGTAGGTAAATGTTGTTTACAGTCAATTTGATTACCAAAAGTGACAGAAATTTTACCCTTTCAAATTCCATCATGATGTAGATATACTGTTTTGATTTTTGCTGAGTGGATTACATTAGAAATAATCAAGGTCAATTTTTTTCTGCATATCCTACTACCCCAGAGGGTAAAAAGTCTATACGCCACATACTAATCATACATTTCCAATTAGCAATAAGAATTCAAAATCTCTAAGCAGAAATTAACAAAATTTTGTAGCGTAAAAGTGGTCTCATTGCAAATGATGAGATGAGATGATTATTCGTCTACTAATTAATAATGTTTGTTGTTGTTGTGTTGACTTTGTTCGGTTTGTTGTTGTCTGTGGAAATAAATCTCTTAAACAGTGCTAGTGGTTCAAAATACAACACACAAGGCTAAATAAACATCAGAGGCGTAGTTAGGGTCAGTCAAAAAAACCTGGAGGAGTTCAACATTATGATATTTCTTTTCAGTCTTAAGTGTCGATTAGGTTACTTGCACGCTTTCCTTTTCTATCCTAAATGACTTAACTCTCCTCCACAAATTTTGACTGACCTCTGGCTACGCCTCTGAACATGGCTGTAACATAGTAGCAAAAGGAATGGATAAGAAATACGTACGTATCGTATGGATATTCCTAGCACACAACAGCAGCTGTTGTTGAGCACATTTTATGATGCTCAGTCAACAAATAATTTTAGTGTGCTTAAAAAGTTTAGAAGCCTTCATCTGCTGAATATAAGAGATTGTCAAAAAGGTCAACAAACAACACATTCCCATCCACAACTTACATTAATTTGTGAAGGTATTGGTTTTCCAGTTGGAAGACAAGCCCAACAAACCTCAGAGCAAAACCTTCCCGGGGAAAGGGGAAAAATATCTACTTAACTCTAACTAAGAATGACAACTTTGCATTTTGGTAAGCAGTCCATGTACCGTAGAAACGGGAAAATTTGCCTAAAAGCCTGTAGTGCAACTGATTTGCTTGGAACAGTGAATATGTTCAAACTGAAAAGTATATTTACAAATATTCAAATAAACTGAAAAATTAAAGTTGAATTTAAAAATATTCCAGTTTGAAAAACTAAAAATTGACTAAGTCTTAACCTAAGTAGACACACCCAAAACAAAATGGCTGACACCGAAAATAGAAAAAACCAAAAACAAAACTTACCAGGTAGTCAGTTTTGAATTACTGAGTGAACCCAGTGCACACTGATGTGTGTGAGATTGAATTAAGTATTTAGTTGAAGTTGAAGTTTATTGAGTTGACTTAAGTCTTGAATTGTGAGCACATGACTATACTCTTTGAAAGTCAGATCACAACTGAACAGTGAGAGAAAAAAAACGTGTGTCTTGTATACTAAAAATGTTGTCAAAAATAATTGGCTAGTGAATAATGAGAAATATAATTACATCAATTAACTAGAGTGAGAAAAAGGAAATTAAATAAAATAATGACCTAAGGGATATAAAGTGACATAATATTTTTAGATAATAAACTAATTAAATTTGAAAACACAGGGAAAAACCAGGGGGAGACAAAAACACTGAGACACTGGAAAAGCCCTGAAACCACTAAGAAAAAATGAGACAAAAACAAGTGAGACACAGGAACAAAAATGTTGGAAAAGTATGAAATTTTTTGATTTTTACAAAAAGTTGTTGCAGCACAAAGCCATACTTTGAAAATTTTTTTGCTCGCGCATTCAAGGTGTTATCTGACTGAATTCTACTTGGGAAATCTGATGTAAATTGCACTTTTTGTATGACCCTGTAGGAGGTTTCATCGAGTTACGGCAGCCGAAATGCATCTCTCTGTTAGTATTTTGATGACAATATTTGATCTTGCCAAATGAGCTCCGTTCCGCATAGCTACACTCCGCAAAAACCTCAATAGAATTTTTGATTGTTGAAGAAATGAGACGATCAATGAGGTCTATAGTTGGGTCATCGAAGCATAAACGATACATCTCAAGAATTCTTTACGTATTTGTTGTCAAATGAGCTCTATCTGTAAAGCATCTCAATGCGCTCACCGCCATTTGCTTACGCAGTTAATCACACAAACCATAGATAACCACACAAACACTTATAAATTGACAAATATTTACCGACTGTTCAACTAAAACTAGTTACAACTTCAACCACAGGACCTTCCGGTTTTATAACCATTTTGAAACGAACGGGTCCTGGAATCGTTTCGTGAGTTGTTTGTCATAAATTGTAGGATCGATTTCCATGTCAGCCTTTGATCCAAGAGATTCAAGAGAAAATTACGTGAGCGTGAAATCCCGAAAGTAAGTTAAAATTGAATAATCCTCATGACAGAAAACGAATACAATGTTTCATATAATACTTGTTTTTATTTCTAACAGATTCATCGTATTATAAAGACCCTGGGTCGAAAGTTTCGGTTTCGTCCCTGATATTGTTTCGTTTGTTGTGTTGAAAGTTGCAACGTATTAGAAAAGATCGATCGATGACCAACTCTGAATACACACGTACTGCTGTTGAAAATGACTGATATCAAGCTCGTCATCATTTTACTGGCAATCATTGCTGTTGAAGAATGTGTGTGGCTTAAAGAAATGGAAAGTAAGAAATATACCTTCACTTCAAAGTTACACTAAGTTATGCAGTTGTATTATCAAGCATGGTTTCAAAACAGAACAAGAACAGACTACACCCCGAATTTCGTGAAAGCCTCTATCAAAGGTGTCAAGTTTTGTGTTACATTGATAGGATCATAACATAACATAATCATTTGTTGGTTTCTCAGCTATTTTGGGCTATAGCCTATTCTAAAATATGAAACGGATACATTAATATTGCTTTTCTTTGGTTCTAATTTTTGATGTTTTTCGCATACTCAGCTGGTTCGAATTCTCACGCACCAAGACAAACTAATTTGCCATCCGCATGTTACGATCTAAATATAAAATGTAAAGAGTTGGCAAGGAAGGGATATTGTTATTATCCAAGAAAAAAATTCTGGATGAAAGACAACTGCTGCAAATCTTGTGCAGGTAATCAATTATCAATGGGTAAAAAATCCTCAATAAATATGTTTGTTTATTTATTATTCGATAATCAATTGGTTTTACTTTCTGAATTATTTATTTTAGGAGCTGTTTGCGGGGATCACAATTATATTTGTTTAGATTGGGCAAAGAAAGGCTTGTGTAAAATCAGAAGCTATGCGTTACTTCATTGTCAAAAGTCATGCAAACTATGTTGACTAAATTGTCGTTAATTAACGAAAGAGCTTGTATGGAATTTGATTTGAACACTCAAGTTTTTATTTAAAAAGAAAGTAGTTTGAATTCAATACAAGACGTGCTTCACAATTGCATGCTTACCCTAACAATAATAAAACAACATAACATGATTTTAAATAGGTGAAATTCTTGTACAAAATGGAGACTTTTACCTAATTTTGGTCAAATCAATACGTTCGGAATTTGGCGCGAATTTCAAAATTTGGCAAAATATGAAATATTGCTGCCAAATTGGAATTCGAACTTGCAAAGTTTGCGTCAAATTTGACCGGAATGGTAAATTTTGTAACGATTTCATGTAAACATTGCAAAAAAATTGTTCAAAACTTGGAGTAGCAGTAGAATGAGGATCGTATTTCACCAAACACTATACTAGTTAAAGCTACCTCTGTATTCTTCAATATAGAGGTGAAAACGAACTGCTGTTTTTCATGATGGCAACTGTGAAAAAGCCGTAAAAGAATAAACGGTAAATGCAGTTACGAATAGAATTGGTAATACCCTAAATTATAGCTACTCTCTAATAAATATCAGTTCAGTCGTTTCCATGGAAACTCCCTCATTATTAATGGAACAGTATTATACAAAAGCAAAAATGTTGAAACAAACTACATGAAGAATGTTATTCAGGAAAAAGTAGATTTTGAAAAGATTTAAAGGCGGGAAAGAAGCCGACTGACTTGCGATATTTTCAGTTAGTGTAAATTCTCTTTTGGTATTTGCCACACACGGAAAAACAAACGAAAAATAATTTGCTATTATTGACTTTAGGACACCCATGGTGGAGTAAAGTCTTTAAAATACCCGTGTTTCTCCTCCTACTACTACTACTACTCCAAGTTATGAACCATTTCGTGTGGTGTTTACATGAATTACATGATTTCTGCGATAAGTTTACAGTCAAGTGCTATTATAGGTCACGTGTATGTTTTGTTTCACCAATCTTTCTGATTAGCCTGAGCAGTAGTACCACGTGGTAATTTGTAAATCATCTTTGAAAAAAACAATATTCTGAAAAACCTGAAGAAGCTGAACGCGTGTTGAAGAAAGTATTTTTCTTGTCTGATTTCTTGATTGAAAATTCATATACGCATCGTTTATCTTATTTTTGTGCTGTTAATCAGTACCATATTGTTTTGTGCTGTTAATCAGTACCATATTGTTTTGTGCTGTTAATCAGTACCATATTGTTTTGTGCTGTTAATCAGTACCGTATTGTTTTGTGCTGTTAATCAGCACCGTATTGTTTTGTGCTTTTCCCAAAAGAAGCACCTTTTATTTTGTGCTTTGTTATAGGCACCTTTAGTTTTGTGCTTTTGCCCAAGCACCATTGGCTCTGTGCTTTTGCCCAAGCACCATTCGTTCTGTGCTTTCCCCAAGCACCTATTTGATTACATTTGTTTCACATCAATTATATATTTTTTGCAGTCATTTATATTAGTCTACTTTCTATATAACACAGCTTAATTGGTTTGCTAGTGCAATTAATAAGCTTTATCAGTCACATCGCCTTGCCGTGTTATCACTGAATTAACAATGTCACCATTGACTAAGGGAAATATAAGAATTGAGACTTTCAGTCCAAGGCAGGTTTAATCAAGCAGATGTAATGTTTGGTAGCACAGCTGGCAGGCAGTGTTCATGTTGTGCTTTGATTTCAATCTGTGTTTCAGCAATAAAACATATTGGACGATGGAATGCTGATGATTTGGATTTCATTGTCATGCAAGGGGATGACCTATATAAATCCTTGAATAGTGAAGACTACTTAATGGCTACAGAACTTCCACAACAAATAACTTTGCTGGGAAGCCATATATTTTTAAGATTTTTAAAAAACAGAAGTGGTCTGTTAAGTTATGGAGACCTGTCTGGGTTTTTGGTTTCAGAGGATTTTGATGGAGATTCTCTCATTTTTTTTATAAAAGGTTATTGCATTTCTGTAATTTGGACAAAAAAATTTTACTTTTTATTTGATTCACATAGCAAAGATATATTTGGTCAGTCAACTGCTAATGGTTTCTCAACATTATTGAAATTTAAAACAAAAACTGACCTTGAAAATTATTTGATTTCCACATATGTTAATGAAACTGATTTGTCTGTACCTTTTGAAACACAAAGTATTTGTGTAAACATTTTGGAAGATGGTACTATAGAAAATCTTCAAAATGAATATTCTAAGGCAAAAGATCGGAAAAGAAAAAGAACTGCTAATGAAAAGGCAAAATGCAGAGAACGAAAGGCATCAGATACTGCTAAAGCTAAATGTAGAGAAAGAAATGCATCAGATTCTGCTAAAGCAAAGTGTAGGAAAAGAAATGCATCAGATTCTGCCAAAGCTAAATGTAGGGAAAGAAATGCATCAGATTCTGCCAAAGCTAAGTGTAGGGAGCGAAATGCATCAGATTCAGCTAAAGCTCAGTGCAGGAAAAGAAAAGCCACTGAAGTTTCAAAAGTTAAAAATAAAAATTCCAAGCGAATTGCCTACACATTGAACATAGGATCTCAAAAACATGCTGAAAAAAAGCTTTGAAGGTTTGTAGGAAAAGTAAAGATTGTATTTCAAGTTTTAAATCTAAAATATGTCAGGGACCTTACCATGTATGTGTGGTTTGCAACCGTTGTCTTTATCGTAGAACAGTAAAGGTGTTTAAAAAGGAATGCTACAAATATGAATTAACTCCAGTATTTACTGATGAAGCAAGTTATGATGGCAAAAAGTATGTTTGTGTCACTTGTGACCACCATTTGCTGAAAGGAGCTGTGCCCTGCCAAGCAGTACGGAACAAATTAGAAGTCTTGCCCCTACCTAAAGAAATTCAGTGTCTCAATCGCTTGGAAAAGACTTTGATTGCAAAACGCATATTGTTCAAAAAAATAAGTATTATGCCTAAAGGTCAAATGCCTAAAATTAAAGGTGCTGTTTGTAATGTGCCAGTGAATGTTAATGCAGTTATTAATTGCTTACCACAAGGAATGGACAGCAATGGATTAATTTTTGTTAAATTAAAGAGAAAACTTCATTTTTGTGGCCATGTTTTATTTGAAAATGTCCGTCCTGATTGTGTAAAAGGTGCATTGGAGTATTTAAAGGCAAACAACCCTTTCTATGCTGATATTCTCATCAACATGGATAATATCACTAAAGAGTTATATACTTTCTCTAGTTGATGCTGATGCAATTATTAATCAAGATGAATTTCCAATCAGTACTGAAGAAAATGCAAATACCAACAACCATGATGAACTGGAAGACGAAAGTCCAATGAATCTTGAGCAAACAGGTTCAGATGAGATTTGTTTGATACCTAATATTTATAATGCAATAGAAGGAATTTTGGATGTAGCTCCAGGTGAATGTAAGCAGCCTATGTCTTTCTTTGTTGATGATTTTTGTGAAGAGCTTGCTTTTCCATATTTGCTTCCATCAGGAAAATTTGGTTACAAAGTGACCCGAGAAGTTGCATTGTCTGCCACAAAATACTTTAACCAGCGACTGCTAAATTTTAGTCAGAGATTTGCATCTAACACTGACTATATTTTCTTTGCACATTATGTTATGCAGCAAATGAATTTGCTCAACCAAATAAATGTAGCAACACGCAAAGTTCATGGAGAGATAACTGCAGGACAACTGAAAAATAATTTTAAGGAAACTGTTAAGTCCTTCATGTCAGAAGATCAAGGCTTTTTATTTATGAAATCTGTAAAAGGAACACCTGCATATTGGAAAGGCTTCTTAAATGATGTTCTTGCCATGGTTAAACAATTAGGTTTACCAACATTCTTTCTGACCTTGCCGTGCGCAGACCTATGATGGGATGAGCTGTTAGTTATTCTTGCCCGGCTGAATAATATTAATCTTACAGAAGAACATTTTGATTACGCAAACAGGTGTGAAATGTTGAATCAAAACCCTGTATTCACTGCACGGCACTTTCAGTTTAGGGTTGAAACATTTTTTAAAGAAATTCTTTTGCGGAAATATGGACCTTTAGGTAAAATTGAATATTATGCTATAAAAGTTGAATTTCAGTTTCGTGGTAGTCCACATATCCACTCCTTTATATGGGTTCCTCATGCACCTGTTTTAAGCAAAGAAACTAAGAATGATTATTTAGGATTTGTTGATAAATTGATACGTGCAGACTTACCTGATCCAGAAGAGGAGCCAGAACTGCATAAATTAGTGTCTCAGTATCAAACTCATCGGCATTCGAACTCCTGCAGAAAGTACAAAAATATTCCTTGCCGGTTTCATTATGGACGTTACTTCACAGAGCACACCATTATTGCAGAGCCTTTAGATGAAGGTATGCCAGAAAATGAGCGAACAGTGTTGTTAAAATCAAGAAAAAATGTGTTGGAATCTGTAAAAGGCTATATAGATTCTTATCTTGACCCAAATAAACCCAGTTATGTGGAACAAACTAGTATTCCTGAAATTTTAGAGTCTCTTGGGCTGACAACTGATCAGTACTATGAAGCATTGTCAATTTCACCTGACCAAGACTTTCAGATTCATTTTCGTAGGCCTCCTAACTCTTGTTTTGTGAATAATTATTTTGATATTGGTTTGCAAGCTTGGGAAGCAAATTTGGACATACAACCTGTTTTTAATTACTACAAAGCAGTGGCATACATGTGTTCATATTTCTCCAAGTCTGAATCAGACTCTTCATTAGTAATGAAAAATGCACTAGAAGAATCACGGAATAATAACAACATTGACTTCAAAAATCACATGAAAATATTAGCGGCTGCATTTCTTACTAGTCGGCAATGTTCAGTGCAAGAGGCCGTCTATCAGTTGATGCCAGAGTTGTGGCTTAAAAAATGTTTTCCAGCTGTTGTTTTTGCTAATTCAAAATCTCCCAGAAAAACGATACAGAGTTTGCAAGAATGAGGAGGAATTAAAAGAACTACCAGAAGACAGTATCGATGTGTTTAAAAAAAATAACCTTGATAGGTATATGGACAGGCCTGACTTGAAATTTCAAGGAGGAAAATACAGTGTGCTAGACAGCTTTTGTTATGCCGAATTTATGGCATATTATATTCTTGATACTAAACCTAAGGCAGACGCAGAAAATGACACTCAACCAGAAGTACTTTTAGATGACGATGATAATGTTTCTTTATTATATCCATCATCAATTCCTCTCATGTCATCAAGAGAAAAAATGAAGTGTCGTCGAATCAAATTAGTTGTACGTTACCACACCCCAAATCCAGTTTCTCATCCAGAAGCTTACGCCCATCACTTATTAATGATGTTTTATCCCTTTAGAAAGGAATCAGAATTAAAAGCTCAACTAACTGGCTCTTATGTTAAAAAGTTAGAAGAACCTGGTGTGTTAAATTTGATAAACACTAATAAAACACGCTTTGAACCTTGGGCAGACTTAGTAGATACAGCTTTCATTAATTTCAGATATGCTCCATTGACTGATGAACACGCACAGCAAGAAAATGATGATGTGGAGGAG
This sequence comes from Turritopsis dohrnii, assembly GCA_027922465.2. Taxonomy (NCBI): domain Eukaryota; kingdom Metazoa; phylum Cnidaria; class Hydrozoa; order Anthoathecata; family Oceaniidae; genus Turritopsis; species Turritopsis dohrnii. The sequence goes on along the minus strand of BQMF02000152.1, from coordinate 402,339 downwards.
GAAGCCACCCAATTCAATAACACAGACGATGAGTGTGAACAGGAAAGTCAAGAAAATCCTGTGTACTTTGAAAATGAGAGAGCTGTTGAAACCATCCCCTTACCGCATATTAATCTGCTTCCTGACAGCGAAATAAATGATTTAATTCGATCCTTAAATGCAAAGCAGAGGGGTGTGTTTGAAGTAGTTAATTCATGGGCTAGATGTTATGTGAAAAATTTATCTTGTGAACAACCGACAATCATTGAACCGTTGCATATATTTATAACTGGAGAAGCTGGTGTTGGAAAATCACATGTCGTGAAAACCATACATGCTTCTGTTTCAAAAACATTAAGTTATTGATCTGCTTCACCTGACAAGCCCAAGGTTCTTTTACTGGCTCCAACTGGTGTGGCTGCAATTAATATTGCTGGAACAACAATACACTCTGGATTAGGAATTCCTGTAGAATGTCATGGGTTGGTTGTACCAAAACTTTCTGATAAGCGAAAATGTACACTGCGAATGCAATTGTCTGAAGTTAAGGTTTTAATAATAGATGAATGTTCTATGATGTCTAATGAGTTACTATTCCACGTACACCAAAGGCTCAATGAAATTTACGGATGTGAAACATTCAGGTTATTTGCTGGATTAAGTGTTATCCTTGTTGGTGATTTATATCAACTACCGCCGGTATTGAAAAGAGTTATATTTGCAGAGTATTATGACGTATCTTATAATATATTTCCTCTGTGGAGAAATTTTGAAATGGTTGAGCTCACAGAAGTAATGAGGCAGAGAGGTGATAGTGTGCTTATAGACCTTCTGAATAATATTAGGATTGGTCAACTTACTCAAGAGGATGAAAAACTTTTAAAATCATGCTTCATAAGTAACACTGATGAGAACTTTCCACATGATTCACTTCATATTTTTGCAGAAAATTCTCTAGCTAGTCAACACAACCATCTTATGCTCAATCAAATTGATAGTTTTGAATATAGTTTGAATGCAACCGATCAAATCCCCAAAGGTGTTCCTTGTCATTTGTATAAGAATTTGTTAAATTGCCCAGCAGGTAGAACCGGAGGTCTGGTATTTAATTTGACACTAAAAGTTGGTGCAAGGGTTATGCTAACATCCAATGTTGACATTACTGATAGGTTGATTAATGGTCAATTGGGTACAGTGTTTAAATTATGTGAGAGAAATGGCATTGTGGAAAAAATATATGTGCGATTTGATGACGGAAAAGCTGGCTATAATAAGATGTTATCTGATAGGTTTGCGAGGGAAAATCGTGTTGTTCCAGTAGAACGTGTTACTATTGAAATTCGAACAAATGTAAAAAAAAGTTCATCAGCCATTATTAAGCGAACACAATTTCCCTTGATCTTAGCATGGGCATGCACATGCCACAAAGTTCAGAGCTTGAGTTTGGATAAAATAATTGTTAGCTTTGACTTGCTCAGACAAAGAATGTTTAACAATGGGCAATTGTATGTAGCACTTAGCCGTGTTAAGTCAATAAATGGTCTCTTTTTAATTGGACAGTTTAACAAGAATGCTATACGAGCAGATGAGAAGGTAACAAGGGAATATGAGTATCTCAGAGAATATCAGACATTGCAGATTAAAGATGTTATGCCAGTTCAATCCAATAATTTCATAATGACTATCTGCAATGTGAGATCTTTACGAAAGCATTTAGAAGACATAAAAGTGGACCGTATATTATTAGGCAGTGATATGATTCTTTGCACCGAAACACAAATCAAATACTCTGATGAAGATTTAACAGGAGAGCTTTCCATGGCTGGTTTCAGAGTTATGTTCAACAACAGTCACCATAAGTTTGAGAGTCAAGCAATATATTGTAGTACCAATTTACATGTTAATGATTCTTTTTTAACAGATGGCTTTTTTTTGTGCAGGTGAAGAAGACCAGTTTTTCACCAATTTGTTTTAATATTCTGCTTGTGTATCGGCAGAAGGACCAGAAAATGCCTCAATTCTTAACAACATTACGATACTTAGTGGAATCTAAACATGTTAATATAGTTGTGGGTGATTTTAATCTAGGTGTTAATTCACAACTATCTTCTGTCTTAGGTTTGTGCAGAAGGTATCAGAACCTACACATATCAGTGGCTCATTGATTGATCATGCCTATATTCACCAGGATTTGCTTGAAATGTTTTTGACTGAGTGTGATGTTAAGTGTTTGTTTTTCACAGATCATGATGCAGTAAGGATATCTTTCCAGGAATTCTAAGTATTCTGATGAATTTGCCTCAATTGTTTAGACGTACACCTTTTCCATAGCCTAAAATGTGACCCTTGACTTTTTTATGATTTCTTTTTTACAAAATAAAACTTTAACTTTTGAATAAAATATCTTTTTTTAATTGTATGCAAAGGTCTTGCATACCTTGTTTGTGCAGCACAATTGCACAGCTGCACCTGGGCAGTGGTGGGGAGATAATTTTTGGAAGTCATCTCATTATAAGATGTTGCAATCAACCAGTTTATGAAATTTCTCTTTCCTTGAGTGATACGATTTAATCTAGTAATTTTTAGAAACAAGAATTTCATTTTTCAAAAGGAAAAGACTTCAAGTTGTTAAAATACTTATTCTGAGAATACAGCATCTGTTATGATGATGACTTCCAGGTTGAGAAAACAGATTGTAATATTTTTCTTGTTGTTTTTATTCTAGTCAGGGTACTCAGATTCATATTAACGCTCTGTAATGTTCATGTTTTTGAAAAGCTTTTTAAATCAGTGAATGATGGTACCCAAGCATATTTATATAGATATTTATTATTTTATCGTTTTCATTGTGTTTTTCTAGTTCAATATTACTATAATTGTCAGTGTAATGTGAATTCAGGTTATTTTCATACTGTGGTCAAAAAAATAAAACCGTAATCAGAAAATCTTAAATGACAATGGCGACATTACTTTTCATTATGGCTGTGCATAATTTGGTGTGGCTGAACTGTAGCAAGTAGAACATGCAAGTTGTAAAATTGAATTTGGTTGATTGATCTGGATTCAAATTTCAAGTTATATGTACCAAAAGAAGGTAAATACTGTTTCTATTACAATTATCTATTTCAGGTCTTCCTGAGGGGAAAAAGTTAACACAAAGCCTTCTGTTCATATACAGTTTTTTGTAAAAACATTAAGAAAAGTTTTAACAGGGCTAGATGTACTAAACAAATAGAATATAAATACATATCATTGTTTATTTCCAGTGTCATTTAACTTAACTCGACTGATCAGAGTTCATGATGACAGCAAGTGTTAAGCATTGACAAGGTAAGATTTTGATTCATGAATTAGGAAACTAATTTTCGCGGGAACTAATTTTCGCGAGAACGAATTTTCGCAAAGAAGTCAAATTGATATATTTCGCGGGTTTCGCTAGTTTGCCATAAAACACAGTCTTAAATTGAGAAAAAAGGCAATTTTTGACTCGGAGAAACTTCATTTTCGCGAGAATACACGGGTTTCAAAATTAAGCGTTCTGTAAATTATATATAGAATTTACCGAATGATTTTTTTTCGAGTTAACATCGAAAGTGAAATCAGTGCTAGTTTATTTCGCGAGTTTTGCAAACGCCCTCATTTTTAAAATTTCGCAGGAATTTTATTTTGCGGTTTTTTCGAAAATTCACGAAACTCGCGAAATTTAATTCCACGAAAATTAATTCCCTTATTAAGGTATATCAAATTAATAGATGTGGAGAATTATTGAAAATTGTTATTTTCTTTTCTCTTTTCAGAAGTTGAAATTTGCTGGTGCGATAAATCTTACCAAACCAAATTTGTTCATTCAGGTTGACCATTTCCTAAAAAACTCAAGAAATTATGTTAAATTCCTGTTGCTGTTATATGACTGGATGTGGTCAATTTGCTGCTTAACCTCGATTAAACGGCCCAAGACACTAACTTACATTTACAACGCTTTGAAATCACTGGATGTCTTCGATTCTTTGCTTAACCTCAAACTTGACGTATATCGAACGCTTGAACTCTAACAAGCATCTGTAATTATTTCATGAAGTAAATCAAATCAAACTGGTTGTTACCCGCGTACGAATTTATTTCGGTGGATGATAGACTAAAAGACCTTATGTTGTTACCTAGAACTACCTATAACTTTAGTTTTACAAAAACAAACAAACAAACAAAAACAAAAGCTTTTTAATATGAAAAATTAAGTGTTGTAATCAGTTCATATTTTGTATTGAAGATTATGATTGCGCTTGAGATACAGTATAAATGTGAACTAAGTATTCGTCCTTCGTTTTTCATAGATACATACCCTTTCATTTTCGTTTTCAGGGTACTATATCGTGCTTCTTTTTTCAACATAATTCGAATTCCTTAAGTTGTTTTGGGACGTCAAACATCACTCAGACTTATTTCACAATTATGACATGTCCTGAAGTCTTCAAGCCATGCGGCTTCTTGTTCAATATAGAAATCCGTATACATTGTTATTTAAAACCCATCTTGATGCTAAATACACGGGTTTTTTTTATAAGCAACAAGTTTATAAGCAACGCTAGTAAATTTTCTCTGAAAGTTAAGCAAAAATACTACAAGAATCTTGGATAAATTAACAACATGAAATTTTGCAACAACAAATTTTTTGCTAATGATGCAACATAAGCATAGGTGCAGCACAATTTTTAAAATTTTTACACTAGGCAGGTTGTAGTACCAGGTTGTACGCCTTAAATAATGACTTTAATGTCCTAAAGTTTATACTTGTTATTTTAATCAAACAACTAAGACGTACAAAAAGGTTTTCAAGACGGAACATTATGAATTATCGATTAATTCTTAGCAACAAATTAAGCACTACAGTACTACTAAAAAACGGTCATCTTTTAAGCAATATTACTACTAAGGTTTGACCTTGGTTGCTTATGATATAAAAAACATGCAGCTATTCAATTAACAATATTTCAAAAAGATTTGTGCTGCATACATTCAAGTGTTCTGCTTACGATACAGCTACTCACACCTTCGCAAATATTTACAAGACTGTGACAAAAAGTGTTGATAATTTTAAACTTAAATATGTGACGGTTTGAGGGAAAATCATAACAAGTGATATTACTGATAAATTAATCAGTAATTTATCAGAAATTTATCAGTAATAATCAGTAATACTGATAAATAATCAGTAATTCGTTCGATTTATCAGTAATTCGTTCGATTTATCAGTAGATCGTTCGATTTATCAGTAATTCGTTCGATGAATCAGTAATACTGATAAATTACTGATTATTTATCAGTATTTACCGATTATTTTATCAGTAATTACTGATTCGTCGAACGAATTTACTGATAAATTGAACGAATTACTGATTAAATCTATTGTTTTCTAATCAGTAATTTACTAATAAATTTATCAGAAATTATCACTTGTTATGATTTTCCCTCAAACCGTCACATATTATCGTTCACTTCAATCAAAAGTCAAAAAACAGTATTTGTTGAACAAAGACTTGTGGTATCAAATTCACCATGTTTATGATTAATTAGCAGGACCGACACTGAAAAACCAATTAGAGATGAAAAAATGCTTTAGAAACTTGAGTAAACAATTTTCATGTGACTTTTAGCATCTTTGAAAATTTTTCGAAGATAAACTGATGATGCTGTAACCCGGAAAGCCTTTTCAACAAGAAATAAAAGAATAACATAACCATATTTCCTCTAATAAACGCCGCGGAATTTATAAAAAGTCCCAGGTCTTGGATGGGACGTTTAATGGTGGACGGTGGCGTTTATTACAAAATGAAAAAATTAAATAAAAACCAACTTTAAACAACAATGTTTTCATTTCCTAAAAAACAAAAGATTGTGCGAAAATGTTTTTGACAAAAGATTCGTTTCCATTATATAAAATGTCAAAGAATATCGATATCACTGTCACCGTTCTCTTCTACGACATGAAAACTTTCATAGTTTTCGCTGACATCACACTCGAAAATTTGAAAATTACTTTTTAGAAAATTGATATTTCATCCAGTGTTTCCGTTGCCTGTTTCAATAAAACATCATCAGTCGAACAAGACGAGTCCTTTTTATGCGATTGGAACATACAAGAAGATGTCAGACAATAAAACTTTAGTGGGACTACCGTAGAACTTTCCAAGCTCGTAGTATTTTTTAAAGACACGAGAATTCGATTTGAATGTCATTTGACAGGAATTGTCATTCATCATTAGTTACGAATTCCCCAAACCATGAGTCAAGGTGTAGCAATTTTTACAGGCATAAAGTACAACGCCATTTCACTGCACTGGTTTTTTTTTATAATAATTCTCTTTTTATAAGAATAACGAGATTCAAAATCGTCGAAATTTAAGAATATTTTAAGAAAATCAGGCAGCTCGGCATTTTGGCAAATTCATGCAGAAATTATATCCCATATTATATGAGGTGAGTCAACCCGGCAAGGCGAGTTGGCTCGTTTTTCCAACACGGGTTGGGTTGATTTGGCGGATTGGCTCGCCTCATGAAAGTATATTTCTTTGTAACAGTGCATGCAAAGTACCACCAAAACATTATCGAAAGAAACATGGCAAATGAAAAAGGGGATTCCTGAGAACAACTTGTTATGTCGCTGAAAGAGTACAAAGTCAGTGCTCATGTCATTTTAATGCCGATGTTTCTTCTTCTGCTATGTTTCAATGTAGTGATCACTTTGCTGCGACGTAAAGCCACATAAGTAAAATAAAAACAATATCAACTGCAAATACCTTTGTTTACGCTTTGCATCCGCCATTTTTTAAAATCTCGCGCTTTCGTTTTATCAACCTTGACCCGGGACCGTCCCGGGTTGACTTTTTTATCATATAATACAAAATAAGTTATCAGTCTCAACCCGGCACGGAGGGACAGAAACGAGAAACGAGTAAATCCACCTCATTTAATCAGGCTCATAAAATGTAATCAAAAATTTCAAAAAATCTTATAACCTAATCTAAAATCACGAGATTCGAATGAATTTGATTTATTTGATTAAAAGAAAACACCAAAATATGACAACAATGACAGTGAAATTGAACACTGAAAAAATAAAAGATTTTAAACTTTTAAGCAATTCTATTCCTTTTCAAGATAAGTTTAAGAATCACGTAAGAATATTCTACGGCTCATTTTTGAAGAATCATTAAGAATAATAAGGCTTGGGTCGATTTGTAATTCTTATAAAAAAAAGGCAGTGTATACCTTCTTGAAAGTGTTGACGTGTATAACTTGAATGAATGAGGCATAACTTGGACCACGACTTGATGTCCCAGGTTCTGAAAACAAAGCTTTCATTTCAACCAATCAGTAAAGTCGTCTGCTAAATGAACAACGTATGATGTTTTATGATCCCCCCATCTGTTCGATACTGCACTCACTTGATGTTGCTCATGTTTATCTGTTGTCCTTCTGTCTGAACAACCTGCGTAAACACGTAAGCTGCTTTTCAGAAGAAAGCACTCCAGAAAAAGTCAAATAACAAAATTCTGTTGTTATGATCTTTGTTTTGGAATCATTTATTCAGCTTGAAAATGTTTTTTAAGGGGAAGTTCCAAGATATTGTGCTTTTGATTATTTTACAGGGGGAATAATACTTCAAATTGTGTATATAAAAGGTCAATGGTAGATAAACGACTGCTATTCAGCTGTTGTAATTACTGTTGAAAATGACTGATATGAAGCTCGTCATCGTTTTATTGGCGATCATTGCTGTTGGGCAATGTGTGTGGGTTAAAGAAATGGAAAGTAAGAAATCAGTTTGTTGAACTTTTAAATAGTGTACTTTCTCTGGTTGTTTATAAAATATGAGATTTAAAAGACGCATTCGAAATAGAAGTTCAAAATAAAATATCTCAAGTCATTGTAATCATTGTTTGCGTTATCCCTACATTAATTGCAATAATAATGCTTCCTTAGAAGATATTGAGGATGAAGAAAACATAATAACTATAACTATAATAGTTTTTGTGACGAAGTTTGTTACGTTTTTGTTTAACTTTGTTCTTTTGGTTAGTTTCGCCTGTCCTTTCTATGCTTTAGTCTCTCTGTCTCATATATCCATCTCATGCGTGTTTGATATAGACAGTGCCCTTCTTGTTTGTTATTGATATCCATTACCTTATCTTCTCCTTTTTTCGTTTCTAGTTTTATATATTTTAACTGAGATAACTAATTTTGATTTTATTGCTTTTATATATATACTGTTTTATTTTTATAAACAGGACCCAGTTGATAATAGCTTTTTTAAGCTAAAATGGAAATCCTGTAAAAATATTCGTAAAATAAATAAATAAATAAATAAATAAATAAATAAATAAATAAATAAATAAATAAATAAATAAATAACAATATTCATGTTCCCGAAAATGAAATTTCATGCTCCCGTTTTTAAATTTTGTTCCCGATATTGAAATTAAATTTTCATTTTCGGGAACATGTTCCCGAAATTGAAACTTGTTGTTCCCTTTGTTCCCGAATTTGAAAATAACAATTTTATTTTCGGGAACGTGTTCCCGATATTGAAACAAGTTGTTCCTTTATGTTCCCTAATGTTCCCGAAAATGTAAGTTCAAGTTCGTTTCATTTTCGGGAACATTAGGGAACATAACTTAAAGGCTTTTTTGACCTCAAGTTCGTGCAATAGTAACATGTTGATTTCAATATGGTAGATGTATCAGTGTGAATAAGCTGAGTTTCCTTTATGTCATTTATGAAAATGAGGTTTCAAGTAAACTTTTCATAAGAAAGAAACTAGTGTTGACTCGTCAAGCCGGTTGTGCCAGCTCAACATTGCAATGACGGAATCCTTTAACTTTCCTGAACCTTATTATGATGGATTGCTGGCTCCCTATTAAACCGACACCAGGCGACCATAACTGTAACCCAAAAAAATGGTGCTCCACAAGGTTCCATGTTAGGGCCAGTACGTTAAAATCCCTGATGGCAAGATCCTTTATCGGCATTTCAAGTACGATCGAATTAACAACAGACTTATCGCACCCTATCACGAACTTTATGCCCCCTTTTCTCCTGCTGGTAGCATTTATTCATCGTGATGTATTGAAATAACTTATGTTTAAAAAAATATTTCCTATTATATTCCACATAGTCTCTTTTAAATGTTCTACTTGTGCTGCTCCCCATTACCACGGAACTGCACCTTCGTTAAAATAAGACTTGAACTCTTCTCTAACTTCTTTTGTTTGTCTTGACGAATTTCTATTCACAGGTGGTTCCAAATCGATCCAGCTATCGCTTGGTACATCATTTCTCCAAGTGCCAGTGATCACCATGCATATCATGAAAAGCAACAAGATAAGAGGGGATGTAAATTGTACCTAAGCTTTATTCAAATCGGGGAAAATTGTGTAAAGTCAAGACTGCATGTGTTATCACTTTGAATTTTTTGGGTTGCAATTAGAATGACTTGTGAAAAACCCTCCAGCGATTGGCAAGTATACCAGAACAGTTTGTTTGTTTGTTTGTTTCTCGAATATTTATACAGGATAAAAATCTACAGTAGTATCATAATCAAATATTATACAGTGTTATCTTAGATTTCCTGTGAAATAAAAGATATAAAATAAAGGTACATGAATATTATGTAGGTATGTATACAGTATGCTAAATTTAGAAATTAGAAAAAATATCCCTTAACGAGAAATGAAGAACAGTAAAAGTAAAAGTCTTACTAAACAGAACGCAGTAAGGAATGAAAGATTAGACGAGAGTAAGTATGCGTTCTGATTTAATAATACCTTAACTAGCAATAGGAAAAAACGGTAAAGGCGAATTTGGTAAAATTGGTAAATTTTGTACCATTGTTTCTCGTGTTGACATTTGTATTTTTGAAAAAAATTTCGTTTAATTCCTTTCCATGAATACCTTTATGCACAAATACACAAAGACCTTTTTTGCTGATTGACTCACAAGAATCAATGCTTTCATTAATTCCAATGATGAACTGGACTCGATTTTCCATAGCTTTGATTGTGTCTTTCAAGTCGTTGGAGTTGAACCATAAAAAGTTACTGCACAGTACGAAAGGGCTGGTACTACCATAGATTGGTATATTAATTTGGCAGTTTTCGAATCCATATAGCTTCTCACTTTTCGCAGCAGGTGAATTCTTGAAGATGTCTTCTTTATGGCTGAATTTAGGTGTTCGGTCATATTAAGAGTGCTGGCCAGTTTTAAACCAAGGTACTTGTACGACTGAGTGTTAGTAAAGACAGAGTCATTTAATTGGATGTCTATGGTTTTCTTCTCGAGTTTGTTGATACTTTGTTTGGTGCCAAAAATCATTATTTCAGTTTTCCCTTTTTTCGGGTTTATTCGTTCGTTGTCATATAGCCATTTTGTGAACGACCGAAAATCCTTTCCAAGATTGTTTTCGATAAAGTCGATATCTTTGTCAGAAAAAGTAGACTACTGTGTCGTCTGCATACATTAACATTTTACAGGTAGTCAGGGAGTAAATAGAGTCATTAAAATGCAATAGAAATAAGACAGGACCAAGTATCCAACCTTGGGGGACACCACAAGCGATAAAACTGGGTGATGATATGGTATCTTTGTACGACACGCATTAAGTTCTTGAGAAAAGATAACTCAAAAACCATTTCTTGGCAATACCACTAATGCCATAGGATGGAAGCTTGTTGACGATAGTGGCATGGTTAATGGTATCGAAAACCTTGCTTAAATCGACAAATAAGGCTCCTGTCAGTTGCCCCTTATCCATTGCTTTCTTTATGTGGTCAGTGAAATAAGTGGTTGCCTGCTCTGTAGATCGGTACTGGCGATATCCAAACTAATATTGCGAAAGAAATTTATGTCTTTCCAAGTGGCTCATTAATTGTTGGTGAAAACATTTCTCATAGATTTTTGAAAGAGCTGGTAAGACACTGGTAGTTGTCAAATGAGTTTTTCGTGCCAGATTTGTATATTGGTGTTACACTAGCTACTTTCAATTCCTCTGGGAATTCCCCACTTTTCAAAGAGAGGTTGATCATGTAGGTAAGTGGATTGCTGATGACGAAGGCAACATCCTTTAAAAAACAAGTTGGTATGTTGTTCAGTCTGGTGGCAGATTTACGTTTGAATTTCCGTAGATACTTTAAAACGTCAGTGTTAGATACCTCACCAAATGTAAATTGGTTGAAATTAGATTTGTAGGGTGTTTGGTATCTCCAAATAAGATTGACGAGAGGAAACGCTATTCGTTTCAAGTTAGATGCAACAGATTTATAGAAATTTCGGAATCCTTCTGCAATCGACTGTTTCTCAGTGAGTATTTCATCTCCTTGTTTGGAGGATCTTGAGGTTGAAATTGAAGACAGTTTTACTGGAAATATTTTCTTGATTATTCTCCAAAGTGTATCTGGTTTATTGTGGTTTTCTTTCAGTTTGGATTGAAAATAGGTACGCTTTGATCGTGCGATTTCGTTTTTTACAAAATTTCGTTTTCTACGATATAATCCAGTCTGACTCCTTCTTCGATTGTTCATATGCCGCTTTACCTCTTCATTCATCGATGGCGATGGTTTTCCTTTTAGTTTCTTCTGAATCATTGGAGCAAAGCAATTGAGTGTTTGAGAAAGTATTTCCTTCAGATTATTGTACGCTGTATTTGCTGATGTAGAGTTGTATACTGTGCTCCAGTCGACATTATGGACAGCGTCAGTATCATAGTGTGAAAAGTCGCGACAAGTAATGACTTTAGGTCGATATTTCAGCGAATTGATTTTATGATTACACCCAATAAGATTATGATCACTTGAAGCGGCTGTGATGTGACAGTCTTACGAACATTGACAGGGTTGTTAGTTAAAATAACGTCTATCCGAGTAGCTGTGTCAGCTGTAATTCGTGTTGCTTTTTTTATTAATTGTGTATAAGCATTAACAATAAACGTTTCTTTGATTTTATAGCGATCGTTATTTTCGAGGTAATTTGTGTTTAAATTTCCCATTAGGATAACATCTTTTCTTTCGTCATTAACTGGTTCAATTTTTTCTTGCAGTTTTGATGGAAAGTTCTTTGATAGATAATCTGAAGATTCGGGGGGTTATACATAGAACAAAAAATGAAAGATTTTGAGAATGTTGGCATGATTTCAATCCACATCGTTTCAATATCAGGATCATATCATTGAGATGCGTCTAACGGTAAAACGGTTGTTAAAACTCCCTTGTCAGAACAAAGATTATTCTATGAATATGGCTTCATTATATTTCGATAACGGGAAAGCGTCATCTCCGACTAAAACATAGGGGATGTCATCCAAGCCTTCTGACAAAGGTGTTTGGTATGTTTAAAGTGCTATCTTCTAGTCCTATTCTTAATGAGCTCTGTGCGAAAGCACCTCCAACTTCGACATAAAGGAATACATATTCAGGATCAACTGCAGCCATAAGAATAATGCTGCCACTGCCCTTGTAGTTGCAGTAATGTGAACCGTAGTGATTGCTCTAACACCATATGGTTTCCGTCGATAGCTCCAATAACGTTAGGAAAATTCTATCGATGGAAATATGGAGTTTTCAGCTTTACATTTCTTCAATGATAGCCCCTGCAACCATTTCCATTATTCTTGCTATTGATCGCTTACTAACTCTGAATTGACATTACAGCGCACAGAAAGTTTCCCCTCTTGTAATACATTGTAGAAACACTGTTCACCAGGTCTGATATTTGTCCTAAAAACAGTGTCATTTTTTATTAAGCAAAGATATAACCGTTCTAATGATAGCCAGTGCATCCGATTTATCCTGATGTAAGACTTTCCTGTCTGTCCTGTTTTTTCGATCCATGACTTTACCCATATGCTTTGTTTCACTCGCTCTTTTCTATCAAGTTTAAGCAAAGTAACAGAGAGCTTGCTTCCTTCACGTAAATGGCTACCAGTTCAGCAACGTCTGTACTTGCAATAAAGCAGGATATACCCCAATTGCAACTAATGCCAAACCTTAAGAGTACATTCACAAAGCTTTGAAAGACACAAAGGAAAGACCTAAAGATGTACCGAAATCTGTTGAAATAAGATGAAATGTCAATAGAAAAACCATAGTTTTAATTAATGTTATAAGCTTCATTAGCCAACTTAATAAAGTGACACCACAATCAACTCTTGTTAGCCTTGTTTCTTCATTTAACTGAAACTTATAGTATAAGTATTTTGGTAGTATATATTATTATACGTTTTTTATACACATTATGCGTAACACCATGCATATATATCTTATCCTATACGCTTTCTCTGTAAGAAGAACCATTTTGATGGATGCAGGGAATATATCAATTAAAAAAAAAAGAAAAGAGAAACATCAGAAACATCGAACATCGAATGATAGAATCAGAAACATCTTATATCGGAAGACGATTATGTAACTCGTGAAAGGCATTTCCAAAAGGGTGAATCCGAATAACTTAAACACACTACTACTAATGACTGGGATACGATTGACGATCCTGACTAGCAACTACAAACTATCAAATTTATGGTTTCATTTTCTTCTAATGAAGAAGACAACTTGGTTGATGGACCAGAAAATAACGAAAACGTGGAAATTATTATCAAGCAGGTCAATATAATTCTTCACAACAGTGAAGAATGTTTTGTTTTGTCTTGCTTAATTGATCAATAAGCCCTCAGAGATTTGTAGCTAATTAACTACGTAAATCAGTAGAATTTTAGCTCTCTGCGATATTTTTTTACGTTGCTCTTACCGACAGACCAGATGGATGAAAACAATTAAAAGATAGCTGACAAATCCTAATGGCTTCATGCACAAGTTGGGTTGCCCTTTATTCTATAGGAGTTAAAAAGGATCACTGATTCAACTGCTCAAAGCATCTGATATAAAGCAGTCGGATAATTCTGAATTAGGTTCTTACTGTAATAAACAGTAAAGCAGTAAAAGCTCATTTGGCAAAGGAAGTTACCCCCTCCCAAAGTCAATGAGAGATTATCTTATATGTACCTTGCTTCGATAATGCCTTACGCACCGATGCTTTGACAAATATAACTACATCATTTGAAGGCAAGTTCATAGGTAAATGATTTAGACCACAGCATCAAATGACAATCAAACAATCTTAACTCAGACAAAGACAATTTTAACTCAGTCAAAGTTTGTGCTTATCGAGAAAATTCAAGAAAGGTGCATGGATTAATTAATGAAATATGAACGTAATCTATCACATATTCTATTGTATATCATTGTTCCTGTATATCGCTTGCGTTCTGTGCGCAGTTTGGCTAATAAAGTTGTCTTTCCATATTTTAATGATAAGGCTTTTATATTTTTCCCATTGACAATTCTATCAATTTCGTTGATTCGAATTTTGTCTTTTTTGGGCAATTGATGAGCCCTTTAAGTTGCTTAATTTACAAATAGATTAAACGTATTGTAAGCGCCAAACATTCAAATAACAATACCGTTCGCAAATTTTAAATACCTTCTGCAATCAAAGAACTAGATCCGAGATTTCAACGAAAACATATATCAAATGTTTTTTCACTCTCATCATTCCTAGTATGATTTTTGGAGGAACTTTCTGCTGAAAAATGTTCGTTAATGACTTTAGTTTGGTCAACATTTATTTCTTCAGAGTCCTCTTCTCTCAGCAAAGCATTTTGTACTTCTTTTTTTCATTTCTCTTGTAGGAAATAATTCTCTTCGCAGTGTTTTCTGAATGACAAATTAAGTTTGCTATATCTTTTTGTAAATCCTGACGAGTTTTACTGTGCCTTTGTGGATAAACAAGGATGAGTACGAAAAATACGCAAAATGAAATTGTTATGCATTTAGGATTTTAACCTAGTCTTCGTGAGGTTGAATTCATTCTTAATTTCTTACTTCGCCCTTCATTTATCATCTTTTCGATTATTGGTAACATTTGTAATCTTCAATACAAATTGAGTTAACTTGAGAATGCATAATATCAACAAGCAGTACCAGACAGAAACTCTTCCTGGAAATCTCGAAGTTGTGAGGAAATAGGGAAATTCGCGTGAATAGGAAAAGATGTCAAACGCTTTTACTTGCAGAAACCTCGCTGTTGGAAGAGAGACGCCTCAAATGTTCCTCTACCAACACCCTGAAAACGTAAGGGTTGTTGTAGGTTCGTCTGAACACTCTACTACCAATCTAGAGAAGGAACAATGGGTTAGTTTTGGAAAATTCGAGGTAAACAGTTCCCGAAATTGAAATTTTCAAAATTATAATTTTCCTAAAACCGTTCAAAATAATGACCAAACGAATATTTTTTTGTGTTTGTTTATCATCGAAGTATTAGGCTTCATTTACCACACGTACATTGGGTTAGTGTTACCTTTCAATTGGGAAACAGGCATTGTAGTGATAAAATAGTATGTTCCCGAAATTGAAAATTTTGCAAAATTGGACGTAAATAGTTCCCGATATTGAAATTGTGAAAATTTCAATTTCTCTAAAATCGCACAAAATAATGACAAAACGAACATTATTTTTGTTTTTGTTTATCATCAAGTATTAGACATTATTTGCAATCTGTAAATTGGGTTAGTGTTAGCTTTAAATTGGGAAACAGGCATTTTAGCGATAAAACCGCATGTTCCCGAAATTGAAAATTTTACGTTTTGTGTAAAAATGGGGTTTCAGGCTATGGCCAATGAGTCACACTGTTCAGTCTTGTTGGAAAAAGGTCACTAGCATCAGTTTCTTTACAATCAATACAAAATATGCTAAGAAAAACCTGGAAATTTGAGCCTTTTTGGATTTTTTCAATCGGCACATCTTGGTGCTGTTGACACAACAACCCCATGTTCAACGCATATATTAGCACAGTACTTGTAATGGCAAAAAAAGTCGCTTATTTAGCATCAAAAACCTGAAATACTAGGTGGAATCAGGTGGAATGCGTGTGTTATTATGAGGAACCCAAGCCGAAGATATCACAATAAAAAGGAGTGACCACGCCCTTTTCCTTTAAATTTTGAATAGCAGTGTTCCCGAAATTGAAATCTCTATACCTTGGTCCAAAAACGATGTCTATTAGTAAAATATTAGGGAATTTGGAATATCTCATAGATGGACTATCTGCAAGGAATGTCATGATATCATTTTGATTGGTTTTAGGCTTGTCAGTCAGAAGTGAGATGAAATTTTTTAATGTTCCCTAAGTTTCAGTATCGGGAACAAACCCCTTATTCATGAATCTACAAATAAATAAATAAATAAATAAACAAATAAATAATCTGTTAACTAATGGCATTGATGTCTTCAAAATTTAATTTTTAGATCCTGGCATGTTTGAAGGTGATATGCAGTTGGATCCTGATGAACGAGAAGGAGTATTAAAGGGAAACTCTTATGCAAGTATCAAAGGTGGTCGATGGCCTGGTGCTAAAATCCCATATGTTATAACTAGTTCTATAGGTAAAATAGAAGTCTTACTTTGAAAGCCAGTTTTTTTTATGCAATTTAAAAAAGAAATGTTTCAATGACCACGCTTTTATGACATTTTGTAAACACTTTTCTCTTTCTTTCCAGGGAGTAGAGGACGAACAGCGATCGCAAATGCTATTGCACAATATCATAAACATACCTGCTTGAGATTTTTTAAAAGAGGACGCGAAAGTGCTCACATCAGCTTTTACAGAGGAGGAGGGTAAGTTATTGTTGATGAAACGCTTTCGTCATCGTTCTTATCAGTATATTATAAGCGAAAGAATCTTTCTAACTTTCGATATTTTTTCTACAGATGTTCATCACCAGTTGGATACCGACGCGGAAGAGTAAATTCAATTTCGCTAGCTGGTGGTTGCTGGCACACAGGAATAGTGATGCATGAGATTGGACATAGCATTGGTAAATAAATTTGTTTATTACAATTTTTAAATAGCTTTTATTAATAACTTAAACGTTAAAAATTGTTCATTAGGTATATATCATGAACAAAGTCGACCAGATAGAGATAGTTATGTAAGGATACTTTGGAATAACATTCAATCAAGTAAGTAAATTCTTAAGTTTTTGGAAAACATAACTGAACTTCGAAAACGGAAGATAAATTAATACTTAATACTTTGACAATATTTACTTAATACTTTGACAATATTTGTTCCACTTCCTTGAAGTTTGGCAGTTTCCATTTAAAGTTAAGTTTGTCAGCCTTGTACCGTACAAGCGTTTCAAAAGCAAAAACCCATAGGGAAATCTCAGACTATGCTGAGGATATTCTTATTCTTAACTTGTTTCGAGCTTTAGTATTCTCATAGGTCAAGACTTAAGGTGTAATATCATTTAAAAAAAAAACCAACTTCTTCGAATAAAATTTAAGAAACAAAGTAAAAGAGAAAAATTCATCAGAAAACCTGTGTTTTAAACTAACATTTGATATATACTGTCTCCTTAAATTAATACTACATTTCAAATAATAATACAAGGATATAAATATATCCTATCCTTATCCATCATCCGGCTATCTACAAATTTGTTTGTGTTCAATATTATATTGATCTCGTGTTGGTTTTGAAACTAGGTATGCGATTCAATTTCAACAAACACAGTAGCCGAGACATTGACTCTCTTGGAACTCCTTACGATTTCCGCAGCATGATGCATTATGGTTCCACCGCATTCGGTGGTGGTCGAAGAACGATTGAAACAATCGACTCTAGGAATCAGCGATTAATTGGACAAAGAGGTGGATTCAGTGAAATCGATATTAAGCAAATCAACCTGATGTATTGTGGTAAAATTAATATTTATTTCTATTACTACAAAATTTTTTCTTAAATCCATTTCTCGTGACTTTCTTTGATCATTCTTTGAAGCTCTAGTGCATTAAAATTTTTTAAAATAATCTGATAGTATGAGGTTGCATCTTTGTTACATCTTTGTTTTTTAATCACTTTAGGTGGTGTAAATCCAAACACTGTACCTCCATCAAATCCTCCAACAGTAGATCCAAACACAGGACCAGTTCCATCGAATTTACCTCCATCATGTCAGGATAAAAATAAAAATTGTCGCTTCTGGGCAAGCAGAGGATATTGTACAGATAATCAAGAGAAACAATATATGAAAGATAACTGCTGCAAGTCTTGCGCGGGTAATTATTACATAGATAGATAGATAAAAATGCAAATTTCCTATTGATCATAAGTTTCATAAGATTCTGATGTTGATCATAAGTTTATGATTCTAATGACTGTAAAAAGAACAACAACAAGAGTCTTGCTATAAGTAATCTACCAACCTTAAGATCTGAGAGATTTCAAATAGAAATAAACTTTAATATAGGATTGTTGAGAAAATGGCTTTTACTGAAATCCTTTCGAGTTTCGTACTTAAAGAATTAATAATAATTAATATCAGAATTGATTTTCTGCTTGAAGAACTTTCACTGTCAACTGATTAAACAATTATTTCAATAGGAGCTGAATGCAAGGATCGTCATTCCAGATGTCAAGAATGGGCAACTCGAAATCCCAGTGAATGTCAAGTCAACCCAAATTATATGTTGCGAGTGTGCCAAACCTCGTGTAAACAATGTTGAATATAAATTGAAATAGACACCCAAGAGGGTGGCAAGAATTTCTGTGAGCATTTGTTTCTGAAGGTTTACCAAATTATATTCCCTCATATTATTCCCATGGTTTCTTTAAGTTGTGGTATATAAGCAGATGACAGAAATATGGGAGCGGTCAATTAACCAGCCTGGTGGATTCGTTACATCGGATATGTTATACATTGAAAGATTTAGTTTGTTGCATCAGTTGATTCATGACACGTGAAGTGATCATGGACTTGATCATTTACACTGGGTCAACAGACAACCTATTCTCATCGGTCAAGTTGCGTATATTCATACGATTAAAATAGGATCGGCATAGCGTAGCGTAGATTCATACCCAGACATATGAAAGTGAGTCGCCACTTCCCTATCATATCATATCATATCATGAAAGAACTACACGTAAAAAAACAAAGTTCTCAGAAAACTGATTGTTGATCGGTAAAGATCTTAATCTATCCCTTCTAAAGGTATGAAAAAAGAACTTCAAGTAAAGGAGGTCATAACAGCAGCCATAGACAAATCTGTTGTAGAAAGCAAAATGTTCCAATCAGACACTGTTTATTTCGTTAGTACACATGTATATATTATCTATTTAGATAATTTATACATCTGTACATAATTTTTTTATGAAACTGCATTATTGTTATATACAAAGAAAGAGAACCACTATTCTAAAAAATCCGATAGCAAGCAAAAGAAAACGACGAAACCACTGCGTGTAGAGGTCAAAGTCGATTTCTAAATGATTTCTACAACCATGATAAATGGTCTGCATGTTCTCAAATTCAATTTACTATTGAAAGGGAGATAAACGATAGTATATCATTTCTGGACATAAAAATCATACGGATAAATTGTTGTCCATGCCTATACTAAGCACACACATGCACCGATCGATACTCGAACTTCCATTCAAATCACTCATTGAGCCAGGGTAACATAATATTGCGAAAGTCTTCTTGATATTTGGCTACCATAAGAAAACATAACTCAAGAAAACATTTTGACAAATTTTTCTGGTCGTGCCATAGAGGGTTTCCAAATCTCTTTTTCAAAATTATTTTCGTTTGTTTTTACGAAGTCTTTAAAATATCTTACCATTCGTTGGTCTGTTATTTGCTTGCATACTCGACTACTGTAGTCAGGGAAACCCTTGCACTTTCCAAACACATTGATACTTTCGCATTTCTTCAATAAAATAGACATTAAAGACATAGATCCAATTTGACCTAACTTGTAAAGTGGAAGTTATCGTTCTGTTAGTGTCCTACCATCAATGGAAATTATTCCCCGCCACAAAAACAATCAAAGAACTAAACGAACATGTATAGTGGTAAATTCTATTAAATATCATTGAACTTGTCATTTTTATACAACTACACGAGGGTATGAAATAAATCGATCGTTGAACTGATTTTCAAAGAAGACATGTTATCTATTAGGAAGTCTATTGTGATGTTTCATTACAAGTCTATGCTCGTTTACGATACCGGGAAAGAAGAAATCATTCCGATTATTCCGATTCAAAACCAGCAAAAAACGGGATGACATAACGGAAAGCTTCTAGAAGGTTTCGTTTTTATGGACTTTCTAGCAGTTGAACAAATACTCATGGAATACTAACAATGATAAATACGAACAATAAAAATAATAAAGTGAAAATATTACAAAAATAAAAATAATCTTAACAAAACGTGGAAAAGTTAAAGAAGCGCATCGAAAACGGTTTTCATTAAGTTTCAAGTGAAAGTCTTTTGTTACAAGAACCAATCAAATCGCAGAAATCCAACCCAGAGATCATTTTATAACATGGACGTCAGATGAGGTCCTTTAAAGAAGTACATGTCTTTTTTTATAAGCATAACTCTTGTTCAGATTGTTGTCGAATAAGGACACAAGAAGCTCCATTTAAAAAAAATTCCATGTAATTGTTAGCATGAAATCAAATTCATTAGTTCGGTAGTGGTCTAGGTAGCAAAACAAAAAAGGATAGCTACCCTCTCTAGTGAGTCATTCAATATGGAGAAAAAAATCTTCGCACGAAAATGGTCCCATTTAATGAATGCTCCACTAAAAACCGTGCTACGATATAACAGAAGATGTATGTTAAATAGAACATATAAAAATAAATACAGTCCACTGACTATCCATTTCTAAAAAAATTTTAAATGCGTGTTACAATATACCTCTTCGATCATTATCGTCAAAAAGGGAAAAATAATAATTTACATATCCTTAGTCAAATTTGTGATTCTTTCCAAACGCAAGAACGTAATCCTTGTGCAAGTCCATCATTGAGAACTTTAGAACATTTCGACTTCGAGTTACACAGTCTTCAAACAAAAGTATAGCGATCATCAACAACAAGAACTTCCAAAATCTTATGTCTTTTATTTCTCACGGATGGCTTTTAAAGGAACAACTGTGATTTGAAAACAAAGTTAAAAATGTTGAACAACACAGAATAACATGTCTAACAGTCTTCTCAAGACCGTGATTTCTTGTAAAAATTAAAACCATTTCGTAGAACAAATTCAATAATGCAATAAATAATATAATAGTCAACAGAAAAATAGTTGTCTAATAATTTCCAGATATTGCAGAAAAAGAAATTGAAGGGAGAAGGACTAACGATCATGTTTGTTTTGATCAATCATGTTACGATGGTAACAGTTGATATTTCACATTACTTGCTTTCATAATGGAGGATTCGTGGAAGTAATACATTTAGGTTGGGGAAAAATTGCAGAATCCAAATTCGTAAGAGAACATCCACAGTAACTTTTACAGATTAAAAAATCAGGTCAGGTCAAATTCTTCCTGAGACAGTGTTATGTTCTGTAAACTAAACAACCACCTTTTATTAAACTTACAACTTGACACGATTCGATTCTATTGAACATATCTTTTTAAGTTTATTAAACTATATACAAACAAGAACATCACCATTAAAATGAACAAAATGTTTCATTATTGATAAAAAACAGGTTGCATGTTATCCTTGTAACTCATCAAAATGAACAATTATTAACATTCAAAAATAATTTGATGTTCAAATGGCAAAATAAACATTAAGAATGATGAGCAGAGGAAACATGACGAAAAAATCATAACAATCGATTCATATCTTCACGAGTTTCAGTATGTACTTCTCTTCTTCGATAGATGAAGGTGTATTCTTCCTTTTGTCGAACCTTACCAGTAAGCAAGCATTGCACCAGAAGGCCAATAATAAACAAAACAGGCATGACGCCAAACACGACATATGACCACCAACATAAAGAAGCAACTCTGTTATAGAAAATCTTCATTTCCATGTATCGATATAAAAATAAATCTTCTATAAAGTAATCTAAAGATGATGCCATGATAGCCGAAGCAAAAACGCAACAGGAACAGATATATACACGATGTCGCCACCACATAGTGATAAAGACTTGTGCAAGCCCAAATGCAGCCACAATAACGCAAGGTAGTGCAACTGATCCCAATGGAGCAAATGATGTGTAAACAAGCAGGAACAAGAAACCAAGAACGAAACCAGCAAATAAGCCAGTTATAAAGCAGCCACAATAGATTAACATGGTTGTAAAAAAACTCACAAATAAGCCAACTGCTAACGATATCAAGATGTTGATCAGAAGTGAAAATTTTGCTTCTGTTATTAATACCAAGTAAGTAAATATAGATGTGCTTGTTATTCCAATGAAGGCAAAAGAAATTCTTCTATGTCGATAACCTGCAAGGTGAGGAGTTATAGATTTGTAAAAGCGAAGTATAAAGTGGTTTATAAAATACCAAACTTTTTAAAGCAGACAAAATTTACAAAGCTTTTAAGAACTGAAAACCAATTTTTCTAGTCTTCAAGTCAAGAATCAGATGATTACAAGAAGACTTGTTGTTTAAGTCTAAGAATAACAATGTTACTTAGACTACAACCCTTCCATATCACTGAACAGTGGAAGTTAAAGGAAACATTAAAATTTAATACTGAAATAATGCTTACGTACCAAGAATAAGAATGAAAGCACCCATCAGAAAACACAATCCAGATATTACTGATCTTGCAGTGTCATACTCATAATTCCAATGACAAGAAGGTAATTCCATAGTTGTTTTCTTCTCAACATCAAAATTGAATGGTTCATCTTGAGTCGGTTCGCTTGAAAGTTGACCGTTCAGGTATAAGAAACATGAAATTATAATCAAACTAAACAGTAATTGCATTTTTTAGAATCTAAAAAAATAAGACAATGAACATTGTTCAAAAAACAACAATGCAAACAAAAATTTTGATTTGTCTTTTGTATGAATCAAAATTTCTGTGAGCCTTTTTCCTTCTGCTTCTTACTGAGATTAAGATTATAAACCTAACTAGTACCATAATAAATTATTAAAAATTCTGAAAATTTATCCAAAGTTTTATTTGAAAATGAACTATTTATGATGATCTCTTTTTCATTTTCACACAATTGAAAAAAATGTCCTTCTGTTGGGATTTACAAACAGTACATTGGATATTCAGAATGCCTATCATTATATATACAAAAATCACAAATCATATTGGTATCATATTGAAGCATAATCATTTCATAAATTTAGCTTAAGAATGCAAAGTTTCAAAACTTATCTAACATTAAGATTCACTTTTGTATGAAGTTAGATTCAAAAATTAAAAAAAAATTACAATAGCTGCAATATTTTACAAATTAATTTAATTTTTACAAAAGTATTCAAGTCCAAGTTGAGACACACAAGGGTAGGATGTGATCAAAAGCTTCGATCAA
This sequence comes from Turritopsis dohrnii, assembly GCA_027922465.2. Taxonomy (NCBI): domain Eukaryota; kingdom Metazoa; phylum Cnidaria; class Hydrozoa; order Anthoathecata; family Oceaniidae; genus Turritopsis; species Turritopsis dohrnii. Next base: position 378,940 of record BQMF02000152.1, on the reverse strand, counting down.
GTATTGTTACAAAACATAAAACTCTTATAATACTGAAGTGGTAAAAATGAAGAAGCTTTAAAAAAACTAAAAGCATTATGTAATCAACATTGAGAAAAATAATAACTTTTCTCAACATATTCCATTGAGCTTTCAGCTCATCTAGAGCCATGATCACAATATTACAAAAATTTCAAAAAACAAATTTATAAAGTTATTGACTTGCTGATGAACTAAATAAATATAATGGCACAGATATAATCATATGATTGAGTACAGGCTTCTAAGAATAAAAAGGCTCTCCTTTATCTCAATTGCATGCATCAGATGACAAAACAGTAAAATTATTGACGTCAGCCGTGTGTGACGACATTAGTAAGTGTTCGCTAATAGCAGATGGTTGCGTAACAATGAAATATGTCGAGAAAAAGTTGGTATTTTTCTCAATGTTGATTACATATTTAACTGTTCCATCACCATGTCTTATTAAAAAGCATTATATATCGAGTTATTATAATAAGGTCATAGTTATTTAATACTTCGTTCAGCGTAACAGACTTAAGAAAAACAGCGATGCGGAATGCGGGCATTATTCATTATGCATTATTTTGCAAATGAAATAATGACATACAATGTGCATTTTTTAACGATAATGTACTATAAGGCAGATTTTAAAACAGACCTTTTCATAAATGTTAAGAAGTATTACACAATATTAATGAGCCATTCTCTATTTATTTTCGTTAAATACATCAGGTGTGTTTGTTTCTTTTTTTCACTTCACAATATACTAACATTTGTCTAGACAGTCAAGTAAAAGAAAGTCACTTCGCGACATCTGTTTTAGCAACGTTTATGTTCAAGATGATTATATTATTCTAAAATTTCAGTCACCACTTATGTTGATGACGTAGTTTTATTCTTCTTTTTCATAAAAGAAATATTATTTCTTTTTTATAATAAATTGTTGTGCCGATTTCAATTTCTTTATACGTCTCTAACATGTACAAAAATCAAAACTGCTGGTTATACAAAAAAAATAATATATATATATATATATATGCACTAAAACATAAAACATCTTTTACAAAGCTTCGTTAAAATGAAAATATGCGAAGAAATAACTTTTTCGTGAATCTCTCCACCGTTGTTCCGATGAATTTGATTTGAAGATCTATTTACAATTTCGTTTGCAACAACAGAGGAAAGATTTATGAAACCAGGGAATAAAAACTCTGAGGAGTCATAATTAAATAGAAATATGTATTAAAACATTATCAATGGCAAAGTATCTTCCACATAAGCATTGTAATGTACGTAACGAGGTTCCTCTATATATGATGTTTTTTTTTTGTTTCGTTTTAGTTGAGTTTTTTAAAGATGCTTGAAGTTGTAAAAAAAATGTATTTTAATGCGCATTATTTGTCCGAAAAATCATAATGCGGGCGGGTTACGCTGAACGAAGTATTAAATAACTATGGCCTAACGTTATGTTATGTCAGATAATTAACTATTATATACTAAAACAGAAACTGGGGAAGCTATATCAAATGGAAAATAAACCAGGAGAACAAATGACTGACTCATTTATAATAGTTTAAAAGCATCCCATAAAAAAGCATCCCATAAAAATGCTAGCATCCCATGGTAAAAATATATATGCTCTATTTTAACTCAAGTGTAAACTGGAAAAACAATCAAAGATAGTCAATGGTATCATATTAAATCCATGAAAATATTTGCACATGAAAAATATAACTACTTAGGAAATTACAGAACGCAAAGAAAAAGGAAAACAGTAAAATTTTGTCATTTAGAGATCTATGAAACAAAGAATTTAAAATATCCCCTTTCAGGGAACTGTACCCAAGCTAATTTAAAGTTAAGTGACATCATAAAACTTAGTCAAGTCCACCCCACCAGTTTTGTGTAACCTTTAAATATGCAGGGTGTTTGGTAAAGAGTGTCCCAAAGTTTTTTCACCAAAACTATTTCGAAAAAGGTACGAAAAGATACAAAAAAGGCTTCAAGTGGTAGATTCATTGTCTGATACCGACTTGAAGATTATCACAGAAAAGTCGATGATGGAGAAATAAATAGGAAAATAAAATTGTTACAATTTTATATGTAAATATGTAAATTGTATTATCTTATACGTACTATCTTGTACTATCTTATATTATAATAGCGAGTGTGCATCCCACTTTTATTTTAGAGAGTGATATATTTAGTCTAAATTTATGGTCAAGCTCATCTTAGTTCCGCAGAAAAATGGTCAATGGTCCCGAGGTGTTGACATTGGCTGTTAGCAAGGCAGAGCTCTTTGCTAAACAGTTCAGCAAGAACTCCACTCTTGATGACACTGGTCATGTTTTGCCCGATATTGTCCCCAGAACCGACGTGGATTTGTCTTCTCTGAACATAACTCCCATAAGATGGTTGTGGATATTGTTAATTCTCTTGACTCTTCTAAGGTTTCTGGTCCCGGTTGCCTTCTTCACAAGTTGAAGTCTTATGGTATTTCTGGTACACTCTTGAATCTTATGAGGTCTTTTTTCTTAGTGGCAGGAGTATTAAGGTGGTTCTTGATGGTCATTCAACTTCTTCTTACCCTATTAATTCAGGGGTGCCTCAAGGTTCTGTTCTTGGTCCGACCATCTTTCTCATTTTCATCAACGATCTTCTTGATTGTACTCTCAGTAAACTTGCTATTTACGCTGACAACAGTAGTCTTTGCTCGTCTCTTGAAAGGACTAAGGACTTGTTTGATAAGGTTAAAATGGCTGCTGAGTTGGACGATGATCTTAGGACAGTAGTTGAATGGGGTCAGAAATGGTTGGTTTCCTTCAATGCTTCGAAAACTAAGCTACTCTCTATTAATCGCTTCAGGGACCCTGTAATTCCTTCTGTTCTTATGAACGGTAGTGAGCTTGCATAGTCATCTCATGTTCGCTTTTAGGTTTAACCTTCACAAAGAATTTCACATGGAATTCTTACATCGAGTCCATTGCTAAATCTGCTGCTATGAAGGTTGGCTCACTTTTTTGGGACCGTCACTTACTTCTGGTTGAATCTATCATTTACATGTTTAAGGCCACAAAAAAACTGACTCCTTCTCCTAAGACTTTCTCTCGGAACACTTGTCTCTCTTCAAATTCCCATCCTTTGACTGTTCAGGTCCCAACATGCCATAAGAACTTTTATTCATCTAGCTTTTTCTGGAATTCTCTCCCTCATACTTGTTTTCCTGCTGAGTATGATCTACAATCTTTTGAATCCAAGGTTAACCGCCACTTTGCACTGACTTTATTACTCTTCTTCCTTTTTTCATCTTTAGCTCTCTGCCTAGTAGTGGTTTCAGGAGCAACCCATTTAAAAAAAAAGTTTCACAAAAATTAATACCCATGAATTTCTTTTGACTTGCGAAATTATTTTTACACAAATATTAGGCATTATTATTATTATTAAATTTATTTGGTAAAGAAGGTCTTAAATGTTATAATATCTTATTATATTAATCGCGTAGTGTGCATACCACTTTTATTTTAGAGTGATATATTTCGGGTTTTTTTACGATCAAGTTCTTCTTATAATTGCGTAAAACCACGCAGAGACGAGAGACACTTTTTTCATGGTTAGTATAAAAGCACGTGGCATTTGACGTCAGTTATTTTTATGATCACAGGGAATGATTGCATTGCATCCCCAATCAAACACAACGTTTTTGGGGAAATATCTCGAGAACCAATAGGGATAACTGACGTTTTTTAGGGTCGGTGATACAGGCAATTGGGTGACGCAACATTTGGGCCTAAATTTTATTTGATACTGCGGCTATGACGTCATCAAAATCTTTGACCGACGATATCTCTGCAACGGTTGGCCGTGGCTAAACAATCCCATAACACTTTTTCGATCAGTTTTTCGAGCTCTACAACATGGGGGTATATTTTCTGTTTCCAATTCCTAAATTGAAATTTTCATCACGGGGATCGCTCACAGGAAAGGCGAATTTGACATATCCTTTTCGAAGTTAAACTTGGTAAAAAATTTTACCCGGGTTAATACAAATAGAACACAGTGTCAAGCACTGATGTGAACCTATCTATACATTTATAAGGTATATAAACGATTAAGATTATCAGCAAAATTAAATTTGTATTTCAACAGTATATATTTGCTTCCAGTAAAATTTGTTTACTTCATTGCTTTTGCTAAATACATTGCATTGGCATATTATTTTACTACCTGAACACACTCACCACTTCACTTTTTTAGCCACCCACCACACACACACAGAACAACTTCATTTTTTTAAACGCCAGAAAATGTGTGGAATTTATCTCCAAAGGGATTTAATGTCATCTGAAGTGACCTTAGAATACATACGATTATACCATTTTCAAAAGCTATCTACCTGGAAAAATTTATTCTGTTATCATCGCCCCATGTCTCATCTAACGACTGGTACGACTGACGATTGTTTTACAACTTACCGTCTAGTAGACTTGTGTGAAGGATCGTTCAACGAAGGCTATATGTTTGAGTTACTCCACAAGTACGCCAATTGACGGGCGCACTTTCCAGTATAGGACCCCAGTCCCATCTTTGGAAAAAGGAAAAATTGATGTATGCTGAAAAATTCACATTGCTGTCTTTCTTTTTTCTCCTTCTCCACTGATGAAATGGCGTACTAATACAATAAAGTAGAATTTTGGTTTGGTTGTTGATTGTTTGCGCTGTTTTTTTAGTGCAGCAGAGTATAACAAAGCTTTGCTTTCATTCTGCTTGATGATGATCTCAGTACACTTCGTGACATGTCCAGAATTTTGACTTTCTAAGTGACGTATATATTGTTTATAAATGTGTTATTTTAATGTTTGTTTCCACAAAGATGTTAATGATCAAATAAACATTTGAAAGTCATTTATATTGCAATGATGACAGGTATATATAACACTATTATAACATTGTTAGTGTGGCATTTATAGAGAGTCTTATTATTTTCAGAGGAATTGTGATGCCCTTTCTGCTTCTCACCTCTTCTCCTTTAGAGGTGAGAAAATGCTAAAGCTGCCACCTCTGTTTTTCTGTTGGGATTGATTGGAGGATGTGGATCAGAGCACTGAACCAAGGAAGACAATTATATATATAATATCCAAATAAGGGAAGAAATTGTTTGTGGAAGAAATTTGTAAGGAACTTCTTTTTGCGAAATTTATTTTATTGTTATTGAACATCTAAGGACTTGTTTATCTCCTCGTCAATAACAATACAAGTAGCATAGATGCTATTCCATAACTGCTCTTTCCAACTAAAGTTTGTATATATATAGACTAAAACAGAGAGAATGGCCACCCTAAGTACATTAAGATAAAACTAGAAGCCATTAGGCTTGAACAATTTCCGCATCAGCCCTTGAGAAAATTGCTTTAGGCTAATTTTCAAGATATCTGAATGACTTGTACACTGACTAATAATTTGATACAGTCTGGAATTCATCAAATTACTCCCTTCTTTAATTAATTTAACTTAATCTTGACAGCTTTGCAATTCACTATGATGTTTTGGGGCCAGAAAAACAGTTCACCAATATCTTGTGCGTGATGTTTATTCATGAAAATTGAAGATTTTTCGAAATTTGGTCCAAATTTGGCCCAAATCGAAATCGTCCAATTTTAGTCGAATCTGACAAAGTGACTGTCAAATTCGAAATCAACACCTTTCAATTGTAATACATGCAAAATTTCATGAAATTTGAAGAACTTTCGAAATTTGGTCCAAATTTGGCCCAAATTGTCCAATTTTAGTCAGTTCTGACAAAATGACGTCAAATTTGAAATCCGCACCTTTCAATTGTAATCCATGCAAAATTTCATGAAATTTGAAGAACTTTCGAAATTTGGTCCAAATTTGGCCCAAATTGTCCAATTTTAGTCAAGTCTGACAAAATGACTGTCAACTTCAAAATCAGCACCTTTCAAATGTAATCCATGCAAAATTTCATGAAATTTGAAGAACTTTCGAAATTTGGTCCAAATTTGGCCCAAATTGTCCAATTTTAGTCAAGTCTGACAAAATGACTGTCAACTTCAAAATCAGCACCTTTCAAATGTAATCCATGCAAAATTTCATGAAATTTGAAGAACTTTCGAAATTTGGTCCAAATTTGGCCCAAATTGTCCAATTTTAGTCAATTCTGACAAAATGATTGCCAGAATTGAAATCAGCACCGTTCAAATGTAATCCACGCAAAATTTTATGAAATTTGAAGAACTTTCGAAATTTGGTCCAAATTTGGCCCAAATTGTCCAATTTCAGTCAATTCTGACAAAATGACTGTCAACTTCGAAATCAGCGCCTTGTCTAAATTGCCCAATTTTAGTCGAGCTTGGGGAAATTTTCCCACCGCATAATTTGAGGTAGGGTTCGAAATCCTGAATTTTACAATGATGACGAAAAATAAGAAATTCAGTCTTCGCTGCATTCAATGAGATTTTATTGGCTTTGAGCCATGTTTGGAGAGATCTTAAATCCAGGTTGACACGGTTACAAAGAGACTTCAAGTTGGAATTGAAATGAAGAAGGTGAGTGTCATCAGCAAAATGAAAGGTTTCACTAGAGAATATTGAGTTGTGGAGGTTGTTGATGTAAATAAGAAAAAGGAGAGGCCCAAGGACAGAGCCCTGGGACACACCATGTTTGATGACTTTAACAGTGGATTTTGAGTAGGATATACAAACGAATTGAGATCTTCCTGACAGGTAGGGTTTGAACCATTTTTTTGCTTGTCCCCTCACACCATAATGATGAAGCTTGGACAGAAGGATGGTGTGGTCAACAGTGTCGAATGCCTTCTGCAGATCTACAAATACACCACTGGCTAGATTTCCATTATCAAGTGCTTGACGGATACGTTCAATGATGGTGAGCAAGGCATGAGTTGTTGAATGGGATTTATGAAAACCAAATTGCTTTTCAAACAGAGTTTTATAGACATCAAGGAAATTGAGGACACATAGTACATGAGCATTTCAAGAATTTTATTTATGTTGGAAAGGAGGGAGATGGGTCTGTAGTTTGAAACTTCAAGAGGGGATCCCTTGTTTTTGAAAACAGGAACAACTTTTGATAGTTTGAGTATTGAAGGAAAAGAGCCTGTTTCAAAGGAAAGGTTGAAGAGGAAAGACAAAGGCCGAGAGAGATCATGCTTGACAAGTTTGAGAATTCTAAAAGGGAGGCTGTGGGGACCAGAAGATTTGTTGAGGGCAAGAGAGTTGATGATTTTTACCGCCTCAACAGGATTTACCGGACTAAGAAAAATAGAATTTGGGTTAGGTTGTTTAAGGTAGTGGGAGAAATGACGTTGAGTGGGGCCTATACCAGAACGGACAGTATCTGCAATAGAAGTGAAAAATTCATTGAATTCGTTAGCAACCAAGGGTGGGATTAGACGATAACCTAGAGGACTTAGAGCCAATTATCTCTCTAACACCTTTCCAGATATTTTGTATGTTGTTCATATGTATTGAGTAATAGTTGGAGTAGTAGTTGGTCCTACTCCTCCAAATCAGAGAAACAATTAGGTTTCTGTACTTTTTAAACATCCGGTGGTAATAAGATTTCTGAGTATAGGATCTTTGACGTTAGCAAATTTGCGAAAAAAGAAGTTTTGCTTAGATATGGATTTCACAATGCCAGAAGTTATCCATGGCTTACGCCCAGATTTAAGTTGGCGTTTGGTGACCTTTACAGTTGGAACATGGAGATCAATTAAATTTTGAATTTTAGAATCAAAGTCTTCAAAGGCTTGATCCACATTTCGTGGATTGGGAAAAGGTTTGCGTAATTGTGGCAGATGATCAGAGATGGAATAAAGAAGGTTACCTGAGAAACTGTTGTGACTAGAAATGGAGGAAAATATATTATCAATGAGTGTCTCCCAAATTGGTAGCCTGGTGGTAGGGTGAATCACTCCTCTCTGCTTAGCACTCAGCAAGAGACTAGGAATGATGTCTAGGATGGCTGTCTAGTTGAGCGGTTTCTGTCATTACAGCTTCCGTAAGGACCCTTAAGGAACTGAAGAGGCTATCCTCGGGTAAACATTCGCAAAATAAATAATAAAAGTGTCAAAACTTTAGTTTCGGTTTCAAATTGGAGTTTCAAATGTTTGTTACAGCTTCTTTATCATTCTTTTTCACAACACGATATTTTCTTGGCAGTGCTAGTCAGGAATATCAAATTGAAACACTGTAAGTGGGCCTTCTTGCATCCCATGTGTAATGTTCATCATTCTCTCTGAGATACGTTTATAGTCAATCTGGCTTTCAGATAGATTTTGAGTATGCAGACTAAAAGGTTTTCACATGATTTTCTTCTTCAAAAGTTTCATTAGATCTTTAGTCCAATCTGTCTCTGCTGCATTGAGTATGAGATTAAAGTTCTGAGTGCCAATTTTTGTCATGAAATGTGTGTAAATTAGCATTTTACACCAAAGGCCTTGCTAAATGCATCATCTGCAGATGTTTTTTCAGTGACATAATCTTCTAGGATCACACAGATGTAATCAATGTCCATAACCAAACTGGGCCAACCAGGGTTCAGTTATTTGAAGGCACTGATCACTTGCCTATCCACAGAACCTCAAATTTGCCTCAAAGAGTAACCAGTACATATCGGGGAGTTGACTTGTGAGGGAGAAGCTTTCGGCTAAATATTCTTTAAACTATTGCTCACCTCACCTTTGACCACTAACAAAAAAGCTATTTTTAAAAGAAAATACAACTACAAAGAATTACGGATTGTTTCAAGATTTACACCACAAAATTGACTGCTGTTGCCTTTATATAAAAAAATAGATAAGCTAAAAATGACTCTAAAGTAAAAAGTCTACTAATATAGATGACTTTCAAATGTTTACATGCTTATACGTCCCTATCTAAATTATCATTTTTGAGGCTGATATACCCTAAGTTTTTAACAATATTAAAATGCTATTGTAATACTATTGTATTGATGTTATCGGTAAGATGATACGATAAATCACTAATACTCAGAAAAATCCTATATACTTATTTCTGAAAAGTATAAGGACCCTTGATAAGTCTAGTTTCCATTGGTTTAATGGATTTTATCCAAACCTTTTTTAAAATAACAAGATAAACACCTGTGAGAGGGGAGAGTTTGATACTCATTTTTACCCATGATTTTACTCCAGTTTAAACGTTCTATTGGACTTTTCTGGCCTTACCGCTATTCCTGTTTTGTTCACATTCAGGCACATTTCAGGCCAACAAAAACCTGTTCATGAATCCATTCGTAGGGTAAGGTGTGAAATCATACACAATTTAATTGGTTTCAATGACTATAGTCAATTCCTCATGAAAAAGACAAAAATGAATATGAAAATGAAAATAAATGAAAATAAATAAAATGAAAATAAATACATAATGGTTTAACCTCGTAAAGTATTCTCCCAATAAAATTTTATTTCTTTAAGTATGTATATATGATTTAGATCAATCTCACACTTAGATTTTCTTTCAAACCACTTTTATACCACAATATTTTTCTGAAAGACCCTCTAGAGATTTTAAGTCTTATTATTATAAAGAATTGTGGCTAATGGCAAAAGACTTTTGCAAATTGTATATAAAAGTGCTTGTAGTACAAAGTGTTAATTTAACACTTTATCGTGGCACAAATGTGTGCAGATTTTATATCTGTTTCTCATTCTTTTATGATACTGATTATTGAATCAATGGTAAATATAACAGAACAAATCCTTGCTAGACGCCAAACAATAATCTATGGTGTAAAAAGAGGAAAGATACCTGCAGCTCTTCGGCCAAAAATTGCACCACAAAAGAAAGAAGAAGGAAGTATGTTCATGTTTACCATCTTGTGTTTAGTTGATTTTTAAAATTTTTGTATGTTTTAAAAAGGTTTACCTTTTAGGAGTACCGTGGGCAAATTTAGAATTTCTCAAAAGTCCTTTAATAAGACAATCTTCCTAAATTCCTAAATTATCAATGTTTATAATTTGTTTATTTTCTTTAGAACCAACATGTTTAGATGAGATATCAAAACTTTTTAATTGTTGGAATAACTCCAACTATCAAGATGGTGTATGTGATAAAGAAATAAGGACATTTCTGACATGTGCGGATCAATCTGTGAGCATTATGATTCTTTTTTTTATCAGGATGATATTATGTTGTAATTTGTATTAAGATTCTCCTCATACACAACTGTCCAAGTACCTTCTACCCTGTATGAATGTGATCAATTGCTTACTACAAATCGTGGTGAACATCATTCATTCATTTCTTTCTGCAATAAAACTTTCCAACGTTGTGAGAAGTTGTTGCTTTTCAGCCACTCGAAACTCTTTATTGTGTGAAGGAACATTTTAAAGGGGCATTGGCCGGCTTAAATGTAAATATTATTCTCACGTGATCAAAACAATCAAAATCAAAACAATTATGGCGCGAAGATCGCGATCGCTTTGAACATCGTTTACTGAAGCATGAAGTGAGAAAATAAAATAATAAGAAACACATGGCTTTTAATAATAGAAATACACCTGACACATGTATCTTGTGACATATGATTCAATGTGAAGACAGAAATAATATTTTACACAAGCATTAAACTTCGATTTTTTTAATTCTGTTCCTTCCTATAAGAATGCAGCAGTGTAGGGATGGGAAGAGACAAGATAACAACAACAGTTCAATTTGCCAATTAATGTTTTTTTCTCAGATTGAATCAGTGTTCTTCTTTCTTCATGATGCCATGGCCATATTAGAAATCATACATGTGAATGAATTGAAAAGACAGATGTATATATATATATAAACTAAACCATGCATAAGTCGTATCCAGTAAGCAATCAAATGCCCAAAAATGACAAAAAAACAAACAAATACAATTTCATATGTTTAATAAAAAACAAAAGTTATTAGCAATGATTATCCAGATGCAATAATGTATAAACACAAAAAATTGATCAGCCACAGAAGTGACTCCAGGAGGCAGAAATAACGGATATGTCATTCTGAGCAAGTAAGTAAGTAATCATTTATTTACCATGGTTAGATAATATACAATATATATTAGATCATATACAATATAAACATGGAAGGAGACCACACCAATAGACAGGCTAATCGAGAAAAGAAAGAAACTAAGAAACTAAACAGTAACAAGACAAAAAAGGATAGAGAAAGAGACATACCAGATTATAAAACACACACACAAAAATCAAGAACAAAAAACAACAACAAAAACTAAACAAAACAAACAAACTAAACAGGTGAGCTATTGCAGTGACAGAGTAATTGATAGTTTTCTAAGAGTATTAAAAGCTAAATTTTGAAGAATTATATCAGGATGAGATGATTGAAGTTGATTCCAAAATTTGATTGCCTGGAATGTTAGGGAATTTTTGCCAAATACATTAGTTTTGATGCTAGGAATTGATAACCCTCCAGAGCTACTGAAACGTGTGTTGTGTTCATGAGAGGTGGAGGCAGGTGAGAATTTAAAAACTTGAGAGATTTCGTGAGGGAGGTTTGAATTTAAATAATTGTAGACAAATGTGTTGTTGAGAACCTTAACAAGGGAGAAGATAGGGAGGATAAAGATCATGAAAGATGGGAATTGAGGGAGATCTAAAATTTGAAAAGGTGATTATACGAACAGCCTTCTTTTGTAAAATAATAACTCTGTTATTGTTAAACGTTTTGATGAGACCCCATACTTGACAACCGTATCTCAAGTGAGAGTCAAAAATTGTAAAAATCAAGATTTGTGTTTTTATCAAAATTTTAGAAACAGAAAAAAAGTAAGCGTAATGAAAATTTAGGAGAGAAAAACTATTTAAAAGCAAATTGTTTCCTTATACAGTGTTAAATGTTGAAACTTATTCCAGCTACAGTGTACGAATATATCAAAGTAGATTCAAAAATTATATAGCTTGCAATTGAATCCATGCCATTAATGTTCTTATTCACTAGGATATATTTTTCTGTGATTGCCAAAAAGCAAAATGGATTTTCTTTTACATTTTGTTTTTGTTTTCTAGAGAGGAAAAGCAAAATAAGTTCTCATGAATAAACTCAAAATCAAAACTAATGGACCATGGCCACAAAATATTTCACATAAATGAAAGTAATTTCAAGAATCTTTATGATCTTTCAGGTAGGAATACCTAGCAAGCTAAACAACAAAAAATGCTACCCAAAAAAGCAATCCAAACGACTTCTCCGTCTTCCTCTAAATTATCTGTGGGGTAGGACTCAGCAAAATCAGAAGCAGTAATGCAAGTTATATACAATAGCAAATTTAAACTTATTTTGTATAAACTATGTATAGATGTGAATGTAGAGGTTTCACCCGGCACTCACGAATCCGTGTATATCTTTAAAATAACAAATACTCTCATTCAATAACTAGCACTGAAATATTCCTTAATAAATTCATGATAACTTCGTACCAATATTTAGTACCATATTACAATTCACGCCCATAGACAGGACATTGAAAAAAATAATTCTGACAGCAATGAAAATCTTCCGTCCTCTTCGCCATGATGTTTACAAGTTGTCTCGATCATTCTAATTTTTTAATCCTCAAATCACATGGCAGATTTGAATAACCAAGAGTAACTCAAATTCTATTGTTTTAAGCCGGCCAATGCCCCTTTAAGGGAAATATTTGTGGGAATGGACCACGTAAATAGAAATAAATTTGCAAGTGGCAAGATCTGGAAAAAATGGAAAATGAATGATCTTATCGAAACTTTTATGATCCAGTTAAAAGTATAGGGAGTTCGTGGAATGTAAAATTTGAAACCTATATATAAGGATCAGCTGAAAAGACTAACAAATTTATTTTCCCTGAGTAGTTACAGTAAGTTGAGCAGCAATCTGTTGTTCACAGAAACTTGTCTTGTTCTCCTTTTTAATAGTTACTGGTTTTGATTGTTTTTATCATAGCTGGAGAATTATCATCGTAGTGGAAAAGGAAAAATTGTGAAATGGGACACAGAAAGATTAAATGAATTATTGGGACGATATACTGTTGTGAAGAAGCTTGGTATGAATGAAAAGCCCGTGTTCCTTAATCAAATCATAAAATAGGAAAAACGTTTGTATATATTCACGTTTGATCATCTAAGCGTCAGTTGATGGATTGCATTGGTGAATGAAAATATTCCCCGGACAGAAACAAATTTTTCCATGTGATTTCAATTTCCATTGTTTTCTCAATTGACAACTAGAAAAACATAAGAAATGGTAAAGTAATAAAGGGACTCTTCCATTTATTATATAGGTATAAAGAGACTCTTCCTCTTATCACATAGGTATAACTGAAATTTCTGCAAAAAAAAACTGAAAAAAATTAACTCGAACCAACTTTCTATCGAGCAGAACTGAAGCACGTGATGTAAACATTTAACCCATGCTCCGTAACTTCTTCGCTCCGTTTTGATCTGCGGAATATTTTCGAGCAGTGTAGATTCATCTTCTCAGTATTTTCCATCTGTTGATGTTGAGATTGTAAATATTGGTGATCTCTATGATAAGTGATGTATGTATGAAGAGGTTTTTGTTCAATATCATACCCAACAAAGTTTTGTCATATTCAGAATTTTTGGGATAATTTGTAGTCCCTTGGAGACGAAACTTTTGAGAAAGGTTTGGTGGTAAGTTATGAACTGCAAAAGTTTTACCGCAAAAAACTAAAACGATTTTTTGGAATAAAGGAGAAGTCATTCTCACCTTTGTCATTGTTCAAGTACAACAGAACGAGAAACGAAACAAACACTACATTTTTTTCGTCGATCTAATTTCCTAAATAATACCTTGGTACAACATTATACTAAAACCTTGGGTACGAGGTTGACAAATATACTTCAAACCTAAATAAAAAATCGAAGTTCTTGTTGACTTTTTAATTCGCAAAAAATGAATGCTCACAAAATTTGTAGCTGTAAATAAGTTATGGGCAGTTGTAACAACCAAACAATTGATTAAAAGACATTTGAAGCCCTTCAGCGTACGTTTTACTCACATATATGCTTTGCACATCTTTTTCCGTTATTTCTTTTTTACCGTTACCGTTTTTAAGTAAAAATATTTTCTTGAATTCGTGTGGAGCAATAAATTTTCTTTCCAACGTCGAGTTAGGCGAGGGTCGAGTTGGCGGGGGATTTTTTTAATGTAATATTTTTGTCTACCGCCCCTACCACCCCTGTTATTTTACTTTTATTAGGTTCGGACAGTACCTAGAAGAATTAAATAAGAAAAAACTAACAATTATACTTCTTAATATATTTTTACAAATTTCCAAAAATTAAAGCTCATTGATTGCCCGTGCTGTCTAAGAATATTTGTATATCCTGCTTTGCCAACGAAAGTGAAGTGTACATTCCACCTGCATCCCTTCCCCATCTCCTTAATTCACAGGATTTTGATTGACGGTGACAAAACATTGGCTCAGAACGATAATTAAGGAAAACAACAATTAAAATTTTTGAAATGAAAATGTCGATGTTTTTGTCAAGGGACCAAAATATTTATGTCGAGATAGAAATATCGAGATGATATTGGGGGACCGAAGTAATTACAGTATACTCTCGATAAGCGGGGCGCTCAAGGGACCGAACAAAAGCGTACTACTTAGCGGGCGTCCTACTTATCCGAATCTCCCCGTAAGTAGGACATTTGCAAAAAAGGGTTGATTTGTCCCAGTTAAGAAAGGTTTTAGGTCATGGCCATTACAATATAAGAAACAAACCACTAGAAGTAGGATGCAATGTATTTATATCACTTTAAACCTTGAATATATAAGTACAATTTAATCTACATAATGAAAAATTTGTCAACGTCGTTTGTTTTGAGGTAGCTTGAACTTCGGTTTCCACTAACCTAGAAGCCTTGACCACCACCAATTCTCGAGTCGCTGCATTGAATGTCCTATTTATGCGGAGTTTTTGCGCCAAGGGACCGGGAAAAAGTGTACTACTTAGCGGGCGTCCTACTTATCCGGTGTACTACTTAAGCGAAGTTTCTTGCCTGAAAAGGGTAAGCAAGTCCAAGGGACCGGGAAAATTGTACTAGATAGCGGGCGTCCTACTAATCCGGTGTATCACTTATCGAGAGTATACTGTATGTCGAGTTAGGCGGCGTGATAAAGAAGGACTCCAAATACCTTGTAAACTTCATTTCAATGGGAATGCACAATTTATTGAATATTGAAAGAAATTTTACCACCATAAGAAAAATGCCTTCATTTTCACTACAGTTGTAGATTAATAGCGTGCAAAAGTTCGAATTTTTTTAGCCAACGGGTGTCAAGGCAACTAAAAAATAAGGAAGAAATAAGTCTGTAAAAACGATAAAAAATAAGGACTTTGAGCTCCACACCAACTGAACAACCCAACTAAAAGGAATATATTCCCCAAAAAGTTCAAATTTAGTGTAATAATAACCTAATGATTACATCTGTCCAAAAAAATTTTAAAAAACAAATTTTTCACATTTGAAACGTACGCTGAGCCCTTAAACGAAAACTAACCATTAGTAATAAAGAAAACTAAAGTTTGCGGGAATTTAATTTCGTGGATGGGGAAGGCATATTTCTAATTTTCGCGGAAATTAAGTTTCGCAGATAACGAGACAAACAAAAGTTCACCAAAATTCAATTTCGCGGTTGTCATAAAAGTGAAACGAAAAAATTCGTCGAGAAATCGCAAAGGACGAATACTGAAAAACAAGACATGTAATCGATTTTTGACTGATTTAGATTGCTACTTTAATAGAAGAAGAATACACGAAGAAAATATGAAGACAAACAACGTTACCTTGATGTTTCAGCAGCCTGAAAATCTAAAATTCTAATGATCAAAAAATTCAAAAAAAATTTCGCGATCAAAAAATGACCAAAATTTTTTTCAATTCGCGAGAAATTAAATTTTGCTGAAAACTCCCTAAACCGCAAAATGTAGTTTCTTTGAAGTAGATTCAGAGCAGAGAGATGTGTGAGGAAATAACGCTTTAAATCGTGTAGAATTTATTTTTATTTTAAAAGTGAGCATTTGGTTATGCCTCGCTTTTTCAAACTCGGTTTTAGTGGTCTGAAATTGTTAAATAAAAGCACCCTCATGAAAGAAGAAGAACATCATAACCTTTTGACGAATCTCAGCGCGGAGAACCACTCATTCCTGACGATGACCTTGAATCATGTTTCCACGGACTTTCTTGGATATGATAAATATCTACTATAACAATTTCATAAATGCATTTGCAGCGACTAGTAGAAACTTGGGAAAAATCAATTGAAAATTGCAGTTGGAAAATTTTTGACTGACAGGATTAAAATTACCCCTGATAATTCGTGGATGGGATTTATTTTTTATAAAAAGCAAGCATTTCTGACAATAGACAACTAGGGTGAAATAAAATCCTTCCGCAACCTCGAACCCAGGGTCTCTTCCCTTTTCGATATACGGGACAGCCGCTATCCTATCCATATATCAAATATATTCCATGCTTTGGTTGGTTGGAATAGGGCAGAGAAATCTCTCGATTTTGACGCTATTTTCTGGATTATGGTAGTATTCTAGAGGCATAGAGAAATTAAATGCAGAATTTTGGCCATACCAAATAAAGGGTTTGAAATTCTCATCACACTGATTGTTAGAAAAAACAGTGAAGTGTTTCAAAAAATGAAAAGATTCGTAAGATGAACTCCATGTTGAGCCTCATCTCATTAAAGGATGGATCTAAAAGTCAGGATGGCATTACTGATGACGAGTTTGTTCCGGCAGATGAATTTGAGAGAAATATTTCGCGGACAACAGATTTTCGCGCTTCTTGCCTGCGCAAAAAGTTATATGTGCGCGAAATTTGAATGAATTAAGGTAGTTTAGGAAGGGAATTTCGCAGTGAAAATTGTAGGCTATACTGTGCCATTTCGACCAGAGGAGTAGACCAAAGGTGTTATATTATAATACGGTATTCGCTTTCTTTCGCTGCCTACCGTGATAAGGTCTCCTGAAACTTAGCGAAACCATTCTCATATTACGATATTGAGCATCCTCCTTTTGGTTGACTCGTTATAAGCCAGAAACTAGCGATAAGTTTTTTCCAAAAAGCCTATGATAGGAAATGATAGTAAGAAAAAAAATGCAGTCATTGTCTGAATTCTCAATAAGTAATCCAAGTGCCAACCACGATTTTATTGGCAATTTCTCAGATTTGGAAGCATTTTGCTTGCTCCATTCGATTTGTACAGCAAATGCAATTACCTACAGTAAATTCGTTCAACTCCATAAGAAGCACTAGAGTTGAAACCATTGGAATGAAGGTAACCATCCAAGAACATAGAAAGACGGGAAAAACAAAAATACTGCGCAAAGTGAAATTTATCGAAATATAAAAGAATGTTAACTATGTATATATGTATATATGAACATGCGCAATTCGATTCCATTTATCAAATTCAACTATGAATATCAACATCTTTATAACGTCCATCTTGATTCCTTCTATTTGCTGACGACATGAGCAACATCAAGTCCATGTATGAAGCTATTGTTACAAGAAGATCGTAATCTAAACAGACAATTTAACGAAGACGTATTAACAAGCAGCAGCTGGAGAGTTCAAACATAAGAGGAGACAGAAACCATCATTCACATGCAGAAGTAGCTACCTTCAGGGTTCGTACAGCTGGTGGGAAAAATGTTTTCTTATTCCTACAACCTGACAAATTCGATGAATATACATTTTGTCTGATTTATAAGTCTTTCTCTGACTAAGCATTGACAAGATTTCACACTCAAATGGTATAAACAAGTGATACAAACATCCCTATAGTTCCATAATATTATTGTGTATTTCCATACCCTGGTTGCAGTTTATAACAAGATCCTCAAACTAAATTTTCACAGTTCTACTTGAAATCTCTGTTTCCCTTGACTGTACGGACCCTTACCTTAGGATTTTAATAACTTTTAGTTATAAACACTTTATGTTATGTTGAAACTAGAAAAATGCAAGCAAGGTAACTAGAAAAATGCAAGCTTTTTAAGGTAACTAGCAAAACCAACCTGTACGAATGTAAACTGGACCAAAAATATTCAATTAATATTTATTAATGAATTCTTTCTGGAGGAGTTGAAGAGGAATCTTCAAGTTAGGATGTGTGAGATAGGCCACATAATGAGCTACAGTCCATCAATAATAATATCTTGATCATTCCAGAAAATTCATGTGTAAGAATAGATTTTAGAGTTCTTTGCTTTAATGGTTAACTTAATGTTGTTTAATTATCAGAACAACAAACTTTCAAACAATTTGGTCTATATCTATTTGGAACAATAAACATTATGTAAGGATCAAAAGGAAACGTTTTTGTCTTTTCACTTGTATTCTTAAAAGCAACTTGTACCGTCAAGACTTAAAAACATACATAAAATTAAATATAAAATACCCATCAGAACTTATAAAAGAGAACTCAAAAGTGGCATGACCAACGTAAATACGAGTAACCATCAGGACCGGTGTCATTATCATTTTCATTAATATATTTCGATCAGCAGTGTCTCGTATTTTGTTATGATAATCTTGTCATGTGTTCAATGTTGTAGCATAAAAGGCAGAACATATGCTAAATTGATTGGGCCAAAGGTTCTTTTTTGTTCCTTGATAATACGTGTGTTAACATAGACCATGACCATTATATATACAAAGACCACAGTTTAGGCCAGACCTCTTTGAACAGGCATTAGTTGATCAGGGCCACTCAGTACCAGTCACCTTCAAAATAAATACAAGAGAACAAGTTGAAACATACCAGAATGTTTGGCAGCAATCAAGCATATGGAAAGTATAACTGCTTCTATTTGGACATTTAAAACTATTCAACAAGAGATGACAAAAAAAACTTACTTCTCCCACCATTGTTAGTAGAAGGAGCTGTGTATCCAGATCCGTATGATTCTTGGGTATTATTGTAGGGGCCTGAGTTGTAGCCTCCAGATTGTGCTCCATAATTTTGTCCTGAGCCATAGTTATTTTGTGTAGTTCCTGAACCATAACCACCACTTTGTTGATTGTAACTCTGGTTGTTGCTGCCATAGGAATTTTGTCCATATCCCTGGTTACCATAACTTCCTCCTTGGTTTGGATTGTTATAATTGTTATTGCCACTACCATAACTCCTTCCTTGATCTCCATAGCTATTATTGCCATAACTTTGTCCACTATAATTCCCACTGCCATAATTACTTCCACCACTACCATATCCTTGGTTTCCATAACCACTTGCATATCCACCGCCACCACGGTGGTATCCCCCTCGGCCTCCGCGTCCACCCCTGTCATATCCACCACGACCTCTACCACCCCTACCACGATCAAATCCTCCTCTACCTCTGCCTCCTCCACGCCCTTGAAAACCACCCCCTCCACGCCCTCTGAATCCCCCACCGCCACGATCTCCACCACGATCTCCACCACCTCTACCTCTACGTTGCGGAGGCCTGCCACTAGCAGGTTTACCAGCATGTTGAACCATGATATGTCTATGACCAAGTGGTGTTTCATTTAATCCAGAAATAGCTGCCTCTGCTTCTTCCATTGTGTCATATTCAACAAAACCAAACCCACGAGATCTAGTTGGATCCTCTTTTTCCATTACCACATGAGCTAAATGTAGATACATACTTCATTAAAGCAATAAATTTCACCTCAGCTTAAAAACTGCCGCAAATATGAAGTTGGCATTGAAGGAAACATTTGTCCACATGGCAAACCAATTTTGCCCAACTTCAATCAAAATGCCAATGCTGTTGAACATTATAGCATCAAACATGATTGAACAGATGTTGTCATGACTTGTAAATAAACGCAAAGTACTAACATCAATCTCCTCAGTTTTGTGATTCTTATTTCTAATACATGTTCAACTTATTATTGGAAACGTAGTTAAGAAAAAATGCCAGAATTCAAAGCGGAGACTTACAGAAAGGATTAATATTTTAACTTATTTAGCAGAAAGTAATTCCTTCTAGTTAAGAGGCACTTATACTATTAAGGAATGTGCCCAAATAATTAAGGGTTTCCCTGCTGGGGACTGTTACAGAGGGAACTTTTGTGCCATTTCATCCACACAAAATTTATATGAGGGACATCAAGTGGTGTGAAAGCAATGTATAAGGAGTATTCTTCATAATTTTAGTCATATGTTCCAAGTCCCGCTATTTCACTAGTCCTCCTGGTCTCCCGTCGAGAGTAGAGACTTCCTGCTTCAAAACATTTTACCATGTATATTAATAATATACATGGTGTGAAATCAGTAACGTCCATTTGCAACCTCGATCACAGCACTTCTTGGCTTTTCTTCCCTATCATATACCGTTATACAGTATTATATATATATATATACTAAAAAAAGCCAAAGCGCTGTGACCGAAAAAATTTTTCCTCTGCGCCAACCATGGTGGTGCTTCACGGAGATACTATTTTTATCTAGTTAGTAACTCCCGCCCATTTGTAATGCCAGTTTGGAAGGTATGTTTTAGCATATATTCATTTATATGTGAAAATAACCATCATAAACAGTCAGGGACAACTGCAAATTAAGCTATATCGCTTAATTAAGATGTGATAGCTTAAATAGGCGATTTTTCTCTCCTAATTAGGCGATTGTCCTTATTTTTTCATTTTGAGCCGGTATAAAACAAAGTCGCGTCGATTTTTTCGGTCTCTTAGTAAACTGTTCCAGTTTCATAACTATGATATAAATTTGACAGGATGATACTCGGGGGTTCGCGAAATATACCTCAATTTGTTTTGTTATGTTATGATATGAAACTTCTTGTTTTTGCTGATCTATGCATCGCCGACAACTCGAAATCAAAGAAAAAAGATGGCGGCGAAGCAAAGTTGTAAGTGTACTGAACATGCGATTTGGCTTTCTTCTTGGGATTCTAATCATGGCAATCCTGTGTACAATATTTCAAAATCTAAAGTAAAAGCATCAAGAACAAACAAGGAGAATAAGATTGATAACAAATACTGTAATCGTAAACATCATCGGGGTGATGTTCCTCTTTCCACTAACTTGTTCCTCTTTCCACTAACTAATTTCACGTTCGTCAAAAGTGATGCAAATAACAAAATTTTATGGAATTTAGTGTTCATAATAACAGTTTAATCCCTTTTCTCTCAATTTAAGTGCTTTCCTCCTTTGCTTCTGCAGATATAAGACAACCACAGGCTTAATAAAAATGCATGCCTTTACTGTTTACAAATCGAAGGCAGCCATATTTTTATGAGCGAAGTTTTTTAGAAAACAATAGTGCCGTCTCGACAAGTCAACTTTTGATCGCAAAAATCTAGACACGTGATGGGAATTGCCCTATTGTGACCCTAGAGTAATTATACAGTAAACACAGACATCGTTAATTTGTTAAAAGCATGAACGGCGAATGTAATTATCAACATGTATTGAATTATTTTTTACACTCGCAACATATGAAATCAATTGTTTCTACACTTGTGGTGGAGATTTTCAACATGCGGAGGATACACGCTAGAATGATCCTATAGAATTCAACGCAGTTGCAATTGCTAAAAAGCGTTAACGCAATAAAAATTTTTTAATGACAGTTGGTCCTTTGGGTGAAAAGGTCTACGAAACAAGTTTCACGTTTTCTTGAACGATAAATCTATGGGTGATATTATCAACGTGGGATTTCACGCTAATTGAATGTCTGGAAAAAAAATTTAACTGATTGAATAATCAAGCTGAAATCAGTGCTAACAAGAACAAATTTTGTTGCTATAGCGGAGAAAGGACACGTGGTTACAGAATTACCTTGCTGTAAATTTTAGATGATTTGCTCGCGTATACGATATATACAAGAAAGCTGTTTGTGTGGATAAAATCTCAGATGTTGGTAGCATTCAAGACAGCAGAGGAATAACAAGGAATCGATATGCTCCGTTATTTATGACACTGAATTTTGAAGCATTTATTTTTCGAGGAAGCCATTTTTAATATTATTTTCACAATGATCGCGACCCGGTGTTAGATTTTACTCTATTAATCAGTAAGTATTTGGCAATTCACTTTGAAACTTTCCATAATGATGGCTGAATGAATATGCTTTTAGATATAATTAGTTTGGTTTGATTTGTTGTCTTTAAATGAAGTAAATAAACCATCAAACTCAAAGTTAGCGGCAAGCGGCACATAGCGGTAAGGGGAGCAGGCACTCTATAGCTTAAATAAGCAATTTTTATTGTTTTGGAGTATATCTTTATGTTCCGCGAAGCAAACAAAACAATATTTCACTAGTAGAGGCAAAATGTTTCGAGTTTACATACTGCAAAAATTGACGGCGCGACTACAGGGAGTTTTTGAGATATCGAAGCGAGAATACATTGGACCTCCTAAATAGGCGAATATAGACTAATTAGACTATCAAAATTCTCCTAGTTAAGCTATTAGCTAAAATAAGCGATATAGCTTAATTTGCAGTTGTCCCTGACTGATAAACACTCCCATTTTGTTGTTTGGTTTGATTTCAACATTTCAAAATGTATTTATACTGTTGTTGACAGACTTACCATTGTGGCATACACCATATTTTGAAAACATATCCTCGAGATCTTGATTTCGTGTATCGAAAGGTAATGAACCAATATAAAGTTTAATCTTTTCACCCATCCTAAAAACGCATAATAACTGCTTCATTGTTTGGTAGCACTTGCCCAAACATTGTTATGAAAATCATGACCAGGAAACCATAATTAAGCAAAAACGCTAAGATAAAATGAAATCACTGAAATGAGAATAGTGATTCACAAATACCTGTTCTTGTAAACTTGCTTGGTTCCTTCTTGTTCCAATCAAGGTTTCGTGTTGGTGTGCAAAGAAGAAATCAAATTGGTTCAAAACACGCATGCGTGTTATGATATCTGGGGCATATATGACTTTCATTTTCAATACTGATAAAAAGGCCGGAGGAAAAACAAGAAGAACGAACAGAAGTATAGAAACTTCAAAAAGCACATTTTCTATCATGTGTGGAAAGTAGAGAAGTTTCAGTTGCTGCATTTTTAGGAAGTTTTATCAAAAAGTAATATAGCTTTGGAGTTCACAAACTAAAAGTCATAGCTTTAAAGTACAGGAGCAAGAGGAGAGAATCTTGTGATGTTATTCCGTTCCGTCGGCGCTATTTCCTTTTCGCATCCCACTAAATGTATCTGATCCTAGCCCTAACACCCCTAACCCTGACCCTTAAACCCTGGACGGGAGAGTGGGGGTGCGAAAAGGAAATAGCGTCATTCTGGTCACCCTAAACAAAGGAGGCTTTAGCTACCTACCAGTTTCTGTTTGGATACGAATTTTCCTTTAGGATTTGGTAGAATTATACAAGATTCGTTTCTCAGCGTTTCTCAGACGAAATACTATGTTCAAACAAGAATGAATAGTGTTCGATATTAGAGAGTTTCAGAGAGAAGCTCTCTTCTAATCGAACCTGGAAAACTCTAGCTTAAGAGTTATTTTCATCTCTTTATTAAGATATATTTCCATTTACTTCTACCTAATTAAGCGAAAATAAATTCACTGAAATCTTATATGGTTTTTATAGCGCTATTGCACTTTCGTACAAAATTGGTATTGCATGTGCTGTTAGTTGCCAAGATTAAAATTTTGTAATTGCTTGATAACAATCAAAACGTGTTTTGATATTTCATTCACGTATATTATACCTTAACGAGATAAATTTTCGCGGAGATAAATTTTTGTGGATTTCGCGGATTTTGGCCATTTCCGCGAAAATATGACTCCGTGAAAAGATTGCAATGTCTTCATCCGCGAAAATATGTCTCCGCGAAATGTTAATTTTTTTCTCTATAATACAGATGTTTGAATTTAAAAAAATGGGTATAGATGATGAACGGGGCGATTAGTTTAGCACTGTATTTAACGCTGTATTTTAGTTTTTCATAACCTTTGTTTGTGTGTATATAATACATTTTGAAGACAAAAAAATTCTGCCGTCCGCGAAAATTAGTCCATGCGAATTATTTGAAGTTGGGCCATCCGCGAAAATATGTCCACGCAAAATTTATCTTGTTAAGGTATGTTTTCATTTTTTATCCACATGCACATTATTAAAATCTTAGATCTTGATCAGACAATCCTCTTTGAAAAACCTATTTGAATAACCAGTAGTGTATTCTTTCCTCTGTCCAAGTCACATTGACTGAGAAACCTAGTTTATAACAAGGAAACGGATGATCTAAAACTTTTTGTTGCATGCATGCCTGCTTTTAAAGTTCATCTTCCTAATTAAGTTTGTGTGTATTGTGAGGTATATTTGTGATACATTATAGAGGGGACATTAGGTATGTAGCTTTTTGCACCCATACTGTACCTGATCTTGAAGCATATTCTAAATACATAGTGTCGGTGCACTTCAGGTAGATTGTTTGTTGTACCTTCTGTGTACCTGAATTAGGTACAATTCAGGTGCATTTCTTTATGCTGTAAGTATCAAAGGTAAGCTAAGGTAAACCTTACATATATCTCACTATGATGATATTTAATAGATAAGAAGCAGATGGACGTAAGTGTGAGTCAGTCTTGAGACATAAACTAAGTGTTGTAGAAGAACTAAATTTTAAAATTTCAAGTTCCAATGTTGTTGCAATGGTGTGACTGCGACTGACAGGTGGGTTGCACAATAAAACACATTTTATCATATGTTTAAATTTTGTTTCATGAAGAAATTCTTATTAAAACAGTGATTTAAAACAGCATTGTGTCACTTTGTGCCACTGGTAAGCCCAATCCTACTTATGGCACTTTTTATAGAAATCCAGATTTCAAACTAATCGTCATGTTTATTTAGTCAAACTGTCTCTATCATTACATAATCATCCATTTTTTCAAGTAGATTTGGACTGAATGATCGATTACTAGATTACTTTTCATCATTTTAGTTATATGTGAATCAAGTGTCAGCATCATTAAGAACACATCAATATGAGGTTTCGTTTCTGTGGAGATCTTGATTGTCCAGACTGGATTCTTGCTGAGATCAGTATTTTATCAAAAATGACTTCTATAAAAATGAAACTTTTCTGCCAACAAGTGATGAATCAACTTCTAGACAATGAAATTGATTTTGTTAAAGTTAATAAGTACACAACAGATGCAAAGTATGAGTTAGATGATATGAAAGCTGCTGTTGCTGCTGTCAATTTCATTATCTCTAGTGCTGGAAAATACGGTGTAGATGGTGAAACTTTATCTAATGAACTTCAACAGTTAGGATTGCCAAAAGAACTATCTGTAGCCTTATGTAAAGTTTATACTGACAAATCTGAAGATCTAAAGGAAGCTCTTAGGAAGAAAAGTTTGCGGTTGTCCAAGTTGAAATCTATTGATTGGAGAGTAGACTTCATTTTAAGTTCTAGTTGTAACGAAGAAGATATTAATGAGCCTGAAATCCAATTAAAACTGAACACAGATGTTGACAACGATGCTATCATCTTTGCTGCTTCCTCTGATAAATTTCGAGTGTTACTGCATGAAATGAAGCAAGCTTATAAATATATGGAAGGTCTATGAGATTGAAAGTGTGTTAGATATTAATTTAATGCAACAACTTTATTGTAACTTAATTGTTTGGTTTATGATTTCAATTTCTATCTTTTTGAGTCAATCCTTCCTATCAGTTTAAAATTTCCAGAGACGTTTGATTATAAAGCTAATGTTTTTTGGAATCCACAAAAGGTTTGATAGTTTTTTAACCTGCTATTTTAGTCTAAGCTGCATGATTTCTTTTCATTGGTATTAGTAGTAATATGACAATAAGTTTAGTTGTAAATTTATGCTCTATAGTTTTGAAAATGTTGTTATTGTTCCAAGTTCTTGTAATGTTTTTTTTGCATTTAAATTGTTTCTCTGTTAATTGTTATTGAACAAAATATCATTGGTTATTTTAGTCTTTTCTCGAATTTGAAATCTTGAATTTAAAAAAATGAATTTAGGATAACCAAATTTATGTCATTGTGCTCATTTGATTAGCCTCTTTTGCAATATTTTAAAGCATATTTGTGATGGTATATATCGTGATTTGCAGACGTTAAAATTGTATCGTATATTTGATTAAAGTTTATTCTGACTACTTGCATTATAATTAAGCGTTATTTCATATTCCTTTCTCTCATTCAGTTTAATCTCTTGAACCATTTTTACTTCCGAATCTCAAGTTTCAAAAAAGCCATCTAACATTCAACAAATGCAATACCTTAGGCCGACTTTTTTTCTGTCAGTAAAATTTTGCGAAAAATGGATGAACACGGATTTAACGCAACCTAATTTTAGGGAATGACCCCTTAATTACGGAGAATTGCCAGAAGGTAAAAAAAGTTTTGCTAAATTTAAAGTTGCGACTTTAATTTAGCGAAAATACGCTCATTCGCTAATATTGCTAAAATAAGGCGACACAAAAAAAGTCGGCCTAAGGTATCTTGAGCTATATGGATAAACTATTGATGATATTTGAACACAATGAAATAAATGTAATTATTATAAAACTTATAATTATGAAACTATATATATACAGTGTGTCTCAAAAAGACTTATCCACAAACTTTCAGTGTCTATTTCTCAACAATTATTTGTCAAAATGTTGCAAAATTTACCAGTAAATATAAATGATATAAATTCTTCAGAAAGTTATTGAAGAAAAACACACAGATTTGCATCATTAATTTCTTAAAGGGAAATTAAGCCTTTATCAAAAACTTTTTATTTTAGCTGCAGAAAGGTCTCATTAATCTTCTGTGATCATTAAAAGTTATCTTAAATGATAATTATACTCAGTTTTTTGTTATTTAGTATCTAACAACGGACGCCATTGCAGTGCTCTGCATGATCGCTCTTTTTGTAGGGAATGCATAAACTAGAATATTTTGTTTTTGTTGATGAAAGTTCTTAATTTCTTCGTGATATAAAACCTTTATTAAAAAGTATTACGTTTTAGATTTATAGCAGGTATACGTGCACAAGTGAGTTTTTGAACAAATGTGTATATTTTAGATGTAAAAAAAGTTCAGTATGAGTGTTTTTTTATTTTTCTTGAATCGTTGCTGATAAACTTATTTTATATTTTGTTCTTTCTTGATGCTTAAGATTGTTATGTTGATGAATGAATATCTTCCTGTTTATGTTGTTTTTCTACCGTTTCTCGTATCTTTAGAACATAGGCGTAAAAAACATGTCATCATGCTGTCACCAACATGCTGCCTATGTCTGAGATTTCTGCAAATGAAATTCGCTCTGTGATGTGATATAACGAAAGCTGTAATGGCGATTTAACTAAGTTGTTTTTTTAGCAATGTTTTTCATTTGGAACACCTTTTATACATAAAAAGGTGTTCCTCTAGGATTAATGAAGTATTTCATGCTCAAAATCGGAAAATAAATTTTGAGGCTTAATTTCCCTTTAAAGACCAATTAACAGTTCCTTAATGACATTTTGATAAAGCGATTTTCTTGTGTTCTGATCATAAAATCTTTTGAACTTGTTAAGCAAAAATATGCGCATTTAATTCCCAAAACTTTTATCTTATCAACTTGCTCGGTTATAAAATTTGAGGCTTAAGAATTTCTAACAACAGAAATGATGTTTGAACTCATCTGACTGTATTTGTAAACTTGTTGTATTGTTACACACATTAATTGATCTTTAACAAGTTAATAATCTGAAACCACGATATTTTCCTCAATAACTTTGGAAGAATTATCATTTTGCTTTAAATTTTATATTTTCAGAAAGAGCTTGAAAAGAGCTCTCATATGGTAGTAAATTGTAAAAATTTGACGAATAATTTTTGAAAAAAACACATTGAAAGTTTGTGGATAAAATATTTTGAGAGACACTGTATATACCACACAATCTGATGCATCCAACTCTTTACTCACTTTATTCCAATGGATTGATTACGATTAAAAGCTTATGGTTATAATTTTTAAGTAATCAAAATGATTTTATCTTAATATTGATATGGTTTTTTCATTACCTCAAATGTTAATAACTATTTTTCAGATATTTCAACTATGAATGGTAATGAAGACCCCTGCGATCAAAACAAAGTAGAAATAGCTGTACGGTTTCTGAAAAATTCAAATGTTAGAAACACTGATAAAGAACGCAAGGTCAAATTTCTTCAGTCTAAAGGTTTATCTAATGCAGAAATTGAACAAGCGCTTGTGAGGGCATCAGAAGAAAGTGAATGTGTAGCTCCTTCTGAAGATGAGCGGTGGTATGTTACTGATTACTTGAAAGCATTCATTGCTGGTGTGGGTATCCTTTCTGCTGCAAATTATGCTTATAAAGCATACATTCTTCCATATATTGCACATGAAATGAAGGATGATCGTAGGATAGAGAATCTGACTGAATCTTTGCAATGTCTTCAAGATGATCTTAAGCAACACACTTATGAACTGAATGGGATTCTTAAACATATCAAAGCTGTAATGGAAGAACAACAAACACTGTTGGCTAATTTGAGTAAAAATGCTCAGGGTGGATCAGTTCATTCATCAACTTTGGATGAATTTAAGACTGAATTAGCTACACTGAAAAGTATGATGCTCAGTAAAACCCAGTTCCCCCCAGCCCCTTTTTCAACTCAAGTTTCTGGTGAAATACCAGCATGGCAGAGAATGTCTGAAACAGTGAATCTAACAGATGTTGGAAAAGAAATTGAAGAATAAACTTAATGATGCCTTTTTTAATCATTTCAAGTGTATGATTCTTAAATGTGAAATAGTTTTTGTTGGGTTCTTGTTTTGTAAAAAAATTATTATACAAAAAAAGATAATCTCTAAAGAAATTGTGTCTAAATTTTGTAATTTTTTGTAATTAGTCATAGTGATATATTGGGAAATCTTTGTTTCAGTCCCAACACCACTATGAAAGCTTTCATTCGCTACTTGTTTGCTAATGTTGCTTGTTCTTGATAGGATTATTATGTAGTAGTCTATCCTTTAATGGATGTAAACAGCTTCTACTGGTAAATGAACTTCTTCTATAGGCTTATAAAATGAAATGGATGATGAAATCTTGTATTTTAAAATTTCATTCAAATCAATTAAAGAAACTGCTGGTTGGATACATTAACAGAAAATCTTGTTTGCCTTATGAACACGCATTTCACACTTCCAACATTGTACTTCAATCTAATGACATTCTTAACATATTTGATCGTAAAACTAAAACTCACCAAAAAAATGTTGCAGCAAAAACTTCAGACCAACATGTATACGATTACTTGAAAGAAGAGGTTAGTTTTGTGATGGAAATCTTCTTTATGTAATTGCAAGATAAAACAAACAGATCTTTTTTTTCATCTTTCAAATTTTGATTTTGAAACAAAATTTAACTTGCTAACTTAGGTTGCAGAAAGAATTGTTGATCGTCTGGCAGATGTAAAGAGGTGTGTTAAAATGCAGCTTATTTGCCTGCACTCTTGTAAAGGACGACTCAATATGTTTGTGATATTATGTGTTTATTGTTTTCTGCTTGCTAAGGCCTGTTGGTGAGCATAACTATTTTCTAGATTTTTCCCTAAAGCATTAGATTTGGGAGCTGGGAAGGGTTATATTGGTAGATGCTTAGAGCAGGTATGCTGAGAATTATTATTATTATTATTCTAAAGCTTCCAAAGTATGATTAAGTATCCAAATTAAATATTTGTTAGGATGAAGTTGGCTTTTTGTATCAGCAGGAATCTTCCAAAGACTTGATTGTAAGCTTCAAAGTTCACTGATATAACGTTTTAGATTGAAATGAATTTATTGGTCATTTCTTCCGTATCTCTTCTATTACCAATTATTTTGTAGAAAAGTGAAATGTCACATAGTGATGTGACATAGATTTCTTTTTGTTTCCTCTGCTTTGCTTACAAAATTGCTGACTTTTATGACATTTAGAAACTGTGTGGATCGTCCAAAATACCAACTGAAAATGTTGTGCAAGATGAAGAGTTTCTTCCATTCGACGAAAATTATTTTGATTTAGTCATAAGCAGTTTAAGGTGAGTTTTTGAAGATTTTAGACCTTTGTTGAAGCAACAGAGATTAATCTATTGTAATGGTTTGGCAGAGGACTTAAATGGTATTGGAAAAGCTTTGTATTTCAGTTAGTATGCTTATGCAATTTGATTGTGCCTATTGTTTTTGTCTTTTCACAGTTTACACTGGATTAATGATTTACCAGGTGTCTTGACCCAAATAAAAAATTGTTTGAAGGCAGATGGTGTTTTTCTGGGAGCACTTTTTGGTTCTGATACACTTTATGAATTAAGATGTTCGTTACAACTTGCTGAAATTGAAAGAGAAGGGGTAATTATGAAGTAATTGAGTAGTTTAATTTAGAAAAGCATTGTGTAATTTTAGTTGTGGTACACTTTCTCAAATTTCATATTTTAATCTATTGCATACATTGCATACATTCAATATATTTCAATACAATTCTACGTCCTGTAGAAATTGAATTTAACCATGGTGCCATGATTAAATTTAATTTCTAAAGGACATTTTTGATAATTGAAGATAATTTCTAGTCAGTGAAACTTAAAAGAGAAAGTTTGATGTATAAAATAGTTTCATAAAATACCTGTTCCATGGAAGTTCACCATGGAGACTCATCATGGAGATTTATTATGGAAATTCAGAGTTTCCCACTTTGCAGTATGTTTCTCACAGATGCTATTAGGTTGAGTTGAGCCACTTTGCAAGACTGTTTGATCATATTTAATTATTTCAGGGATTTGGTATTCATATCTCACCATTCGCTGAAATGCGTGATATAGGCTCGTTGTTGCAAAGGGCTGGCTTAAATTTAACTACCGTTGTATGTGACTTCATTTGATTTATCTTGGATAATTATTTGAGGAAATCCAATTGATACCAAAAAGGGTAACTGTTTTTGATTGTTATAAATTTTCCATTTTTAGGATTATGATGAAGTGACAATTGACTACCCATCAATGTTTCATTTGATGGAAGATCTGAAAGGTTAGTCATATCTAGTATTTTATATTTCTTCTAATCTTGGTATGTGTTCGCTGCTTTTGTCTGAATGCACGATGCAAATTTGTTTTATTACTAATATGGCTTTACTTCAGTATATTCCATACAATGTTGTATTTGTTCACACCTCTTAAATGTACCATATATATATATATATATATCTCTTGAGTGATAGACTGCTATATCAAAAAGAACTAGAGCCCTTAGGTGTTAACAGTTTCAAGAGATAAAGATATATTCACTTTGAATACAATAGGTTTCAAACAGGTCAACGATATTGATATACAAGAAGATAAGCCTTATGTCTTGATATGAGTCTTGTTATGCACGTTACAGAAAATATACAACGTAATATTTTGAAGGCCAGTTTTATGGTACATTTAAGGTCAAAAAGGTCCTGGGTCCTGATAGTTAAAAAATCAACTCATACAAAGTGACTCATGTTAGCTCATAGTGAAAACCAATTTTGATGAACCCGGAATTCTTTTCTTTTTTGTTCCTTTTTCCAAGTATGCCGTAAGGTTAAGTGTAAAGTATAAAAATATTTTTGAATTTGAATTGTTATAGTAATATAAATGGAAACAATTAATGATTCTATTTTAATCCATGAGATTAATGATTGCACTAACTGGATAAGCGTCCATTAAAAATAGCAATTCATCTTATCAGAGTCAAACGGAATGTCAAATGGTTTCGCTGGGTCTGCAAAGTTATTTTCAGGACTTTGTTAAAAGTTATTTTCAGGACTTTGTTAAAAGTTATTTTCAGGACTTTGTTAAAAGTTATTTTCAGGACTTTGTTGAAAGTTATTTTCAGGACTTTGTTATTTGAAAACGGCGAAAAACCGTTAGTGAGATAGAACGTGTAAACCAATTTCCTATGCTAGTGCGCGAAATCATAAAGTGTAAAGCGGTTTCAATATTACAGAAATAGCTCGCAATATAGATACAAACTCCATCCATCCGAAATACCGGGGTTCTCATATTTTTAGCCTAGATAGCACTACGTTATTTTATATTTACAAATGATTATTAAGTGTGAACAAGGTTTACAAAGAAAACCAGAAATGATATCCCTAAAACAGAAGAAATGTTATATAGAAATAAAGAAATAAACACTTACTACGTCAACTGACTGCTGCGTCATCTTTAATAGGCATGGCTGAAAATAATGCAGCTTGGAAGAGGAAGTCCATTATCCAACGTCACACACTGCTCTCTGCAGCTGCCATATATAAAGGTTCGAGTTATTTGTTAAGGACTAGTTAACTCTTTTTGCTTGCTATCCTGTGAAATATAAGAAAATTTTGAAGATCATAACATCATAACCCTTTCAAGCTGAAATATACCGTCCACGTTCAAAACCAGTTGGATCTAACCGGCAACTTTTGTTATCAAATGATCCGAAACGAATTTTGAAAATCTTAACTTGTATCTAATCCTTATCTGGATCATGAGGAAATCGATAATTTTCAGCCAATGAACGTTATAATTTTGGTCACGTGGTTGTGATTATTTATGTTTCGAATAAATGTATTTCATGAATTTCCTCAACTCAAGTGTTCAGTAGAAGTAGCTTAAGCCTTGAATCAGATTGGATTTTGATCCTAGTCTGATCCAACTAAGTGTTAATCAGTCTTTTAAATACTTTCTGACGAAACACCTTCACTAGTTCACAACAAGACGAAAACCTGTATAACAACGGGGATTAAGTATACTCATGAAACAAGTAGTTTTGTTGTTACTTATTAAAGGAGTTTTTTTAGAAATGTATGGAAATGAAGATGGTACCATTCCTGCCACATTTCAAATTTTATACATGATCGGCTGGAAACCGTCAGATTCCCAGGTAAACAGTTTACTCGAACTAACCCTCTATTAATGTTATATATTTAATATATATTTGAAATGTTCAACATTCATTCAATGCTAAGTTTAAAAATCTCTTTATTTAGGCTAAACCATTGGAAAGAGGTTCGGCTACCGTGAATTTAAAAGATTTGAGTAATGCTTTAAACACCAAATAATGAAGTGCAGTTAATCCGTGTTACGAACCAAAATCCGAAAATAAATTTGGTAGAAGAACTCTGTTATCGGAATATCTGTTAAAGGCAGACCCATTGACCCATTGATGATGTCGATGAGCTGTCCCTCATAACCTCCC
Organism: Turritopsis dohrnii; assembly: GCA_027922465.2. Taxonomy (NCBI): domain Eukaryota; kingdom Metazoa; phylum Cnidaria; class Hydrozoa; order Anthoathecata; family Oceaniidae; genus Turritopsis; species Turritopsis dohrnii. The sequence goes on along the minus strand of BQMF02000152.1, from coordinate 345,655 downwards.
GAAATATAGCTTACATTATTTGTAAATGTATTAAGAACAGTTTTAACGATTTGTATAGATAATATGGATGATATAGATGATATGGATGATGCGAGCTTTACCGTATATTTCCTTAATCCTTTGTATTCTGTTACCACATTCTGCTTGATCTGTATCATCAGCATATTGAAAACAATAGTTGATAAGTTATCAAATTAAATAGAACCTGGGCCAAGGATGCTGGACAAGTTTCCCGTATTTTGTTATTGAGGACACCGGGGGACAGGGTGGCCATGGGCCTCACTTTTTTTGCAGAAAAATGTTTTATTAAGTCAAGTCTTGTCTGAGGACATCTATGACAAGCAAACGCTCTTTAACGCTCTTGCCATTTTGAACATCTATTTTACTTCATTTTTGTTCTTGATGTAAAAAAAAAGTTTACTTGTTATGTTTGCAGCAAAGAGAGCAATAAAGGCTCGACAGCAGTGATGGACTAAAATAACATGGGTTTTGTAAATGAATATGAAGATTTGCTGTCATTAATTAGTATGGAGAGTTGTGTTTCAGTCTTAACATATAATTAACTAATAAGTATAACTCCGACATTTTAATAGCCTTTGGACTCCATGTTTTATAGAGATTTTGTGTGTATTATTTATTTGGTCTAATAGTTGGAGTAGGTGAGATGCAAAATAGTTAGTATAATGGCTGACAATTTCAGAGTCGTGTCAACATAGCACCGACTTAATCGATCCGGTGGAATAAAGTGAATAAAATAAGTTGGATAGTGGTAGTAGTAGTAGTATGTGTTTTCTCGCAAATCAAATCCAAAGAGGGGCGGCAAATGTGCAGCATATAGCCCCCCCTCAAGTCAATGACTTTTATAATATGATACATACAAGTTCGATTATAGACCTAATAAACTATGCATATTTACATCTTCTTTTGGGAGAGATAAAACTTAAGTACAGGTTAAAAATATGATATATACAGTTTTTCTTTTTTCCCGAATAAAACTAACATTTCCTATGTCAGTCGAGTAGATAAACAAAATATTATGCAAAGTAAAATGGCTATTTTTATAAATAGAATAAACGATGGGAAAACCCAAAAAAATAGCTTGCGCTAGAGGATGTCAAGGGAACCCAAAACTTTTCATAAAACTACAGAGGGAAACGCACATATTTCGAGATTTTTGGTATCTGAAAAGAGAAGATGGGAGGGAAGAAAGAAGGAGAAGGAGGAAAGTAATTTATGATGAGAACTCAGTTAAAATGTATGATTTAAGATGTTGTTTAAAAGTTGGTTTTGATATTTTATCCAAATCAGCAGAGATGTGTTGTGGAATGCTGATGATTATCACCAGTGGATTTAAAAAAAAATTGGAAATATTTAGGTAGTTTATTTTTAAGATAGTCAAAAGCAAAAAGGCAAATTAGAAGTTTTCGGTGCTTGGAAATAGGAAGAATCCTGGCATTGATGAAAAGAGGTTTTGCAGATTCCCTAGAAGATTTGAAGTGAATAATTCTAAGTGCTTTATGTTGAAGCTTTTCTATTTTGTTTAAGTTTGTAATAGTGATGTCACCCATTGATAAAAGACAATAATTGATGTGGGAGCCAAAAAGTGCATAGAGTTATGTAGCTCAAGTAGTGATGTAATTTTGAGAATATAACTACTGTGCGAGAGAGTTTTAGGTTGAGGTTAAACAGTTGTTTGTCCATGAAAGGTATTCATCTATTATAATTCCTAGATATTTGACATGAGTAGAAAGTTCCATTTTTTGCCCGCTTAGTCTGTATTAAGTTTTTTATAAATTGATTTTCGTTTAGTTCGGAATAAAACTATTTCGGTTTTTGATGTGTTCAAGTTAATTCTGTTAGCTCTCAGTGAACAAAAAGGGCTAAGTCTCTGTTTACTTTTTTATTCAGTTTCTTAAGGGATTTATCTTGACAGATGAGGCTTGTGTCATCAGCAAAGTGGATTGTTTTTGAGTATTCAATGCATTTGTGGAGATCGTTAATATATAATAAAAAGAGAAGAGGAACAAGCACAGAACCTTGTGGAACTCCATGTTTTGAAAGAACATAGTTTGACTTTGTGTTATGAACTTGAACACGGTGGGTTCTATGGCGTTAGATAGTGGACAAACTTCAGAATGATTGACTGGTATACAAAATATTTGATTAGAAAATAATTTTTTTTCTTCTTGAAATTTTAAATGGGACATTTTAAAAGTTCTATGATAATCTAAGCTCTCTGGATTGATAACTTGGAAAAAATTAATTTCAAATATTATTGTTTGAAGATGTTTTTTTTTTTTTTTTTTTTTTTTTTTTTGACATTTATTCGGGTTCCATTATACAAATGGTTCTTATCCCTATAATAACATAATAATAACAACAATAATAATAAAAAGTTGTTTAGAACAAAAATGATACAAGAAGCATGGAGATCTAGGTTTCAATAAGAGTTGTAGATTTTGGTTTTGTTAAATGGTCATTGATAGATTAAATAGAGAAAAGGCATAGGCTGTAGTTGTATATCGGCGGAAGGTCTCCTTCAACTCTGAAAGACATCGTTAGAGATAAATCGTTGGCTGTGTTGAAATAAACAGCTCATTGAAACCGTAGCAGCCAGCACTTATTGCATAATAAGGATTTTTTTTTTTTTTTTTTTTTTTTTTTTTTTTTTTTTTTAGGAAATGTGATAACTATATATATATATATATAAAAAAAAAAAAATTCTATAATATAAAACCCAAGCATAGGAAGGCTCACTGTGGAGGCTCAGAGATTATCATATGGTTCGATATGTCTAAACGAGATTTGGAAATAAGAAAATCTTGGTAACTTGGTGAAGGTTGAAAAATATGGAAACTCGTGACCCGCGCTGTATAGAGTTGGTTTAGCAGAAATTGATAAGGAAGTGCTTATACAATCGGAGAACCTAGCCTTCCCTTGCTAAGGCAATGGCGATTGATTTATCTAAAAAATATTTTTTCGTTTGACTGTAAAATGTTGAAATTAAGTCTAGGTTACGTATATTTTTTGGCAAATCATTAAAAACTTTAGACACTTGGTTGTTGAAAGTGCCATTTTCACCAGGTTCAATCATTATTCCATTATCAATAGATCGGAGAGTCCTTTTGAACTTGAGCTTTTTCATAGACAAGTAGTCCGGCCACTTTTCATCGTTTAAAGCTTTGAAACCTGCGATCGAGAGGTCCAATTCACAACGTTGCTCAACAAGAAGCCAACCCAAACTTGTCACATCTTTCAGGGTGCAGTAGCGACGGAGAACGTACCCGGCTGCACACGACTGTACACGTTGGATGCGCTTTTTTAAGTATTGCGGAATTTGAACGTACACGGTATTGCAATAACTCAGTTTGGAGAGGACAAGAGATTCCGCGAGTGTTTTCCGAACTCTATACGGGGTGAATCTCTTGAACCTTTTTATCGTTTGTAAATTTGCGTAAGCTGACTTTGTTGCATAATTCACTTGAGGTAACCAGGAGAGGTTTTCGTCCATTTGGATACCGAGTATCTTGACATACAGTTCTTGTCTTACTGATCGGCCTTCTGAACGTAGGAGGTAGGATCGATCTGATGGCAGTGATCTGGGTTTTCGAATAACCATCATTTGTAATTTGTCGCTGTTGAAAATCAGACCATTATCTCTCGACCAGTTGCATAGTGATGTTAGGTCTAGTTCAATTGCCTTGATGGATTCGAAAAGGTTTTGTTTGGGACATGATTTGCAGAGGGTCGTATCATCGGCATATTGGATGGAGGGTGTTTGGATTTCATTTGGTAGGTCGGCAACGTATATGTTGAATAAAATCGGACCAAGGATACTTCCTTGCGGCACTCCGAAGAAAATATTTTTGGTTTGGGATTTTCGGTCGTCGACCTGTACATATTGTTTTCTGTTCGACAGATAACTGACGATAAGTGAAATAATTGATTGTCCAAATCCTAATCGGCTCAGTTTGCGTACCAATATTGAATGGTCGATGGTATCGAACGCTTTGGAATAATCGATCATCACTGCGATGGTTATGTCATTTTTGTTCATTGCTTTTACAATATCGTCACGCAGTTTCAAGAGAAGAGTGGTGGTGGAATGTCCCTTTCGGAATCCTGATTGTGTCGTGTTGTATACTTTGGATTCGACGAAGGTTAGTATTTGGTTCAAGATTACTCTCTCGAAGATTTTTGATAGGATTGGTAAGATGGAGACTGGACGGAAGTCTTTTGCCACTGTTGGATTCGCAACTTTTGGAATTGGACAGACGCGTGCCAGTTTCCATAGATCAGGGAATGATCTTGTGGTGATGCAACTGTTTATGATGTGAACAAGTGGGGACGTGATGTAGTCATGGACTGGCTTCAGGAATTTGACAGGGATGTTATCATGGCCGCTCGAGCAGTCACTCCGAAGATTTCGAATGATCTTGTTTACCTCTTCATAGGTTGTTTCGTGCATTTGTAGTAACTGTTCGGTATCAAGTGGTAGTGCAGATATGAGCTGTTTGGGATTCAAGGGAACGTTTTCTTTCTCGCAAAGACGAGATGCGAGTGTGGTATAGTGATCATTCAGTTTATCAGGATCAAACTTTATTCTAGCGGTTGGTGGTTTGAGAATCCTGTGGATAGTTTTCCATACTTCCTTAGGATTACTCGATGATAACGATTTTAGAATGAATTTTGACTTGGCTTTTCTGATAAGTTTTTTGTGGTTGTTTCGGAGCTTAACGTATTCACTGTTGTCTCTAGATTTGGTTTTTCGTATCTCTTCGAGAGCATTTTTGGAGTTGTTGATTATAGGGTCTTGCATCCAGGGAGCAGGAGGTCTTGTGAATCTGGTACGTTTCAATGGAGCGTGTCGTGATAAACATTCAGTAATCAGATGGTTTAGCATTGATACTTTGTCGTTCGGATCGTCTACTGCGTAAACGATGTTAAACGGTAGTTGCGAAAAGTCAGTAATGTAGTCATTTAGCGAAAAACGTTTTTCATCGCGAATGACTTTGTATCTTGGTTCGAACCGCTGTTTGCGAATGTTTATAATGACGTAACCGAGGTCATGATCACTTATTTCGTCGGTTTTGATGACGTTCTGGTGGATGATTTTCTCAGGTAGGTTCGTCGAGATATGGTCGATTAAGGTCTTATCTTTTCTTGTTGGCTTTGTAACATGCTGCGATAAGTCAAACGTATTCAAAATGTTCATATATGTTTCTTGACTGACCGATTTAGTGAGAAGGTCGATATTAAAGATGTTTTGAAAAAAGTCGTATTTTGATACTTTAATTTGAAGGAAAACTATTATTTTTAATTATTTCATATTTCAAATTGTTGTCAAGCAATTTTGTAACGCAGTCTTAATTTATTTCAAAAAGGCATTTTAAAAAGTTATCATTTTCAAAACTATCATGGCACGGTTGCCTCAGTATCGAAAATTCAGCCCATTTGCGTCGGTAAAATATACATAAATTTGAAAGTATGGTGCAAGTAAAAATGGTGACTGATCCACGTGTTTCACCTGAAGAGTTATGCTCTTCGCACATGCCAAAATCGCTCACCGAACCAGCTATGGGTTTTAGGACAAGTTCATTATCAACCTCATGGCGATATCATTGTAGCTGATGATTCCTATGGGGTTGACTTTGACGGCCCAATAAACACTAATAATGAAACAGGGATCGAAACTGTTGTCATAAAAGAACCGTTTATTTCAAGAAATAAATGTTATGGAGGTGTCAAAAAGTTTTGGCGTCGACAGCGTGTCGTTGTTCTTGTTCATCCGCCATCTTGAGAATATAGCGTGCTTGCTGAAAGCGTGTATTCTGCAGACTGCTGAGTACACGCCCGAAATTACACCCTCCAGCTACAGCCCGCGCACAATCTGTTGAAATGACATTTCAAAATGATGTTTTGATGTTTTAAAACATCAATTTGAAAATAGAACTTTTCAAGTTAAAAAGTAATCGGGAAATGACAATTTAAAATAGTTATTTTAAGTAAAAATTTATCAGCGTTCAGAGGCGTAGCCAGAGGTCAGTCAAAATTTCTGGAGGAGAGTTAAGTCATTTAGGGTAGAAAAGGAAAGCGTGCAAGTAACCTAATCGCCACTTAAGACTGAAAAGAAATATCGTAATGTCGAACTCCTCCACTTTTTTTGACTGACCTTAACTACGCCTCTGGCGTTGCAGAAGTTTTTGTCAATTTGAAAAAGAACACTTGTTCTTTTACAAAACTTTAAATATGAAAAGAATGTCATTCTGGTAAACATTTTTCTCCACAATTACACAATTGAAGATAGCGTCTTTCTAAAAAAACAATCTGAAAGAAATTTACTTCAAAATGTTAAAATTGAATAGCATATTATTTTAATTTAGAAGAAACATTTCATCTATCGCAATCATTCTGTATTTTGTCCGCCATCTAACGCCATAGGGGTTCGATTACTAAGATATGATTTGACAATTTTAAGAGCTGTACCTCGTATTCCATAATGTTCTAGTTTACAAAGGAGAATGCTATGGTCTACCGTGTCAAAAGCTGTTTGTAGATCTATAAAGATTCCGGCTGCAAATTCATTTTTGTCAAGAGATTCTCTGACTATTTCAGTCAGTGCTATTATTGCATCTTGCATGAGAAGTACTGTGACCTTTTCGAAAGCCAAATTGATTGTCATAAAAAATATTCGATTGGTTAAGAAAATCACAAAGTTTTGAATAAAGAATTTTTTCAAATATTTTATTCATGTTTGATAAAAGTGAAATAGGTCTATAGTTTCCAACGTCTAATCATGGAGTCTAACGTAGACCCTTTTTTATGTTGAGGTTTCATGATAGCGTTTTTGAGGCAGGAGGGGTACAAACCAGTTTCTATGCATTCATTGAAGATTTTAGAAATATGATCACTAGCAGTTGGTTCAATTAATTTTAGAATTCCTGTGGGTATGCTGTTTGGGCCTACAGCTTTTTTAGAGGTCAATTCGAATATCAGTATTTTTACTTCAATAGGAGACGTAGGCGAGAGGAAAATTGAGTTTGGATTCCCCTTTTTTTCAAGGAAGGATTTGTTTGTGTTTGGAATTTTGTCCTTGGTTTTTTGAGCAATTGATCCATAGAAGTCATTAAAAGTTTTAGCTATTTCTTCTTCATCTGTAATTTGCCTACCATTATGTAATAAAAGTAGCTCTCAGAAGTTTAGTGAGAAGATTACGATATTTTTTGTATGCAGCATGTTTTTGGGTTTTCGTTTCTTGTTTTTCGTTTTGAGAAATTTCTTGTGAAGGATGTTTCTTTTTTCAATAGATTTTAGTAATCCTCCAGTCGTCCAGGGTTTGAAGGGGCTTTTTCTTTTTTCCCAAGTATATTTTAGTGGGGCATGAATTTCAATAACAGAGTTTGTTTTTTCGATAAGAATGGTTAATTTCTCATCGGGGCTTTTGTTAGAGAAAAGATCTTCCCATGGGATTCCCAAGAAATCTAAAAAGAAATTTTCTCGATTAAAATTGTTATAATTTCTACGGGAGATTTTAGTTTCTGGGGTTTGCTAGTTTTAGTGTCAATTTTTAGAAATTGAGCTAGATGGTCAGACATGGAGCATATAAGTGCTGAATTCATTGATAACAAAATTATATTGTCAATAAGGGTGTTAGAGTGAGGAGTTATACGAGTAGGTCTTGTAATAAAAGGTTTAAAAAAATGTGATAGATTTGTTTGTAGAAATTCATCAATGTGTGGTTTTGTGTCCACTTTTAGGAGGTCGAAATTAAAATCCCCCATAATTATCGCTTTTTTGTCCTCGGTCAAAATTTTATTCAGTAGATTAGAGTACAAGAGGTTAAATTCTGATGCATCCATATTCAGATGCTTATATATGCAAGCTATGATAAAATTTTTGTTGTTATTTGTTATCACTTCCCTTATTATAGACTCGGTTCCTTCAGGCTTATAAAATTGAAGATCAGGTCTAGGAATAGTGTGGATCTCTTTAGAGACATAGAGACGTGCGCCTCCTCTGGAAAATGTTTATAGTTGTCAATGGGAGGGTATGCATCTACCGGTTTCAAACCATCAAACTTCTCAGTGAAAACTCTGTTAAAAGCGTTTGGAAGAACGAGACATCACTTGGCCAAAACCTCACCCTCCCAAACAAATTTAACAAGGTTTTGACCGTAAAGATTAGCTGGTTTCAAACCGGTAGATGCATATACAGATGGGGTTCGAATTCTTTGCTTTTGCATCATCATTGAAGCCAGTTTCTGTAATTCCGATAAATTTAAAGTTAAGGTCACAATGTTTTAAGAGTGTTTTAAGTTCATCATGATGCATATGGAGAGAAGCAATATTTAGATGTAGGACAGACAGAGTGGGGTCAGTAATTCCTTTTTGTTTGTTTAGTTCACTCAATGTTAGGTAGGGACAGCTAATTTCGAGATCCATTTCGGTTTGTTGAAGGGCAGTCTCAATATCCCTGAAGAACTGAATATGATGATCGAAGGACGGGTCAATAGCAGATCTTACCTTGTAGTGTCAGTTGGAGGTCTTGATCTGTTATGCTATTAAACAGAACTTCAGAGTTAAAGCAGGTCTGGCAGAACCATGTGGAATCATCGTCAATAAGTTTATTATAATTCAGACTTGAAGGTGTTATTACATTTGATATGGACCCAAGATAAACAAATGTCACATTGAATACCCAAATGAGTTTTAGCAACTGGACGAGAGCACTTACCACAAGGAAACATGATAGGCATAAATGGTTTGAAACAGAAGGTTTTGTTTTAAAAGGTAGAAAGATAGGAGAAATAAAGTGTTAAGTTGAATTAATAGAGGAGAGTTGAAGATGTATTAGATAAGAGGAGAGAAGGGTGAGGAATTTGATAAAGGTTTAGACAGATAAAATGGGTGAATATTGGGAAGGAAGAAGATAAAAGAACTGAAAGGGATCAGATACCAAAAAACCCCAAAAAACTACGCACTATTTGTCACAGAAAGTGGTGAGATTATATAGATATAAAAAGGAGTATTTTTAGAGAAATTCTCAAAAGGTGTTAGTATAGTAGCTAAGTAGTAAGCTAGTAGATAAATAAGGGTTATATAGCAAAAAATACACAAACAAGAGTTCTCAGACTGGTGAGGACATGGCAGGTAGCATTCCTGCCAGAATAATAGGATGTATATCTAGTATGGTTTTTCCCAGCGGGCACAAGACGTCTTTGAGACGTCTTATTTTAATCGTAAAATGGTCGTTTGCTTTCCAGATCCTTTTGGGACGTCATAGGGACGTCTGAAACGGGACGTCGCAATTGGGATTCTTTTACGACGTTTTTGGGACGTCTTTATACGGATTGAATAACGACCTTCAAAACAATTATAAACTTAAGATCATTTTGGGACGTCGTACGGACGTCTGAAACAGGATGTCGCAATTGGGATCCTTTTACGACGTTTTTGGGACGTCTGTGTGCAGATTCAATAATGATCTTCGAAACAATTATAAACTTTCAAAAGCAATCAGTCTGTATAGAATGATTTATTGTAAATGTTTTTAAACGTCTTGACAACAAGCAGCGGTGGCATAACGGTTACGAGTTCGGCTGGCACACCAGAGGTTCCAGGTTCGGGTCCGCCTGTGTCCTATTACAGTTTTTGAAAGAGTAAATTTCATAATCCTGCGACGTCGTTACGATGTCGTTGGGATGTCATCGAGACGTCTCAATGAAGATGTAATTGGGACGTCTTTTGAGATTCCCACTTCGCGACCATTTTGCGACATCGTAGGGACGTCTTGAAAAGACGTCTTTACGACGTCTTTACGACGTCTTTGTGCCCGCTGGGTTAGATTAAGGGACAAAAAATAAAGCTGGAAATCAAAATCATGATAAAAATGTTTAGAATTGTCTGTGTACAACATACTTGTCACCCCTGAACATCATCAGGGTCGCAGGGAATTTGACATACATCTTAGCCGTATAAATCAGGCGTAGATGGGTCGGTGTCTTCCATCAGATGGTTCATCAGATTTAGGTGGTCTGTGGACCCTGTCCAAATCTTAATCGATATCTCTAGCATTTTTCTTTGACATGTTTATTTTGGCTAGTATTGGGCAAGTGTTTTTCGTGCATATCAGACCAAGATTCATTTGGGTGTTCACGGACACCTCTGAAGATGAGTGTATTCCGCAGGTTCCGATTTACCTGATCATTCAACACTGTATCTGTGGTGTGAGTTTTGTTTTCCAGGTTCAAGATTGCTGACTCAAACCTTTGAGATTTTTTCTTCCATCATGTCATTTTTTTGTTGGAGGGTGGCAATTATGTTGAGTACCTTTCTTTCACTTTCTTGCAATCTTTCATCCATGATGAGTACCTTGGTTTCATTTTCCTGTATTCTATCATCCAGAGCGGCGATAGTGTCTTTAATACTTTTAATTTGTGATGTGTGATCGGAACTCACTGATGTTGTTGTTGATAACATTGCATTTCTCTGTAATTATTTGAATAATTTCATTCTTAAGTGAGTTAAGTAGTTCTATGTCCATATTCGAGATGATTTAAGAGGAGATTTGAGTAGATATTCGAAGATTAGATTGATATATAAGAGGTTAAGGCAGGAGCGCTTCAGATTCGTAATGAAGAAAAAGTAGGAACTGATAACAGGGATATAATCTCTCATAACAGGTGCAGCCTGAACAATTCCTTTGTACCGGCAGAATATTATGTCACAGCAAACTATCTGCATTATTATATGTATATATTTTTTCCTCGTGCGTTCGAGTTAAGAGGTTATCGATGTTTGGGCGTAAAATCCACTAAGCGCTTCGGAAATGAACATTGACGGTTCAGTGGCGTACTTCTTCAAATAAGCGGCGCTTTATTAAATTTTCATGAGCTTTTTCAAAATCATGGGAAATGAACTTGTTATTGTGTTTTCTGCAAAATTCAAGTACATTTCAATGAAAGAGAAACTGGCACAGATATTGCATCAAGAATAAATAAAAAAAAGAAAGCTAACAGTGAAAATATTCTAAGTGTGGCGCTTATTGGAGGGTGGCACTCATAAGAGGGCAGTGCTAAATTTGGAAATACGATATGCAAAAAAATGGTGGTCGCACTCTCCCTTTCCATAATGGAGTGATGTTTATATTCAATAAGATGATAAAATAAATTACAATTGTAAAAGAACTATTAAAATATGTTATATACATAAAGACCACTATATTGTGTAATGCAAATCAAATCTGCTTCTATGACAAAAAAAAACAATAATTAGTGCCCAGGAAAACGCTGAAAACTGAGAAAACTACGATTGGAATAGAAAAACAAATACAGTAAACCAAAAAACTGCACCTCTGCGACACTTAGAAGTCTTCGTCAATTTAAACGCTTCACACCATATAAAGTTCGTAAATCTCTGGCTGAAACTTTGATTATATCAAAAATTAGATATTGCTTAGTAGTATACAGTCAGCTACCAAAGTATCAAATTCAACGGCTACAAAAAACACAAAATACGGTTGCTAGTGTGGTATCCAATCTTTGATTCATGTTTCTTGTATCTTCTAGGAAGGGTTCGCCCATAAATATATAATAAAACTGTGTAAAGAGAACACTACATTGGCGACGAGATAAAACTCCGTACAGCAATTATGGCTGTGGCAACTTTTGGAAGGATGCCACCAAAATTTGACCCAACTCAACACCCCTTCTCATGTGGAGAAGCATTTAAGGAGTGGGCAGAACAACTGGACGATTACATCATGGCCTCAGCAATCACTGATGAAGGTCAAAAGAAGGCGATGCTGAGATCGATAGGAGGGGAAAAGATCAGAAATGATCTAAAGACCGCAGTTATTGACTTTGCTGGCAGCACATATGATCAGTGTAAAACAAAACTTATCACCATGTATGAGCCAGAGACGAATAAAACTGCAGAGAGGTATAGATTTAGAAAGATGAAACAGGCATTAGATGAGAACATCGAAGAATTCAAAAGCAGACTCTGGATTCAAAGCGAACGTTGTGGATTTACTGATAGAGACGAACAAATAAGAGACCAAATTGTATTCGAATGCAAGTATAAAAAACTCCGCAGAGGAGCCCTGAAACACGGTTGGGACCTAAAAGAACTTATGAAAGAAGGCCGCAACCTTGAGATGACCACAAAGAATGCCGAACTGATTGAAGGAGCGGAAGGAGAAATCCCAGAATCAGACAGTGAAATGGCAGTTAATGCGTTAGGTGGAGTATACAGTAAGAAACGCCAACAAAGAATGAAGTTGAGGTACAACAACCAAAACCAACCACGGAAAGATATCTCACAAGAGAAATGTACAAGATGCACTTATCCTCGACACAAAGGACCAATTGAAAGAGAATGCCCAGCATGGGGTCAAGAGTGTCATAAATGTGGCAGACAAAACCACTTCAGCAAAGCCTGTCTTACCCCTGCCCCAACATCAAACCAAAATCTGAAAATATCAAGCCAACATCTGAAAACAACCTCAATAAAAACACTGCAGAAAGACTCAGAAAGTGAGGAAGAATACAGCTATTACATGTACCCCATAGCTACACAAGAAGAGGAGATTGCAGCTATGTCAACACACAGACCAACCAACCAGCCATTCACCACAGTACATATTGGGAACAAACCAATCACCATGCTAGCAGATACAGGAGCCATGGTTAGTGTCATGGCAGAGAATCATCTACAACAGTTGGAACCAAAACCAACACTCCAACCAGTCAAAGTCAAACTGACACCATGCGGCAACCAAAAGATCACATGTCACTTTAAGTTTGAAGCCACCATAAAATCAGCCAGCCATTCCTGTACAGAAACAATCTACATCATACCAGAAGGGAAACTGAAGACCCCAATCCTCAGCTATCAAGCCGCAACCGCATTAGGAATCATCAAATTCATGGGACAGATTTCCCAATCCACAGGCGACCCAGAATCAAATTTATCAAATCCAGACAACATGGCAGCACTACTCAACAAGTATGACCATCTTTTCAAGGGGATAGGGTGTCATAAATCCAAAAAAGTCACCTTACACATTGATCCCAATGTCAAACCAGTCATTGCACCACGTCGTGAAGTTCCCATCCATCTCCGAGAGAAATTTGATCAACTACTTGCAGAACTTCAACAACAGGACATTATTGAGGATGTCGAAGGGTCAGTGGAATGGGTTTCCAACCCAGTGCTAGCACCCAAAGAAAAACCAGGAGAGATCAGGTTCACTGTGGACATGACCAATGCCAACAAAGCAATAAAAAGAACCAGGAAAGTAATTCCAACCGTCGAGGATGTCAAAGCAGTGTTCAGGGGAGCCTCAGTCTTCAGCAAAATCGACATGAACAGTTCTTACTTCCAATTTCCCATCACTGAAGAAAGTCGTAGCATCACAACATTCCGAACACCAAATGGGTTAAAACGTTTCAAACGTATGACAATGGGGATAAACTCAGCTGGAGAAGAAGTGGATGCAATCCTTCGGGAAGCGCTCGCAGACATCCCTGGAATAGCAAACATACACGATGATATAACAGTTGCAGGAAATCAAGAAACTCATGACAGAGCACTACGAGCTCTTTTTGCCAGATTCGATGAGCTTGGTCTAACAATAAACCGCTCCAAGTGCAAATTCAACCAAAAAGAGATTACATTCTGGGGAATGCGGTTCACAGCCAATGGAATTACCCCAGATCCAACAAAAGTAGAATCGCTACGCTATGCAAGTCGTCCAAGAGACAAGGATGAGCTCCGATCCTTTTTAGGGATGGCACAAGCCAATGCAGACTTCATCCCACAGTACAGTACCAAGACATACAAGATGCGACAATTGTTGGCAAAATCAAACTGTTATACATGGACAGCAGAACATGAAGAAGAATTTGCAAATCTGAAAACCACCTTATATGAATCCACTTTGCTTGCTTATTATGATCCATCTCTACAGACAGTCATTTATGTAGATGGACATCAGAACGGACTGTCAGGTACCCTGTGTCAAAAGGACGTGACAGGGAAACAGCGGGTAATAGCATATGCAAGCAGAAGTACCACACCAGCTGAACACCGCTATCCACAAATCGACCTGGAAGCAGCTGCCCTTGACTTTGCTTGTCAAAGGTTCAGAATATTCATCATGGGCGGACCACCATTCACCGCAATCACAGACCACAAACCTTTAGTCCCAATATTCAACGGCAACAGACATGGATCAACAAGGACAGAGCGAATAAAACTGAGACTGCAAGGATTCAAGTTCAACCTACAACACGAACCAGGCATCACTAACCCAGCAGACTACTTTTCACGTCACCCAAAGCCAATATCACAGTGTTCAAAACAAGAGGTACAGGAGAGCAAGGATATACAGAGAACGATCTATATGCTAATAGCCCCAAAGAACAAAGAAAATGCAGTGACACTGAAACACATCAGGGAGGAAACTAAACATGACCCAACATTACAAAAGCTGCTGGAAATGATCAATACAGGAAACGCTCATCTATATCCAAAAGAACCGAAACTGCAACCATTCCGAAAGATTTTCACCGAGCTTACCACCAACAATGGGATCATCACTAGAGGTAGTCGAATTGTTCCACCCGAGAGACTCTGTCCAAAATTAATAAACATTGCACATGAAAACCACCAGGGCCTTGTGCGAACAAAACAGTTATTGCGCAGCTCTTTATGGTTTCCGGGTATTGACACTCGTGCAGAACAAGCACTAGCCAGATGCAACTTATGCCTTGCTAGTACCAAATCACCAAGACGAGTTCCAATCAGAATGTCCGATATGCCCAATGGCCCATGGGAATCTATTGCTGTTGATTTCTATGGACCCATCGCAAACTCACAACACGTCTTGGTAGCAAAGGACGAATATTCACGATTCCCCGCTGCAGAAATTGTCAAATCAACCAGCGCACAAAACACCATCCCGAAGTTAAAAAAAATCTTTGCAGACTTTGGCAACCCAAAGAAGGTAAAGTCAGATAACGGACCACCATTCAATGGAGAAGCGTTTAAAAAGTTTGCCAAACAAGAAGGGTTTCACCACCACCGCATCATTCCTCGACATCCACAATCAAACACTGCTGAATGTTTCATGAAAAATATGGGGAAAACATTAAGAATAGCACACCACGAAGGAGAAGAACCAGAAGACGCCATCAATGGCTACCTCCAAAGCTACCGTGCTACTCCTCACCCTGCAACTGGAGAAACACCAGCTGCATTACTTTTCCAAGGCAGACAGTTCAACACAAAGCTACCACAGTTACCAAAAACCTACGAAGACAGAGAGATTAAATTAAAGGACCAGCATTTCAAATCTGGGCTGCTTCAACAACACACCAAGAAGTACCCAATACAACATGAATTCCACAAAGGGGACTGTGTCTTAAAGCAACACGATGTCAAAAAGAAAAACGCTTTCTTCTATGATCCAATCCCTTGGACTGTCACATCTACCAAAGGAAGCAGAATTGAAATCCAGAAAGGGAAGAAAACGTTATTTCGACATGGTAACAACCTGAAACTAGTAAAACGACCAGGGTTCCGTAAACAGACACAATTGTCGAGGCAGCCAGCACGCCCATCAACTGACTCAGACTCTGATTGGAGCACCACGTATTCCAGTGCTTCAGACGACAACTCATCCGACCCAGAGGCATACCAATCAGTCACGGAAGAACAGCCACCTGCTACACCTGAAGACGAGCCCGCAGAAGATACTCTAGATGAACCATCACATGAGGCAACAACCGATGATGCGCCTACTGATAACAGTGAGTTAGGCACTAGTCAATCCCCATCTGAAACGGATACCATCCCATACGATATAACAGATGACGAGCAGACCGAAGAAAGACCAACTCGCACAAGACGATGCCCCCGTTGGCTAAACGACTTCGAACGTTAGAAATTCGAACTGTTGAAAAAAAAAAAGGACAGGATGTAGTATCCAATCTTTGATTCATGTTTCTTGTATCTTCTAGGAAGGGTTCGCCCATAAATATATAATAAAACTGTGTAAAGAGAACACTACAGCTAGCTATGTATTAGGTCGATACGTGAAAGAACCTGATATGATTAGAACATTAGGTTGGTTACCTATTAGTGAATTAATAAACTTTTCTATTGCAAATTGTTGCTTCTCAGCCTTACACGATCGAAACTGGCCGAAATACCTGCCTGTCAAACTACAAGAATCTAAGAGAACAACTAGAAGAGATATTGAAATGATGGTTGAACATGGTGAAAAAAACACCTTTAATGATCAAATTTTTAATACTTTTAATAATTTACCAAAAGCTATTAGAGTAATTAATAATAAAAAAGTATTTTACAGGGAAGCTAAACGATATTATAGTGATAGAGCTCTTGCTAGAGTTTTATCTCTATAATATTATATGGCGTTTGCAATAGAACTTTGGTATATTCTTCCTGATTTGCTGAAGCTACTCTTCCCTTTTCAAGTGTGTTTGGTGAATACTAGTACTTTTGTCATCTTATTTCTGCCATAAAATTTTTTTAAACTTTTAATACGAAATATTTAATGTGGTAATCTAAATTTTTATCTCTTTATACATTTATTTATGGTTTATTTATAGTTAATCTCCTATAGAGGTGCGTCTTGGCCAGCTTGCATATTGCTATATTTCCTCTATTTGCCCAGTTCATCCAGGCCAAGATTCTTTCAATTTAATTTCATAAGGTTTCTTATTGTCGTACTCAAATCAATGACATTCTCAAGTTGTGTCCTACATTTTATTCAGTTTGTTTTAATCTCGATATTTTAATTTACATACTAATAAAGATATATATTTTAGTATTTTTATTTTTATTTTTAAGTTGTAGGGAGAAGAACCTTTTTGTAATTAATGGATCCCAAATATATGATTTAATAATAATAATAATAATAATAATGTACCGTTAAAAGTACGGCCGCAAACCCTCGGATATTCCGAGTACAAAAACTCCTAAGAAGAAAAAATACTACAGTCTGGCCTCATCACATGCGAAATGAAAATCATCAACACGGTCCACATTCATGCCAACAGTCCGACTGCCCCGAAGGCAGAGCAAAGCTGAACGCATTATAATGAAGGATAGCTTACAGCGTATCCAGCTTATAATATGCTCATATCTTTGACCGGTGTCACAGTAAATTTTAACTCCCTTAAATAATGACTCCCCAGTCATAATAAACTAGTTTATAGTGACTCCCCCATCAAAATAAACTAGTTAATTATAACTCCCCAGTTAATATAAACTAGTAAATAATGACTCCCTAGAGTTAACATTTCCTAGGAAATCCTGACTCCCCTGGTTTAAAATGACTCCCCCCTTAAATCTTGCTTAAAAACTTTTAAAATTCATATGGCCATTCCTTGGACCTTGAGACTTTAAAAAATTTAAATTTTGTCTACTCATTCTTTCACCGAATACCTTATTCTGAACTTCAGTTGAGCTAGACTCTGAGAATATCTGTGTTTGACTGAACTTTCGTATATTTGAACAACTACAATTGGGCCTTCGAGTTAGTTGGAAAATACTGAAGTTGAGCCCAGTGCGGTTAGCACGTTCGACTATATCATAAGGTATATGATAACTTATTTTGTCATTAAATTTTCTCAGGGTTTATAGTTGGGTTGACATCTTCCTGGCCAGATTTCGGCATTTTCCTTTGCAAGTTAGAAAATTGGACTCATTCATTTCTTATTTTTTTTTTTCTTTTTGCTCAGATTTTTTTGCACCTACTCCTTTTGACATGAAATACTTGGGATCAGGGTCCATTTTTAGCTGCCATATTTAAACCTCCAGACAACAAATGAAAGGGCTTGCAGGTTGAACATCGAAAACATGTCGTTCAGCCATTTTCAAACTGTGCACAATGATGTCTTTTTTTTCAAACGTTCAAGTGATTTTTTTTTTTACAAAGATTACAGAGATATTCTATCTCATTACTTTATCTTACAAGTAGCTATCGACTATGTCACAATATCAAGCAATACCAATATCAATATCACAATATCAAGTATGTTCAATTAAGCGATCTTTGCAAGTTCTGCTAGTTCCATATCGTCGATTTTGTTAGCAACGTAGTTGGTCTGCAATGATCTCGATCCGCGAATGCATAATATCATCGATCGTAATTAGCGAAAATGACAATTTTGTGCGTATGAATGAAGTTGCGATGGATTTTGAAACACTACCATTTTCACTTCCATTTTCAACTTGTAACACACGTTCGTTGTAGTGTTTTTTCTTCTCCACTTCATTTTTCGTAAAGCACTTCTGTAGGTTATTGTTCCTGTATCGCAGAGCGTTATGGTCAAAGACCCTTACGTCGCAAAATGCTCGTTGACCAGGACTCCAAAAGCCTACAGCACTGATGTCAAGTCTCGCTTCGTCTCCTACGTTTGCTGTCTGTTCTTCAAGCTTTTCTCCAGATAATCTACTTAGTTGGGGCTCCTTTCTTACGTCTTTGCATACTTCATTCAAAAACGAAGCAGTGCAGTGATATCCCTTACTTCGTTGTGTCGTAGCGAAACAAATCCACCCTTTTTGCAGGATAGGGCATGCTGCACATCAAATTTCTTGCCACAAGCACATTCCATTGGTGTTCTTGGGATGAACCAATTGTATCTGAGTCTCAAAGCATCCCAGAATTGATCCTCACTTAGATTGTAATTGAACTCAGCTAACGGTAGCAATGATGTCTTTCAGTTCTAAAACACGCGAGTCCCAAATCAAAACATTCGAAAAGTTAAAGATATGCACTGCAATGACTTCTTTTGATGGGTGGGGGTCATGATTAATTAACTAGTTTATTTTGACTCCCTGACATTTTTCAATCCGAAATAATGGGGAGTCATTATTTACTAAGGGAGTCATTATTTCCTAGATTATGTTACTTTGTATGTTTTATCTTTTAGATACAAACAACATTCTTAAACTAAATAACCTGTATAAGAATAACAATACTTGTTCATGTTGTTGGTATCCTAATATCTGGGTTAAACCTGTATAAAATAACAATACTTGTTCAATTTTAACTGGGGGAGTCATTTTTCCCAGGGAGTTAAAATAATCCGCTACACCGGTCTTCGTGGCAATCTTCTCAGCAAGATGTTTATGGAACACTGATGCCTCGCGACTCATTCCTCCAGTAATTGAGTATACAAGAGGAGTGAATGAACCATACTCGATCATTATATTTTCGCTTTTTGTACTAATTCAAAGATGTAATATATCGAATATAAGAATGTATTATGTAACAATACAACATAAAACTTAAATATATCAAGCCTCCGTGGCCTAATGGATAAGGCATCGGCCTCCTAAGCCGGGGATTGCGGGTTCGAGTCCCGTCGGAGGTGGAGAACAAGCAAAACTTTTTTTCCTTCTGTAGTTTTAGCATCACTGAGTTTAAGCCCACAAAATTCATACTTTCGATACTCAATTGAAAGTTAAAACATTGTTAGCTTATAATTTTTACGATTTGATATGACACTATGCGAAACTACTAGCCAACCAGAAAAAAGAAAACATAAAACTTTATACCATGTAATTTACAGACCGTATTCAATCTTATAAAGAATCAATTGAAATTATACTTTGCACATTAAAAATCAAATTTTAGAGCTTATGAACGCTGGTTACAAGTGTATGATTATTAAGATGCTGGGTATGTAATCTTTGCCAGTGATTTAGTCTATTCAGGAAATTCCCTCCATTACGTCTTTTCGTAGATTTCTTTCTCACATGAAAGATGGTAGGTTTCAAAAGTGAAAGTAAAATGTCAGCGAAACTAAACTATTAGTAAACGGCATGTGTTTCCTTTCTTTTCTTGTTGTCCAGGGGCCTTATTAATTTAAGGCACGCATTGTGGTGTTATTTCCTTTTGTCACCCTCTTTTAGGGTTACGATCAGGATTCGAGTTAGATTTAGTGTTAGTAGGGTACGAAAAGGAAACTGACTGGCTGGGGTGTGAGAAGAAAGAAGAAACCCCAAAACTATAAGGCGAGGAGTGTTAATGTGAATGTTAATTACAAGCTAATATCCTGTTTAGACTATAATTAGATGAAACTTCAGAAAAATAGATGTTAAGCACAAATATTTATTAAAAGAAACTTGATGTTAATGCGTTCAAAATGCCTTTGTGTGAACCAAAAAAGGCATAAAATCTTGAAGAGTGTAGAGTAGAGATTGCATTAATTACCTACGAAGATGTATGTGCACATGTTTACAAGAAGTGACTGAATAAGTAGCATTTAACAATGTAAATTACAGAGATACCGTAAAACGGGGTGACTTGAAACAAAATTCGCCGTTTTTTGAAAAGATTTGCTCATAACTTTTATTCTAAGAAAGTAATTACTATGAAATTTTGAAAAAAGGTCCATTCATCTTTTGTCTTTCAGATAACGAAGTGTTCAAACTAATTGATGCATGCCATCTCAAGTTATTGCTTCACAAAGTACACCTACTGAAATTTATTGTGCGGGGGTGACTTGAAACAGTGCTGTTTCCACAAAAATGTGCTTTTATAGAGCGCCAAAACAGAAAACGTGTGATCTCCGATTACTTTCGTATAAAACATAAAATAAAATAATTTGTTAGCACCAGCTCACGTTTGTTGAGTGCTGGAGAGTGTTTAGTAACTTTTGATAATTCAAAATTTCAAAATGATAAAAGATTTTATAAATAAAATTATTGAATTCATTAAAATCATTAAGCTTTTCTCTTAAGATAGCGTAATTGTTTCAGAAACAATATCGTAAGCATGCAAGATGAATTTCAATTTACCGCTACAACACGGCCTTCCAAATTACTTGTAAATGTTGTTTTGTTAAATTGTGTTAACTGACCATTAAAGCTTAACGCTCTGTTGAACCGAAGGAATTCTCGATTTCCAGCCGGCAGACATGGTTTTCAGTTTGCAATTCTTATATATATTACTATTTTCATGGTTGTGTGAGTGTATTTATACCCAATGAGGACATTTAGCTTCATTTCCGAGGGGAGGCTATTTATGCTTCTAACCTAACAAACATTGTAATACTTTTGTAGTATGCAGTTATGCTATTTTGTAAAACGATTCCATTAGAATACGTTCATCTAACGAAATTTGAAAGTATGGTTATTAACCTTTCTGATAATTCAACTTATGATAATTACCTAATGACGCATACCATTATTGACGCTCCATCGGCTGAACCTTATCACACATCAATGATTAGATTGAGGTATAATTATGACAAATGACAAGAATATTTATGCAATAATCGAATAGACGAAGTGTATCGAGTGAAAAAAAACGAATCATTTTAATGGGATATATCTCTTTCAATTTTAAACAATTTTCAATAAAATTTTGGAATTACGCCCTTTGACCTTTCTATTTTACAAATATAAAAAAAATTATATTTGGCGATATGCTGTATCGCCGTGACGAGCTATTTTACAGCAGCACTGATTTTCGGCGCTTTTTTCATCTTCAGCTTCCGAAGAACTTCCTTGATTGAAAAACTTTTTCCATCGAATGTTGCGCTAGATAGTCTCTGAACGGAATCTGAAAAAAATTCGGAGTTTCATTCATTATTTCATGAGAAATAACATTTTTTCGACGCTGTTTCAAGTCACCCCGGGTGTTTCAAGTCACCCCGCTTTACGGTACTAACGTTGAAAAATAAAATGTGTGTGAGATTTATTTATTATAACCACCACCCAGTTTTGGTGTTCGCAACGCCACCCTCTAATAAATACCCCCTTAATAAATTCCACATCTTTAAAATCGGTGTTTATTCAAAAACAGGCTAAACAAGAATTAGTTAAATAGTTGAATAGTTTTACTTGTTTTCTATCAACAAATTTGTGAATATTTTATCTATAATTACTTGCTATAAAAGTTTTCATCTAATAGAAGAGAACGGCGACAGTGATATTGCTCTTCTTTGACATTTTTGTGAACATCTCTTTTGTGTAAAACATTTTCACACAATCATTTGTAACCTTTTTTAGGATAAGAAAACATTGTTGTTTAAGTTTGCTGTTATCTCATTTTTCATTTTGTAATAAATGCCGTCCTCTAATGAACGCTACCCTATATTAAACATCGCATCCAAAAGCTGGAATTTGTAATAAACGCTGTGGTATTTATTAGAGGAAATACGGTATATAATATATCTTATAATAATCGCATAAGTGCATCCCACTTTTATTTTAGAGAGTGATATATTCAGTTTTAATTTACGGTCAACATCTTCTTAGTTGCGCGCTAATCCATGATTAATATGATAGCACATGGCATTTGATGTCAGTTGTTTTTATTATCACAGGAATCATTGCATTGCATCCCCAATCGAACACGTCGTTTTTGGGTAAATATCTCAAGAACCATAGGCGATAGAGGCGATGGGATGACAAAAATTTTCATGGAGAATGTGACAATAATATATTTAAAATTCAGAAAATTTAAAAATACTTACAATTTGGATAAAATAAAGTGTAAAATAATGATTTCACAAATAATCCTCTCACTGTAGAAATTAAAAATTGAAATAACCAAAATATTTTCAATTCAAAAGCAGAGATGACAAAAACTCTGTGAAGTAGTACTCCCAAATCACATTCTCGGAAAAACACTTGAACAAATACTGGGCAAACGTACCCTGCCAAACATTGAAAAAAAGAGTCATCAGCAGAATATGCCCTGAAAGGAACACGTGAACCTCTTAGGCACAGTAAAGAGGCTCTTGTCTGTTCCATTGAGAGCCGTGTTCTTAGCCAATCCATGACCGTACCATAAGTATCACCTGACTGTTCAGTTAACTTTCCAGCAAGATGAGACAGAAATCTTCTGCACTCATTTCCGGTACCTCCATTCGTTCCAAAGACCAGAGGTGTGAATGTTCCATGCTCAATTTCGAGAACTCTTTGCAGGAATTCACGCTTTTTGGATTCCTCATGTCTGCGAAAAACTACAGAAGTATCAAGGTTTTTGTTGGTCTTGGAATTAACGTGCGTAACTCTAACGTCAAAAAATGCTGTTTCTCCCTTCCTCCAAAAACCTCTCGCCTTCATATCGAGTCTGGACTCATCCCCAATATTCGTAGACTGCAAAGTAAATTGCTCAGTTGTTGCAGGAATCAATTTTGGTTCTACCTGCACGTCCTTGCACACCTTGTTTAGACACGTCGTTAAAAAATCATGGATATTATCATGCCTGTTGGCTACAAATCCTCCTTTCTTGCAATTCATTGCGTGTGTCTCATTGAACTTTTCTCCACAAGGGCAATAGGTAGGTAGATTCTCAAGAGATTGGTTGTAGTGCATCTCTGAACTCCTCTTTGTTTAGGTCTAAGTTTTGGTCAATCAAGGGCAGAGTATTTAACCATGAACTGGCTCCTTTATCACATGCCTGCTTCACTAATGGTATTACATTCTCAGGAAGATTTTCGTGGGTAGTTTTTACTAAAAGTTTTTTCTCTTGTTCAGTTCTTGAGTTAACATTACGTTTGATCTCGATTACAGTTTGTCCTGTGTCATCTACTGATGGCATAACGCTTTTCTGTTCTTTTATTGCCTTGACGTGAATTTTAGTGATTGAAATAGATGCCAGGTGCTGCTTTGGGGCACTTTGGGGAGAGATATTTCACTTACTCCTATTCCCCCATCTGATGGATTTAAGCTCAAGAGGTCTCGGTTGTTACATATCACGTCACAGTTTCCTCCAAATACTGCTGGTAAAAATTTTTCTGTTAAAACTTTGTCAACTGGTGGCGTATGATGCTCGAATTCATCAATAGTTCTCAGGAAATATGAAAATTTAGATTTGAAACCTTTTGTGTAAGCGGCATAGGCAGCTTGGGGTTGACTATCCGCAATCCTACTGAGATTTTCTAACTGAGCTGTCCATGCATTTACTAATTCACCACAATATTGCTTTTTGTATTCTCGTGAGCCAAGACAAGCTCCCAAATGCCTTTTACCCTCGGTGGTTACATTTACTGACGTTCCAAAAATATTACGACTTTCTGCAGCTAGTTCCTCTGATTTGACAATTAACCAGCATTTGGACTGATTTACAAAGTAACCGAACTTCTTTCCGACTGACTCCAGTTGAGCGTACCATTTGTATAGCGGACGGAGTTTTCCTGCTGCACTCGCATCATCAGCCAACCACACTTGCTTTATTGAAGGTTCATACTCCCTAAGAGCGTCTATGATTGTAACAGTGCTCAATGAATACCAGGGCATTGCAAGTGGGTCTCCCTGGGTGGTGCCTTCCTGAGAGTATATGATCTCTCCACCAGGAATAAACAGTTTTGCAGGCTTCCGATACGTGTTAACTATGTATTTTGACAACATGGGACACACAATTTGGATATTTTGCAGTGCTACGGAACGGTTCAGGCAGTTAAAGGCATTGCGTGCATCAATAAGCAATACGGCATCAGTTTCATCTTGCTGGTATATTTCGCGCATGGCATGTATTGCAGCTTCTGCCCCACTGCCATGCCCAGCGCAGGTTTGAAGGGGGCCTGCAGCTTCTTTGATTTCCTCTCTACAGTGATGGCTGATAGTTTTGCCCACTATCCGTCGTAGTACTTCACCAATGCCTATTGGTCTCACACCAGGATTTTTATCTAACGCTATTAATCTGCATGAAACGAAAGCTTCCATAAGGTCCGAGCTGTAGGATTTAGTGGCGAGGTTTCTACTAAATGCAGCTATTTCATTCCGCAAATTCCTGCCGTGATTACCGAAAGATTTTGAACACAGTACACGGCGGTATAAATCTGCATCCATACCGCTTGGTCCAGCTGCGCCTTTAGTCCTGAGAGCGGCATTGAAAATGTCCTGTTCATCGATGGCATCGAAGAAACAGTTGGGTATATTCAGTAGAGGTCCGTTCAACAGACAATTTTCTTCAATTGGCGACGACTCTGGATGCTTCGCCTTCAAATCGTTCAAAACTGCTTCTGTACATGTCAGCATTCCCGAAGATTATTGGTCGTCTAGAAACTTGAGGGCTGACGAAACCTTTCCCTCCATAATAAGCTTGGCGAAAATTCTGGAAATGTCCTCCTGTGCCCTCTTTCTATTCGAAGATTTCAACTTTCTCTGAATATATCGTATTTCGTTCATTATTCCTTCAATGTCACCGGATTTCCATTGGGAAAGTCGCCTTGTCAAGCATTCTGTATGTTCTTTTGCTTTTGACCTAGGAGAAGGTTTTTGTAGCATTAATGAAGGCAAAACCATAAATGTTTTTATGGCAATACTGTTTAATTTTGAGTTAACGTTAAACTCGCGCAGCCAGTAGGAAAGTTCATCGATAAACATTTTCCCAGCTTTGCCTGTTGGAATCTTAAATAAATTTTTACGAAATTCCGTGATTTCATCGTATACACCAGAGATAAGAATAACAAATGTTCTCATTGGTATATTTCCCCAACTAATTTCGTTCATATCAGTGGGAGTCGCAAAAACTTCTATTTCAGGCAAGTTCGGAGTGTTCACATTTCGTTGTTCAGGTTGTATGCGTTGAGAGTCTAACATAGTATTGGTTTCCATCTCCGTCACATCTTCAAGTGTGGTACTTGAGCGATTTAATCGTCTGTTGTAATTGCGATCTTTGCGTTTACAAGAGACATAATGTATGTTATGTCCCCTGAGGCTTTCAAACGTTCTCTTGCAAATATTGCATGTAAAAACCATGTCCTTCATATATGAAGTAAGAGAGTTTTGTGTGTGTAGTAAATCATAACACGAAAAATATAGCAGAAAAACACTTCCAATATACCATTTCCATCGACGAAATTTCACCATAAACTATTCCGGTCATAAAAACAACGATTGGTGTTGCACATAAGTCGAATATGTCCACGATTTAGCTTGAATTTTACGTAAACACAACAAAAGCTCGAGAGCACTTATTATCACGACTCGTTAAACTTCTTCAGCTTCATGGAGTGAATGGTTGGTAATGGTTGGTCGTAGTGAAACGATCCCATGTATATAAAAATGTATATAAAAAATGTATGATGTGTATATACATTTTTTTGATCAGTTTTTTTAGCTCTACAACATGGGTACACTTTCCAGTCGGGGTTGTGTGATTTAATTTTTTGTCACAGGGTTTGCACAGGGAAAAGGTGAATTTGACACATCCTTTTCGAAGTTAAACTCCGTAAAACGTTTTTACCCGGGCTACTAGTAGTATAAATGATTTGCATATGATATTAGTGGTATGTGTCGTTTACAGGTGACATCTCCTGGATTATGGAGCAAATATTGAATCCATTAGTAGCATACTGTTTCGGGAAGAAATATGTACATATGCGGCGATTCGCTCATGCCAAGAGGAGGACGCGTGCGATCGTGTGCAATCCAAAAAGTTATTACTGCCTCGGTTTTTTTTGCCTTCCCAGGGACAAGATAAAATAAAAAAAACAAACATTTCTTTAACTGAAAATTTATAAAGAAAACCACCTGCATTGATCCGAATTATACTTAAGAATTTTATAAAAAGAAGATGAAAAAGTAAGAAAATGGCCCATCTGACTTATTCGATAGTAGGCGTGTTTGTTTACATTGTTTTACGTCATCATACATAAGGCCATAGTTATTTAATATATACTTCATTCAGCGTAACAGACATTCTCTATCTATTTCCGTTAAATACATCAGGTGTGTTATTTTTTTTTCACTTGACGCTATATTAACATTTGTCTAGACAGTTAAGTAAAAGAAACGTCGTGGCATGTAGCAGCGTTTATGTTCAAGATGATTATTATCATCACCACTTATGTTGATGACGTCAACGAATGAATAAATAAATTTTATTCGCGTGGAATACCGGATGTATATAGGAGAACATAGAAAATAGGAATATAAGAGATAGATTAATTTGAGCAATGAAGAAGAGCAACGTAGGAATAAGGAGAGGTGTACACTAAAACATAAAAAACATCTTACAAAGCTTTGTTAAAATGAAAATATGTGAAGAAATAACTATTTCGTAAATCTCTCCACCGTTGTTCCGAAGAATTTGATTTGAATTTCTATTTACAACTTTGTTGCAACAATGGAGGAGAGATATATTTTCACAATTGGAAGAGAGATACCAATCAAAATAGTCAACAGGAATAATCAAAAGTGGAATCTGTTCTGCCTGTAAGTGCAATCTATTGCAGACTCGAATCTCAGTGCATCTTGCCCCAGTTGTTAGAAGGTGCTCTCGTGAGGATTGTCCATTCAAATTGATGTGTGACGTTGTCTTTCAAATGTTTTGCGGGTTCGGATTCTTTTCGGATGTCTTCATGCTCTCTCCAGCGGGTCTCAGCATTCCTTTTTGTTTCTCCAATGTAGGTTTTACCACAGTCACATATTCCTTTGTAAATGATACAAGACAGATATATACGGGTTTTTATCTTTTAGTTTAAACACTTTGATAAATGTATTAAATGTTTATAAGTTTTGAACTTTTTGGAGGAAACCATAGTTAACCTTGCTGGTATAAATAAATGAATATTATAGTGTCAGCTTGTTTTTTTTATCATAACTCTTTTCTCTCTACAGTATTTTTTATCTTCTTTTTATCATTGTTTTCATGCAGCATAATAAAACATGAAAAAGGAAACAATTATCATGGGATTTAGACTGTGCATGGTGTTATAAAATGGCACAAGATCACTTTCCACAAAAGATTCTTGAAGATGTGTCTAGTAAGAACATACATTTTCAATTTCTTGGGCTACCGACGATTTTGGATCAACAAAGAGGGGAGTGGACAATACTGTGTGACCCAAAGGAATTATGTTACATAGGATTTACGCTGTCCAGTATTGTGATCAGACATCGTGATGGAAAGGTATTATTTTTTATTCATTTTGAAGCACATGAAAACAAGTTTTGCATAAACGTTATTAATACGTTACATTAAATATATATCAGAATAATTTCTTGCAGAGCATAAGACAATTTTGTCATAACAAAACCAAATTAATGTATAGAGTTTTTGTTTGTGCAAAAGCTTCTAGGGCATATGCAATAAAATTTGTATATAGATTTATCAATTCATCTACAAAAGAGAACCTTAAATGAAAGATTATAGGTTTGAATAAATGTGTTCGGGCAATGAGTTTGATAATAAATAATAAACCAGAAGTTTCATAATTGGTCCAGTAGAAAGATAGAAGTGACAAATATGTTTCTCTAAATTCTTGGTTTTTTGGTCTCTTGTTCATGATTGTCTCGGAGTTTTTGGACTGTTTTTTAATGAAGATTCTTCTCTTTCGATAGTTAAGTTACAGCTGCAATACCGTAATACTTAAAACATTTGATAACCAACCATCATAACTAACAGAGCTAGCAATAAACTAAATATAAGTTAAGACACTCCATCACTGCGAATGGACCCAAAATCTACAGATGTGAATACATTACTATTGTGTAAATGATGAATGAATAGTGCATCATTTTCAACTTACTTTTGCAGTGATGATGCCAGCCTAGTTTCATTTTGATTTTGTTATGAAATTTATGTTTAATTTTTTCTTGCCTTTTCATGGGACTACAACTAAGCTACATCATCAGGGCCCGCCCCAAAAACGATTACCCAAAATCTAGCTGTATAACTAAAAACAAAATCTCACTGTAATTCAGTAACAAGGTGCCCAAATAAAACAAAATTTGATATGACTGATGTGTCTCAGTTTCAACTTATACATTTATTTACTTTAATATCTGGGGCATGCATTGACTGTATGATTGAATGCATGATTGGCTCTTGTGAATATTCCCTTGTAAAAACTACTGACTTTATTTTCTCAGGACTTTCATTACAGGTCATTATTTTTAAACTTGTCAACACTCTTAAGCCAACCTGTGTCAGTAAAACAAAATAAATTTAAACACAGTTGTTTACTTTAGCCATGATCTGTAGGGTCTCTCCCTGGAAGCCTGGAAATGTCCAGGAATACCAGGGAAGTCTTGAGGAATTTTATTCTGAAAACTCTGTCAACTTAAGGTGAAATCTGAAATCTTATCTGAAATTATTAACAGTATTCTGTGGAAAATCCTTGCATGATAATTTTTACTGCTTTTAACATCTATCAACTGAGAGGACAAGGACGTGAAGAGACAAGTACAGATTCTAAATAAGTTAAATGTAGCTACCTATCGAACTGATAGTGACTGCATGCGAAAATCGTTAATTCATTCTTTCGAAATATTAAAAGGAAATCATCAATAAAAATGGTTACATTTCTCTTATTTGTTGCGTTCCGTAACTCTTCTATATTACTAAGTAAGGATGGTTATGAAAATTTTCCCCTCTTATTTACTGATGATTGTTGAGAATTGAGTCTAGTTTTAAGACAGTTTCAACTCAGAGATTTTAGTTGTTTAAACAGGAGCTGCTTTGTCTAGTGTGCTGATCATTACGGCCTCTGAGGTCTTGTTTAACGATAAGTTATGAGCTTTTATGTGTCTGTCATTCTGTACAAATTGGAGAAAGCCATCTACAAGAGTTTTGATTGACATCCCTACATCATACCATTGTTATTGAATCTTAGTTTTATCTTAGTTCGATTTTTTTTTGCTAAATATCATCACTGGTGAGCTAGTATGTTATCATAATATACCATGTTATGCCATGTTATACGATGTTATGTTTTTCTGCAATGTACTTAGAACCGTGTCACTATGAAATTGTCATCAGATTTTGATTCATTTTTAATGAAGATCATGCCAGTAAAAAAAGCTTCTATAATAATGTTAATAATTTTATTTGTACATGTTTGATTTTTTCTTAATGTTTATTCAAATACATTCGGTTGTTTGAATTACTGTTATCTGCTTATTTCTTATAACAAACATCCTATTTTGAGATCTGATTTTAAATTGCCTAATTCATGTTGTGTTTAACGGCAAGTGATTGTCAAGTAACATTAACATCATTGTTTAGTTGCTCCGAGAAATCATTTTGTCAGCAACCAGTCAGTATCAGCAACGTTCTACAGACAGCTTTCTACTCAATGTTCCAAATCAATGTTACGGCTTTCGTCTTGTGGACCAAAAGGAAGCATTAAAATTTGATCAAATTTTGAAGGACACATTGGAAAGATTGCGCTATCAGGGTATCATCTTTGCTATCAGTTTAGCATCTGCACTGATGCTGCTTTTTGTTTTGAAACACTTTGTTATACTAATTAAACCTTTTCACAATCCTTTGTTATATTCTTGAATTTTAATTTCTATTAATTTACAAACTAGCTTAATGTTGTCAATGTTATTTCTTTATGAATTTTGTTTGAATTTAAGCTTCACCTCCAAACCTGTCTTCACAAAATCAAGGTCACCATAAAATTCAGTATGGAATTCCACAGAGGAGTCTTCCTACTGATTATGAAGTAATTCCATCAGATATACATCTCTACGAAACAATAGAGAATATGAAGATACAAGTTAGTGACATGAAACAGACAATGACACCTAAAAGAATATCTTCAACTTATGAAGATAACAAGGACACATCAACTAACAACAGTCCTTCAAATCATCAAATCATCAAATGGTCAAATGATCAATCATCAAAGGAAGGTTAGTAAAAAAAACTGTAGTGACAGCTTTGGGTCCTTCTTTCAAAATGAGGAAAAATCTAAGAGGGAAACATTTGTATTGTTTACGTATTTGGTGAAGTTTTAAGTGCTTAACTGGAGTGGCTGTCATGTTTGTTTAGCTTTAATTACTCTAAGGAAAGATTTTTTTAAATGATGGACATGTGTTATTTTTATAGTTGCTCAATATTTATCGGATGTGATTGCAGAAGGAAATATACAGAAGGCGCAGGAACTAGTTGAGCTGTTGGCGAAAAGGCAATCCAAAGTTAATATACATTTTCTTGAACAAGATGGGTTTCAAGACGAAGTGGAAAAATCTGAATTTAATATCTTTGTCAAAGTTGCCGATAAACATGAAGAAAGGGTGTGTTTTCCATTATGTGTTGACCCTGAAATAACTACTATTAGCATGCTGAAATATCAGGTAAGCTGGATAAATAGAATGTGGTTCATTTCAGAAATTTAATCATTGAGCTTGTATCAGTTCTTATGTAAACAATTACTTAACTCAAGTTCAAGTTATTGGTCAGAAAGTTGTTTTCATGTACTTTCTACAGATCTTACAAAAGTATGAGTTCCCTACTGCCGTACAACGATGGATCATCAATGATCGTCTAGCTGCAGACAATGATACACTATTCAAGTGTGGTGTAATAACCACTGGCACTACCGTTTATCTGTATTTGGTGTCCTATGAAGATGCAGATGTCAACAGTCAATCAACTCAAACGGAATGGGACCTTCCCGTGTTTATGTCTCCAACAAGAACACAAAGCGCATCGCAATTCCAAAGTATCAGTGCTTTTCATGTACAACAAGGTCAGTAAGGAAGTAATAATCTTTTGATATTATTGTTTCTTGCAAGTTAAGTGATTTAAAAAGAAATAGTTTGAAATAGTAACAAGATCTTTGAAAAAATCCATGATGTGTTTACAGACACCTCCATATTTACGTCAAACGTGTTAAGGTTTGAAAAATGTATATTAGGTTTCTTAAAAATATAAGAAAGGAATTCACATGTTTCACTTTAATCTTTTCTTTAGTCAAGTCTTTTTATACAGGATATTTCTGAAAGCACATGAGTCATTAAAATTTGTTTGATTTATTTCTACAGACGTTCAACCTATCAACTATCCTGGTAACTTCAACCTCCCACCTTTCGTTCCAAATGCTACCATTGTACGACCAAAAGATCAGGGTAAGATATCATTATACAGAATATTAATGTGTTCAATACGTATACCATAACTTAATCTACCATTTTGAAACTCATTTCAGCACGTTTTAAAGAAGGTTGGGAATGCCCCTCATGCACTTTCAAAAATCTCCCAACTTTTCCCGGCTGTAAAATGTGTTCAGTTGCTCGACCGGCTGTCTATAAAATACCAGTTGATTACATACCGTTACCGGAAGAACTCGAACGGTTGGAAAAGGAGAAGAGATTTGATGAGATGACTAAACAGGTGAAACCTCAAACTCTTAACGTTCCCCATCAATCAAGAAATGTGAGTGTACGAAAATGGGATTCTTTTCTATCGTTTATATTCATGGTTGGACCGTACCAAGTGCATAGATTGTCTCCCGTACCAAGTGCATAGATTGTCTCTGCATGAAAACAAATTAAATGACTGTTCCGATTGGGTTCATAAATAGTTCCGGTGTGGAAACCTTATGATTCCGAAAGATTTCGTTTTTTTTAAACAGTAGATTCATTATTATTTCATGCTTCTGACCGTTTATGTAGGCCGAGAAGAAGCGACATCACGACAGCTTACAAATGGCCATGTTGAATTATCAGATGACGTTGAATTTTGCTCAACAAAAGAAGTTGATACCTAATCCTACAGACTTTGATTGTCCGATTTGTTATACAAACTATGCTAAAGGCGAAGCAGTCATGTTGCGCGAGTGTTTACACTGTTTCTGCAAGTAAAAAGAACTTTTTGTTTTTAAGATATTATCATTGGGGATGTGTTTACGAACGTTCCGAATGCTACTATATTCATGGTTTGAAAAGTCAGGGAAAGTCAGGATGAAAAGAGTCTTCTTGGATTAAGTCAGGGAATGCCCGGGAATGTCAGGGATTTTTTTTTTTGAAAGTCAGGAGGGAAAGTCAGGGAAGAATGAAGAAAAGTCCTTGGACCTATTTCTAACCTGCTTTAGTCCCAGTTGGTTTCAAACTAGATGAAATTCTTTGTTCAAATAATTTTATTTTCAAGAAACCTTTTGTATTTGCTGTTGTTTAGATTGTTCTCAGCTTGAAGTCTCTTTATATTGAAGGATGTTTCAGTAGTTGTTAACACAAAGAAAGAGAACAACATAATGTATTTTAAGAGAAAGTCAGGAGAAAAGCATGTCATTTTCAGGATTTTTTTTCAGGGGAACTAGTATACTTTTCAGGAAAAGTCAGGGAATTTCTTTGGTTACGTACAGTAACTGTAGTCCTGCTTTGAATTTTATATTAAAGGATATGTCTTGCAGAAACAATAAAAGCCTCTGAGGATCCGGAAGTTCGCTGTCCCTATAATGATGGTTTTCCATGTCCAGCTGTTATAACAGGACAAGAGATTGAAGAGGTATGCATTAATACTTTTTCATATTTCTACACTTATTAATGTTCTATCACTTCAAGTGAAAGGCGCTCTTGTTTGCTGTTTATCTGCGGAAAGTTTATTTGCAGATTTTGTTTTTTGACGATGAATGGCAAATTGTTTTTCTGATATTTTATGATGTAGTTATTATCTGATTTTTTTATTGAAAATAATAAATTATTTTTTGTTCGTTTATTCTTGTTTTGATGTCATTTTTTATAGCTCTTAGGTGAGGAAGAGTTCAACAAATTCCTTGATCGCAGTCTAGCTACTGCAGAGCATCAAGTAGCAAATAGTTTTCATTGTCGGACCCCAAATTGTAAAGGTTGGTGTGAGTATGAGGACGACGTGAATAGCTTTGACTGTCCAATCTGTGTGCAAAGGAATTGTTTAACATGCAAAGCAATCCATGCGAACATCACGTGCAAAGAATACCAAGATGAGCTGAAGCTTAGAGCTGAAAATGATGATGCTGCCAAAAAAACTCAACAAATGTTGGAGGTATGCTAAATAACCTGATGAATAAGTCAAGTGATGGTGTAGTCATAATATACTTGTGTTGGAGTCCCGATTCATTTTTTTTTTTTTTACGAGAATCCACTTCTTCAGTTCGTTTTAACACATCAGTCCATAAGGGAACTAACTGCACTGACCTTCCAACAATGCTGTACGTGTGATTACAGATGGTATAAAACTCAGATGATACAGATGGTATAAGGAGACAAAACCTTGGCTGACTTTCTACTTTCTGAATGCGTTTTTTATTTCTTATTTATTTACTTCTCCAACCAAGCCGTGACAAGAGAATATCTTTTTACTAAATGGTTGCTTTTAACTTGTTTATTCTGCCATTTTTGTATTGCTTAAGTCAAGTATATTCATTTCTTTTGACAAAAGGAGCTGGTAAATCGAGGTGAAGCTATGAAATGCCCAAAATGTTCGATAATACTTCAGAAAAAGAGTGGCTGTGATTGGATGAAATGCACCATGTGTTTGACTGAAATCTGTTGGGCGACTAAGGGACCAAGATGGGGACCAAATGTAAGTGTTGCTTTATGTTTGTGGTCTTGAGTTTTTTTTCGATGAGCATCTTGTGGTTGGTACGCTCTATATCTATAACTGAAACAATTTGACAGCCGCTGTATGAAATTATCTATAACTTTTTAAATGTTTTTTGTGCGTTAAGATTTTTATACCAATAGATATTTTTCCAAGCCTTCCAAAAATGTATAGCCAATAAAAATAAATATCATTAAAATTATAGATGTTTTTTTCCTGAATACGGTCATTAGTTTCATACCAGATCTATCATATAGCACATCTATCTAATGGTATATTCATTTAGTCCGGACCTGTATATACCTTAGGCCGACTTTTTTTGCGTCAGTAAAATTTTGCAAAAATGGATGAACACGGAATCGCAATCTAATTTTAGCGAATGACCGCTTAATTAGCGAGTGCGAAATTACAGAGAATTGCCAGAAGGTAAAAAAACAAACATGATTTTCATAAAACTTCACAGAGTTATATTCTTATAAATCCTTGTGTAATCAAGCAAGATGATGAGGCTATGTTATAGATGAGAAATAAAATTTACAGTTTTTTTCTATTCTTATACCCTGTAAGAATGATCCGCTCTGTCAAGTTGCTCTCCTGCAAAAAATCGAAGCAATAAATTCGGTCTGGGGAAACTTTTTCGAAATTTAAATTTTCTGCAACTTTAATTTAGAGAAAATATGCTCATTCGCTAAAATCGCTAAAATAAGGCGACGCAAAAAAAGTCGGCCTAAGGTATTGCAAGTTCAGCTTTCATACACTACGTTAATGATTTCATAGAAGCCCCTTTTAAAAATACCGGAGTAGAGACTTGTAATTATTGACTTGTTATTGTTGTTGGTTTTTAGGGAAGAGGTGATACCAGTGGTGGATGCAAATGCAAATTGGACGGTGGTGCAAGATGCACACCAACTTGTGGAAACTGTCACTAAAATTGTTCAATTTTGCATCACGGACTGAATTCTTTTAATTTTTTTTTTTACGATTTCTTCTCCCTCACTGCCTCTCTGGACACAACTGTTGTGTCAGTTTTATCCTCACCCTTGATTGGTTGATGATTTACCGACTAGTAAATACGGAGACAGTTTTTCTAAAAATAATTTTTTGTTTTATTTGGAAAGGCATAGATTATATTTTGTAAATACTTTCTCATTTATGCTAATGTTCCAGATTTTTTTTGTAATTCCTTGCTATAGCGTGATAGTAAGAAACAAATTTATGAAGTTATATCGATAGCAAAATCAAAACATCGATCTTTCAATCAAGCAATCGATCATTCAATCGGTCGACCGATCGACCATCGATCAAAACAGAAGGTCGATCAATCGATACAGTGATCAGCAATTCGATCAGTCATTCAATCGATCAGCCATTCAATCGATCAATCATTCAATCGATCGGTCATTCAATCGATCAATCATTCAATCGATCGGTCATTCAATCGATCAATCATTCAATCGATCAATCGACTACCAATATTCAATCCAATAATCCGGTGAATAATTATTAATAATAAAAATGTAATCTTTGTTTTTTATTATTATTGTTATGAAGTAACTCAGCAAACTGACAAATTTTCATCTCGGAAAAAAATGTGATTAGGTCATCTCACTTATGCCATAAGCTACTTATTTTTTAATAGGAATGTAATTATTATAATTGCCCGTCAAAAAGTAATTGTGCCACTGAAGACAAGGTTGAATTTAGTTTGCCAGTTAAAAACTGGGTGTCCGAAAAGAGGTATACATTTTTTAATAAACTTAGGTGTGGCTGAGGATTTTACGAAAACTGAGCAATTTAGATAGTGAAAGTTTCCTTTTTTAAAACATATTTATTGACGGTATTAATCTGTCAATATCACTTTTAAATAAATTGACATTGGGACGATTTCACCCATTTCTGCACCATTTAAACCAAGAAATAAACGTCTGAATTCATCAGCAGTCCGATTTTCACTTGGAGTTGTCGTTGAGTTACTTGTAGTACTCGAAGTAGTCGTTGGAGAGAGAGCAGCTGCAGCACGAGATAAATAAGAAATAGCATTTTGCAGCATTTCGCCAACAGGACGCACATCTCCATTTGATTCCGCCATATTTAACACAAAATTTTGCATAGATCAGCACTTTTTCGAGTTGCTGAATCGGCACTTTTTTCGAGTTGCTGCGGTACGTTTTTTGAGTTGCTGAATCGGCACTTTTTTGAGTTGCAGAGCATCGCCCCGCTTTCGCAGAATCGCTGAATCGGCAATTTTACCGAGTTATTGATTGAGAACGCAAGCGAATTATCGATTGATCGACTTGTGTATTGATTGATCGACCGATTGAATGATCGATTGCTTGATTGAAAGATCGATGTTTTGATTTTGCTATCGATATAACTTCATACAAATTCTCCCAAGGCCTTTCTCAAAGTTTTGCTCATCATGATCAGCGCCACCTCATATTGTTTTGGTTGCTACTACATGTTAGATGTGTGTGAACACCATAGATCGTTACCGTATATGGCATAGTGCAAAGTATACAGTCAAAATATCCGAGATAGTAATAGCGATAGTTTGCCTAACTTACAATTCGGGATAAGTTTCTTGGGCTAAAGAAGTGGTCCCAAAAACCGAAAACATTTCTTGGGAATTCGGGTGAAAGTCTAAAAATACTGTCATCAGTCAGTATTGTTTTTTGTTCTGTTATTAAA
The DNA here is from genome assembly GCA_027922465.2 of Turritopsis dohrnii. NCBI lineage: Eukaryota > Metazoa > Cnidaria > Hydrozoa > Anthoathecata > Oceaniidae > Turritopsis > Turritopsis dohrnii. Next base: position 308,653 of record BQMF02000152.1, on the reverse strand, counting down.
GAAATATTCCAATGTGAATCACAGCATCATATGTTGCGTTGGGTCGCAACATATTTGTTTTTTATTATTGTTATTTTGTACAAAAAATACTGTCCTTTATTAAATCGTAATGTAGCCATGAAAAATCTTGAAATGATTGATATTGACGTTCCCGTTTTCCAATGGCTGGCAATTCTAGAATTCTTTGTTTGGGCGATATTGAACGACATCTTACCAGTTTCCACTCTTACACTTTCACTTTCACTTTCTGTTAAACTTACACTGTTTTATTTACTGTTCTAATTAATTAAAACCAGCGACATGTCAACGCGTTTCTTAAGTCGACATTCCCTTTTGAAAATACAACTAAATATTATATGAATATTATATCAATACTGTACTTACATTTAAAAAGTACGCCTGAGACGAGTACGGATAGAATTTTCTTTGAACCTGAAAAGAGATGACACAATCTTACAGGAAGTTCTGAAAATGACGTCTAAGCATTTAAGTGACTCCTTGAAAATTCTCAATTTAGAGCGTGTTTCAAAAGATACTACACCAAAAAGGGCTATGATAACTCTTTTCTTGTGCAAGAAGGTTTTAAAGCAGTGTTGTCGATAAATCCGATAGCCGTTTTTATGAAAGACACTTCTCAACTTAACTAATTCCTGATGAAAAAGCGACCAGCTTCATTATGATTAGAAAAAAGTCGAGTTATGCTTAGATTATGTTGAGTTTGAGACTATTCGTATGAGATAATATTATGCAAGATAGATATACAAACGTACTGTTCTTTCATTTACGCATTGTGAAATGATCTCAGATTACGTTTAAGATTTTGTATCACACGGGATGACATGTTTTCTGTTGTTGTTCGAAATCCTGTCAAGCTTCAACTATTTGCGTTCAGTGTAATTTTATGCACATCATGTATATAATCCACATCCACATTTTATCAGATTAGGAAGTGATATAGAGCTTCATTGATCTAATCAAACTTGACAAGAAATGGATTTATTTATTTTTAGAATCTTTCCACATTTCTCAAAACATTCAGGTGCTGCTTTCAAGAGGTTCCATAAAATAAGTACTGAAAATAATTTGAGTATGTTCATTCATTGGCTTCCAACTGTAAAAGCTGATTTTCTACATTCTCCAACACAACATGCCCAATGGCTATTATCATAATTCAGTTTTCTGAAATTGAGTCCAGAATTGCAGACACTTTGGAAACTTGTCAAACGCTAAACGCCTTGGATAATGTGCCATTTGATTTAGCTACTGATGTTTAAAAGAAGTTCTCTGTGGTTACACTTTAAAACACAATGTCCTATCTTCGAATTCAACGATGAATTCTGTCGCTTTAGAATTGATCATGTTTTCTATTAGTTTTTAAAGAAGTAGCTAAACCAAGAATATAAGAAATTTAATTAGAAATTTAATTAGAAATTTTATTTGTTCAATAATGATTTGTTAAAATACAGGTGGAAAAGTCATAATACTGACTAACGAAATCCTTCGAACATAACATTTTTAGAAATTATTTAGGTATTATTTATCACATACCTGTTCTTGGCCTGTCAGAGTAGACATGGATATCTTTTGGTGAATCAACACCAGCAGTGATATTGGCGTTAGTATGCTGTGTTTTCCAAGCTGGATGATTGCATTTGTACCATATGAAGCGTCCAAGACAGAGAGACTTTATATATTTTAATGCCATTCAGACAGTCACTGCGTAAAAAGGCACATAATACGGTAAAATACGGAAACGTACGCAAAAAGAGTTTACGGTCGAATACGGGATTGTGTGGGAATACGGTGAACCGTGTGAAACGTATTTGAATACACCACGTTCAGATAATGTTATTCACACGTACGGTTGAATACGTGACGCTTCGCACACGTGAACGGGTGAATACCGTTGGCGTAAATATTTTGATTCCTCGTATTCACAACGGACACAAAAACGTAAAATATTAATGATGTGCGTAAACGTTTTCTGATGTGTTTTTATATACGGGACACTGTTATTTACCCGTGTCCAAACGTAAAATATTAATGATGTGCGTAAAAGATTTCTGATGTGTTTTTTTATCCGGAACACTGTTTATCAGTGTTCAATAGTAAAATCTTAAAGGTGTGCTTTTATAGTTTCAGACGCAAATGTTTACAGTTAGTTTTTTTTGCTAAGTAAAAATTCCCGTATGAATATTTAGAAGCTTTTTATGTCTTTCACTCAACTTTCCTATGAAAAATTGATATAAAAGCACGAGCGAGCCTTATTAGGACGGAAAACTTATTCGCGTTGATATCTATAGGCAGTTTTATTGTCACTCCATGAAATTTGATGCTGTCTGATATTTATATGGAGAACATGTTTTTTCAATGTTTTGATGTTTTGGCACTTTTAGGTGCGGTTGTCATTATTTCCTCTCCTACTTCATGTTTCTGCTTATCCAAACAAATCCAAACATCATGTAAAAATGTTTTCGGCTTACAACATGATGTTTTTATAATTTTGGAGATTTTTGATCCTTTTTGTTGTATCATTTGCATAATATGAGATTGCATGTATATATATGGATAGAAATCCGGCAATGAAAGTTAAACCCATAGCAACTTCCAAAATGTATTACAGAAGATTATGAGCCCCTACTTTAGCGGAGATTATTGAAATCAATTTTGTAATTTGAATTAAATAATGCAAATTATGTGGGATGTGGGGAAAGTAATTAAAAAGCCTCTGATTTAACGTGGTTTGTTTTAATTCAGGGAGTAATTTAGGAGTACTTTTTAAATAACTCGCCAAAAATAATTATTTTTAGACTTGCACTAAATTTTAAGAATTTGATTGATTGGCAACTCGCTCCGTATAATTTCTTATCATTTCTTGCGTGCGCGTTCTCTGTGTTTTGTGGTTTCCGTGGTTTGTTTTCAGTTTTTATCCGTCATTGTCTTCTTATGAGCCGACGTGTGTTATTGCTACTGTAATTATAATTTTCACACTTACCTTTCATATATTTTATAACATTTCCTTTGATTACTTTTTAACACGTTTAATTTTTGTTTCTTAACATTTATAAAAGAAAATTCTTGTTTAAATGCTTATGATTCAGCTCGTAGTTTCTTGAATAATAGTAAGTGGGAAAAGCCAAAAATCAAAAGAGAATTCACGTAAGTTAATAATAATTCAAATTAAATCATTCTGTAAATCTTTATAAAAAATAATAACTTACAGTATTGTTTAAATTTTAGAAAACGAATGGCCGTAGATCATGCAAGAGACAAGGTTGAGAAAGAGGGGAGTGACCTGGAATATTGGACACAACTCAATCGATATGGAATGAGCGACCATGAGTCCGATGAAGAAGGAAATAAATTTTTCCGAACACTGCCTTGGCGGAAACCAAGTTTTTCTGAATTATTGAAAAGAATTGATGATGCTCTTGGTGTCGTTCGGACATATGGCCCTCCTTTGGAAAGAGAACCAAATGAGTGTTGCCAGGTTGTTTCAATGGCAAACGAAGAACACATTGAAGTGGAAGAATTCTCCGAACAGTCTTCCGAAACAGAGGAAAAAGAGGATGATGAACTATAGTGGTTGTAATGTATATAGTGTAAATGTATATAGTGTGTATATCATGTGTGTGTATAATAGTGAATTGAAAATCATTCTCCATCCAGTATACTTATTTTTTTTTCTCATGCTTCAAATAATTCCCGTATACACGCTTCTTAACATTCGAAACATTGCGATCTATAAACAATTTCGCATTTGCAAATGGTTTATACATGTTTTAAAATCCCAGGCAGTCCTACAGTTCCCGAATAAAACGGGCTATTAACGGGTTATCTGTACTACGTCCCTAACCCGCTTACGACCCAGTATTTGACCTGCACAATAAACTGATGCAGGATGAAAGCGATTTGGCGTTTTCGAATACGGTATAAAAATCATACACGTATACCATTTACCTTTTGCGAATACGGAACAAAAACCCTACACGTATACGATTTAGCATTTTCGAATACGGTGCAAGAATCATATACGTATTCGAATAGTAGTCCCGGTTATCACCGTATTCGTTAATTGATCCGGGATGTGAACGGTATTCACGTTTTCAAGAACACGCTGAATCCGGGTATCCCGTTCTCAAGTAGTCCTTATACGGGAATATACGGTGTCGTGAACAATACTGAATACGGGAAGATAAATTCACCGTTTCTGCACGTATTCTTTCCGAATACGGTAAAGTACGTTTATAAAAGTGACCCGTATTTTACAGTCGTTTACGCAGTGAGTGTCTACGTCATTCAGACGGTGTTTACGTACTTTCCTGCATTATTTTCATGGGGAATAACGTTATTCGTATCTGTAGATCGTTACTTTGCATTAACTATTCTAATTAGCCACATTCCGGAAAATCATGTTTTGTTTACACGAAACTATATTCGCTATGTATCTGTAGGGACGTTTATATAACTTGGTAGAGTTGTTCTTGAATATGTCCCTACAAAGTCATTAGAAACTTCACGTGAACATTCTAAAAAACGTGCAAAGTAATGATGTTTCTTTTGATACAAGTAAAGTTTTACATCTCAGAAGTAATTATTGAGTCTCATCAGTAATTATATTTTTTCGTGTAACAGGCTGGTTGATGTCAGGAATGTGTCTAATAAACGCTAGTCCTGTATTGTAAGATGAATCAGCTAGCCAATTTTTAAGAAAGCAAGGAAGCAACTTTCTTTTGAAGTTATTAACAGTTAGAGAGTTCTTTGTATTCGTTTAGTAACAAATGCTATGAGTGCATTTAAATCAATATCATTGATTAATGTCTACATGCCAGAATGCTGGTCGCAACAGTGTTTCACACTGAATTGGAATATTTGACATCTCATTGCTCTGCGTTGATATAATTTGCAAATGGTTTTAGGATAACTAACTTGCCAAACTCTATATCATCCACATCAATGAAGAATGAATATGTACACCATTAAACTGATTACGTCATCTGCTTGGTTAATTTGCTCAAAGGACAACTATGATCTAACAACTATGATCTAACAAGGCAGATCTGCTTTTCAAGGCACAAATCTTTCGAAAAAATCTAGCGAAAATTTTCGAGTGTAGATATACGATGCAGTTTGAGATTTACTTTGATTTACTTCGGGATTACCTTGATATCAACCTCGCCTTTCATTGCAATGGATTTTCGCTTGAATAATCATACTCTCTTCGTGTAAAACCTAAGGAAATGGAACGGTATGCAGTATTTGGTGAGAATTGTTTTTTACAAAACTGTTGCTGACTGACACCTGAACATATGTATGAAGAAAACCGTTTTTCATTTAATTTTGAAAGTTTCATTTTTGAGAGAGTAAGAAGTCATGAAGATTGAGAGTTTGAAAATTGTCTAAAAAATAAACATAGAATCTTTAATTAAGTTGATTTTAGTTGGTTGCGATCGCCAAAGTCAATGGAAGCATTGTCTTTAACAGCACTTGAGAGGGAGACTCACAACTGCTTTGTTTGAATAGATTTTGTAGAAGTTGTAAGCTTTTGCTTTTTTCACATCCATCATGGACTTTTGCATAATTGGAGTAAAAGCATAATATTAAAAATATTCACATTTCGTACGTTTTTCATTGTGTAATCTAACTTTTGCAACACCAATCATAGATTAGTGCGATGCTTTTAATATGTTTTAATAATTCGAACATGTTAATAATAATAAACTAAAGCTTCTAAATTTCATTCTGGAAAGCAATAAACAAATTGCCAATACCATTGAGTTTTCTTTCACCATGCTTCACTCATTACGAATTGTAGGTGGGGCTGCCCTAGCCAATACGTTAGTTCCATTAATTTTCGTGCCCCTTTTGTTTTTGCGCAGTGCATCCACGCGAACATAAAATTAAAAGGGTGCGCGAAAAGACCTATATTCGCCCACCCACTCAGGTGGTCGGAAATGAGTGAAATAGTGAAATTGCTGTAAAAACCTTATTCCTTGCCTTATTATTTTAAAGCTTATTATCAATTTGAGGGAGCGAAAATATAAGGGACGCGAAAATTAATATGTATATAAAGTATTAAGAAACTCGTCTACCACATAAACTGAGTAAATATATGTAGTTAGCAGCCAACCGATACTTTGAATTGTACTTTGAGATTTCTTGACTTACAAACAGTAAGAAAGTTCCTCCCCCACTCCCGGTTTCGCCGGTCCTGATTTATTTCCATTTTGATCAAATGACAAATTTCAACCGTATACTGCTGTTGTTGATCTCTTTTTGACGCCCATACTACCCCGCCCCAAAAGGCACATGCGGTATTTTGCCAAACGGGCTCTTGTAGGTCGGCTGGAGCGCGCAGTTATGATGATCACCAAAACAGTAGCATCGAAAAGTTGTCATTTGACACAATTAAGAAGATACATTATAAGAAGTTCATCAACTGCTATGAATTCTAGCTTAACAATTGAAAGTATTTCTCCAGTTTTAAAGAAAGTGGAATATGCTGTGAGGGGTCCCATAGTGATCAAAGCTTCAGAGATAGAGAAGGAACTTGAAAAGGTATATTATTAATGGCTTTTCCGAGTATTATATTTTCCAGGACTTTCAGAAAACGTTTCTAGTATTAGCCAAGTACCTTAAACAAACACATAATCTTTCACTAGGCCCAAGGGGCTCTCGAATTCTCGTATTTCTTTTTAAATGGGGGCCTCCCAACAAAAAAGAGGAGCAACTGGTTTTGAAATCCTGGCTTAAGATCGTGACAGGATCTTAAAAGATTTGTAAGGGATCGTCTCAAAATGTTCGTCCTGTAAAAGAACGAATTGGGACGAAAATTACCGTCCTTTTTGTTTTAATAAACAATTTTTTTCCGATTTTGTTGAAGTGAAATGGACGAATTGGTGAAAAGTCGAATTTTCATAGGGAACGAATTTGGCCGAATTAAGGACGGAATCAGGTCAAAATTTAGGTTGAATTATTTGAATTATCATGTATAGCTTCTGTTGTGTTTGATATTTAATACACGATGTCTTCGTTTTATATATGGATAAATATTATCTTCTGACAAAACGTGCTATAGATCTCAGGTAGCCATCTTAGCTTGTTTATACTAGAGCCAGACTAGCTGATCTTTCATATATGTTTACACAAAGATCGTACGCCTAGCGGCGTAGATATAATAGCTTCATTTATTTTAACCAACAAACATGCTTGTTTACAGAAGTTTGCAAAAAACAAATAACATAATTATGTAAGTCAACAACAAATCACATGAAAAAGCCAAAAAAAGTTTAGTTCTATCACAACTTGTATAACAAAAGACCACGCTCAAAAATTAAAATTATACACAGCAATGATTTGCATGTGGTTTGTTTGACCTGTAATAGTAAAATTAAAGAGACGTGTCTGGTTACAGTCTTCTCATTATGAGGAGCGTGATCACGCTCTAGCGCTCGCTATAGCGCTCCTAGAGCTAGCTCAGACGCGCTTTTAATCGCGCACGTAAATAGTCATTGTTAGAACTTTTAAAACTTTTTAAAAAAGCTTTTATCACTGAATATTTTTCTGTTCCTTTCGTCTCCATTTAAAACGAGTCTAATAATGAGTAATAAAAATAATAATGAACTACATGTTTCCAGTTTGAATAGTGCAGGTGGTATTGCAAATCATGTTGTTTCAATGAATGAACTGCTTGAAGCATCAACGATGGAGAAACCATGAGGCTTTTCAATAGAATTTCCGATGGAAGATTTCAATGCAATAAAAAACATGCTCAACCTATTATATAATTAGTTTTCGTGCTCAATTGATAACGAAACATAACTAGGTATATTAAGTGATCATTCACCGATTTGCTGTTGCTAGGGAGAATGACCACCATTGCTAAGGTAATTTTGAAATACCGTTCGTTATACGAATTCATTTCTTCACCTAACGAAAGAATATGAAAATATGTGGTACCAGTAGGACTCGTTTTCATGTTATTCAGTGAAATTAAAAGGCATCTTAGTTTCTAGCTCCCTTTACTCTTTAACCGGGATTTCCACAAAGAGAAACTTGCGTAAGTTAAAACAACTATTCAAACAATGTTTTAATACCCAAATTCGAGTGAAAGGTCGAAAAAAAGTAGGTGCGTGACATCGCGCGCCTTGGGATAGTTTAGCAGCACGTTCTGTCACGCTGCTACTGGTTTACATAATTGAGAAGACCAGAGTCGAATGATGGAATATTTTTATTTTTAATTTTGTGTAAAGTTTACACAAAATTAAAAATAAAAATATTCCTTCACCTTCGTTTATTTGTACGAAGTTGAAGGGTTTTGATAGCCCGTTCATAAAAACATTCCAAGGTGATGTTTAAAGGACGAATGTAGGTCGAATTTGGGACGAATTTTGGATCGACTTTGGATCGAATTCATAAAACCGTCCATTTTCAAAGTAACGATAAAAGGTCGAATTTAGAATAAACGTAGGACAAATATTACTATATTAAAGGATGATTTTGATTGAATAAAGGACGAAAACAAAAAAGACGAATATGGACGAACATTTTGAGACGATCCCTAACTCTATCCTATGTAGGATCCTACAGGATCCTATGTAAGATCTTGTGTAGGATCCTGTAAAATCTTACATAATAGGATCTTTGTTTCGTTTCTTTGGCACTGGCTTAATGCCAACAAAATTGCTCTTAACCCTGGAAAGACTGAATATTTGATCTTTAAACACCCTTCTAAGCATGTTGATTTCGAAGTAAAATTGTCAATTGGTGGTGAAAAGATTTTTCCGAGTAGTCACATTAAATACCTTGGAATTTTGATTGATTCTAACTTGAATTGGAAACCTCAGATCGATAGTATCGCTGTCAAACTCAAGCATGCCAATGGAGTTCTATGTAAACTGAGACACATGGTACCCAGAGAGACCCTTGTTTCTATCTACTTTGCTCTTTTTGATTCACACTTAAATTATTGTGCACAAGTTTGGGGCCAGCCTGTATCTATGTATATGCGACGGATCATAGCTCTGCAAAATTGTGCCGTTTGTTTGATGTGTTTTGCTGATTTTCATGCCCCAGTGGAACCTTTATTTGCTAAATTGGGTTTTAATAAAATTTACTGATTTAATTCATGCATAATGTAAATTTTTTACATTCTGTATATCATGCTAACCTCCCTTCACCCTTACTCGACACATTTGCAGTTGATTTCTCTCATGCTTACAATACAACAGCCTCCACCAGAGGCCTCATCAACTCCCGTCTTGTTCGCACCTCTTGTTATGGCCTCAAATCTGTAAGACACCAGTCTATGCTATCTTGGCAATTTGGTCATGACTTAGTCAACACTTCTAAACTGATGGATTTGTCTTTGCCTAAGCTGAAATCTACTTTGAAATCTACTTTTCTAAATTCCTATTGATTGTTTTTTGATTGATCTGCTTCACCCTAAACACACTCATATACACTGATATTTGAGCTGTCTTTCTGCCTTCTTTTTGTTTGTCCTGTCCTGTAAATCGAGTTATCATCATCAATAGCACCATCTGCCACATCACTTTCACTGCATTCAATCACTGTATTAAACTCTGTTTCATGGCTTCTACAGAATGGACACAATTTCATAGCAGGCACAAGTGAAAAACCTTTAGCACATTATATAGACTTAGCCACACTGATGGTAACTTCTCAAAGACTATCTAAATTACAGTTATAATTATTATAGAAAATGATAGTCTGTGTAGACTTACTATTCAAAATAATCATATCTACATTTAACCTACCTTAGGTCGACTTTTTTTTGCGTTGCCTTATTTTACCGATTTTAGCGAATGAACGTATTTTCGCTAAATTAAAGTTGCGGAAAATTTAAATTAAGCAAAACTTTTTTTTACCTTCTGGCAATTCTCCGTAATTAAGGGGTCATTCGCTAAAATTAGGTTGCGTTAAATCCGTGTTCATACATTTTCATACTGACGCAAAAAAAATCGGCCTAAGGTATGTTTAAAAAACAAAAACAATTTTGTTAAGTATATAATTACTTAAATGATAGTCTGTGTAGAAAACGAAACAACCCTATGGGCATACATGTGGGAATTAAAAGATAAAAACATCACGCCTACACTTAGGTCAATCGTAAAGCAAGTAAAAGCTTATTCAAACGCAACAAAAGCATGTCCCTTGTGCCTTCAAGAAAAATATGAGACAAGAGGCCCTTAGGCCTTAAGGTCAGCACTTTCAGCAAAGTTGAAAAACGACGGACTGTGAAGCAAAACCAAAAAAATGTTTGCTTCTGAAAGATCAAAACAGCAATTTCCGAGTTGCAATTAGGGTGATTGAGGGAATAAAACATTATATGTAGCCATGGTTACAGCTCATGAAGTATATTTCTTTTGTTTCAATTTCAACTGCTGTTTATTAAACTTCGTTTACACTCTTACAAATAATTTTAAAACATAAAATGGGGTAAGTGTAACTCGGGCTAAAAATAAAATTAAAGCTCTATTTCGGTTGTAGTTTATTCATACCGGGATATGGTTCTTGTTACATTTTCCTTATTGGTGGGAGATTTTCGTGGCAACATATAAACTGCATGCAGTGATACAATACGCATCAACATAAATCATATGGGCATTACAACACCACAACAACTACTTTGATACTTTAATCAGTTTTATTTAAGTTTCAAATTCCAGTTTTACAAGTTGGACCTTCCAGCTTTACGTTCTTACAGGCTTACGTGTTCGGTTAATCAAGCAGGTGAACTTTCGTTTCTACAATTAAGTGGTCTGCAGATATAGTTACATGGAGATCTAATTCCAAGCAGTTGCTGATTACTAAAAATAAAAGTATAAAAAGTTCTAATTAATTCCATTTAACAAAATTCAGACCTTATAGAAACTTGAATTACAGCATCATAAGTTTAACTCTCATTTTATATATACCTGAAGGGAAAATAGTTATATACTGAATCTCTCAATTCCGTAGTGGCAGGTGAGTCAATATTGGTCAATAAAACTTTGAATTTATCATCTCGAAGAAGGTAAAATTCAGTTCATGGAAATTCATATAAATTTTTCTTTTTCTCCAGTTACAAAAGAAATCTGAAATAATTTGTATTGAACTTTGTTTGCCTTTCGAATATTTTTCATAATGGCACAAAATTTTAGAAAATGACAACTAAATAATTTGCTTTTGACATTTTCCTAATTCTGAACACAAATCAAATCCAACTTTCCTAAATTAAAAACACTGCACGTCCCATACTGCTTATCAAACTAAAAGACATTTCTGCAAATGAGCATGGATGCATCTGCTCGTTGCTGAATTGGGAAAATTGCTGGTCATCGTTGGTCATCAGGCATCATTGCTGCCTGAATGACTTTTTTAAAATGAGCCTGAATCCAATTTACCAACAAAATATCTTTGGTAGCAAGTTCACTATAAATTTTGCAAGATTTTGGGCAGAGGCATCCATAAGTATACAAACAATTCCAGCTTGTCACACAAAAGTTTTCGCAGTATGTAAATGATCCCTCAAATAAAATTCCACAAGGTAGAATATGGCAGCCTGTCTTGATGAGAGAGACTCCTAGATGGGGAAGCAATTTGTCGCAAGGAATGGAAATTTCCATTGTGGATACTTCTTTCCATACTGGTAATGAAAATATCAATATTAATATTTATCCTTATTTAAAAAGGCAAGTAAAATATGACCTTATCAGCGCTTAAAATAACTGCCGGTCACCGGTCATTGGCCGCCATAATGATGTCTGTGACCGTCTGAAAACTTTAATAAACGGCCAACATGACCGGCCACTTATTTTGTGAGACATAATAATTATTTACTCCTGTTAAAACCTTTGTAGAAACTTCCTATATAAAGAAAAATCGCAATCAAATAACCATAACAGGTTGTGTAATATAAGCAAAATAAAATGTACAGAATAGATGGCGTATGTGATGTCTACTATTCTTAAGCGAAAGTGAAAAAAATTAACTCTCCTCCCACGTGATTTTATTAAATTAAACAACTTAAGTGAAAACAATGTCGAATTTTTTTGTTACAGATAAGCTCAAACACGTATTCTCTTATTTCTATTCCGTACAGGTGTTAGTGTTTATTATCTTAACGATTATTATAATAAGATTAAAAAGGTTGATGTACGACGGAAGTATAATTGATTCAATTTGAAAAAGAAAAAAAAGATCACTCTGTTTTGAAATTTAAAGAGAATTATTCTTCAAATGATTTTAATTTCGAGTTTTTTTGTGTTATGTCTATTTCCGGTGTTTTCAAAAAGTATCACGAAGCATAAGAATTCTATATAAAATACATCAGCGAAAAGATTTATTTTGATAGATAAAAAAAACCTCAAAAGTGAAATGAATGCACCCGCGAGGAAGAGTGTATCGTTTAGATTAGTCAAACATGAATTTTAAAGAAGAAGGAAAAGAAAATGTAAGCTCTTAACTATTCTACCTGATAAATACATTATTACACTGCCATCCTCGGGCACTCTTAACATGCGGGGCAGATGCCCTCTACAACTGCCCTAGCTTTGAGGGTATAATACGTGGTGACCGTCGTGAATTAGACGATGGCCGCCTCGATTTGCGTTGTACCGATAGTCAGTAAATTTTTATTTTAAGCGCTGTCTTATTCGTATAAATTGTTTGCAGAAGAATTAATTACATGACAAATTTTTGCAAATTGAACCTAAAAAAACGGATTTGCAGGATTTATTTTTGTGAATTTGCCAAAATCTTGGAATTTGCAGGACAAACTTGAGCAACTCGAAGACAAACTTTTCTGACAAAAAATCAAATTCATCCTTTTATCCTTAACTCATCATCATTTCCATTATCGAGAATTTCAAAAGTATTCCTATCTGTACAGTTTTAATAAAGAATCTCTATCAATGTTATACACCTGTATATACCATCAAGAAAAAAAAGTTCTGAATACTAATATAATAATAATGTAAATGAGATTGAAAAATAAAATATTATGTCTTCTTGTTTCGGGTCCATTATTTCCTTATATTTCATCATTCTGTGGTCTCCAGATACAATTCACTTCCCCTTTAGGTATAATATATTTAGTGTAAAAAAAAAGAAAAAAAATTGCTCTAAAAATGAGATAAAACTTTATTAATTGCAGGGGAAATTTTTGCGATTTCATGGCAAAATTACAAAAATAAATCCCGCAATTAACAGTGCTGCAAGAAATTCTCCTAGTATTTATACGAAGTACGAATAAGGTAGTTATAATTTTGTGTTTGTATTTTATTGTTTTTTTCTTCATTTTTGTCTTCTTATAAGCTGATGTTTGTTATTGCTACTGTAATTCTGTTTACATTTACTTACATTTACCTTACATATTTTTTAACACTTTAAATTAATAACTTTTAACATATATATTTAACCTTTGTGTAGTATCTTTTTACTAAAATTAACTTCTTGTATATAATATACTTACAATTCAGGTACAAAATTGAAGTGTTAACAGTACAAGAACAAAATAAAATAGAATAATTCGGTAAGAATCACCTAGTCTTCCCTTAAGGCATGTAAGAATGTTTTGAAGAAAAAGAAAACACAATTTTGAGTGCCATGAGATAAATAATCTATGCAACTTGCCTGACTTTTTCTCCCTCCTAAATTTTTATCCCATCCAATTAGGATACATGGCTGTTAATGCCTTGATTCAATACACTTCAATGTAAGTTTATACTGTTGTATTATCGCATCTGTAAAACCTAATTTGACTGTTAGAGGAACCAAAAATGAGGTATAATATACTTCTTTGATTCTTGTTGATAACCATAACTTTCAGCAGCGTTTCGCTCCCAGAATGCACTACGTTAAAACAAAGGGTGGAGAGAGGGCACATTAAAACAAATAATTTATTTATTCATTCGAATGAAAAGAACTCTTTTTGTACTTTTTTTTTTTTTTTTTAAATGAGTTGCTCCCTGCAAGGCCGAAGCCACTACTAGGCAGAAAGCTACAAGATGAGAAAAGGAAGAACAGTTATAAAGACAGATGAGAGGGATGAGAAAAGGAAGAAGAGTTATAAAGACAGAGCAAGGTGGCGGTTAACCTTGGATTTAAAAGATTGCAGATCATACTCAGCAGGAAAACAACTATGAGGGAGAGAATTCCAGAGGCGAGCAGTCCGAGGGAAAAAGCTAGATGAATAAAAGTTCTTATGGCAAGTTGGGACCTGAACAGTCAAAGGATGATAATTCGAAGAGTGGCGAGTGTTCCGAGAGAAAGTCTTAGGAGAAGGAGTCAGTTGATGCAAGTCATCCGAACAATGCCCATGAAAGTATTTATAGAAAAGAGACAGGGAAGCAACGTTTCTCCGATGTGAGAGGGGGGTGAAGATTAGCACAAAGATCAGGGCCAACTAAGTTAACTAAGTGCTTCTGAATACGATCGAGAAGATGAAGACAATGAGCAGAGGCTCCAGCCCAAAGGTGGCAGCAGTACTCAAGACAAGGGCGAATAGTGGCCTTAAACATGTAAATGATAGATTTAGCCGAAAGTAAGTGACGGACCCGAAAAAGTGAGCCAACCTTCATAGCAGCAGATTTAGCAATGGACTCGATGTAAGAATTCCATGTGAAATTCTTTGTGAAGGTTAAACCTAAAAGACAAACCTGAGATGACTCTGCAAGCTCACTTCCATTCATAAGAACAGAAGGAATTACAGGGTCCCTGAAACGATTAATAGAGAGAAGCTTAGTTTTCTTAGATCGTCCTCCAACTCAGCAGCCATTTCAACCTTATCAAACAAGTCCTTAGTCCTTTCAAGAGACGAGTAAAGAGTAGTGTCGTCAGCGTAGATAGCAAGTTTACTGAGAATACAATCGGGAAGGTCGTTGATGAAAATGAGAAAGAGGGTTGGACCTAGGACAGAACCTTGAGGCACCCCTGAATTAATAAAGTAAGAAGAAGACGAATGACCATCGAGAACCACCTTAATACTCCTGCCACTGAGAAAGGACTTAATAAGATTCAAGAGTGAACCAGAAATGCCATAAGACTTCAACTTGTGAAGAAGGCCACGATGCCAAACCTTGTCGAATGCCTTGGAGATGTCAAGAGCAATAGCTCGTGTCTCACCACAAGCATTGAGGGACTGACATACACGTTTGGACATGACGGTCAGAGCATCAGCAGTGGAACGACCAGAATGGAAACCATACTGGTGATCAGAGAACAGATGAAGAGATTCCAGATGATGGGTGATGGAAGAGTTGATCAATGATTCGAAGACCTTACTTATAATAGAGAGAAGACTAATAGGACGATAGCATAAAGGGTCCGATCTCTCACCAGAGTTTTTGAAAACAGGCACAACAGAAGCAATCTTCCAACAAGAAGGAAAACAAGATTCATCGATGCACTTCCTGAATAGCCTACAGAGTATGGGAGAGAGTTCAGGAGAGCATTTTTGCAGAACGATTACAGGGATTTCGTCGGGACCAGTAGCCTCAGAAGAGTCGAGAGAACTAATAACATCCGAAACCATCTTGGGAGTTATGTTCAGAGAAGACAAAACCACGTCAGTTCTGGGGTCAATATCGGGCAAAACATGACCAGTGTCATCAAGAGTGGAGTTCCTGCTGAACTGTTTAGCAAAGAGCTCCGCCTTACTAACAGCAGATGTCAACACCTCAGGACCATTGAAGAGTGGTGGAATCAAAGACTTACCCTTATTAGAAAAGCTCCGATAGATACGCCAGAAATCACGAGACCCAATAGATTCAGATATAAACCGATCATGGACCAAATTTCGATAGGTGCATTTAGCCTCCTCAATGACTTTTTTACAGTCGTTGCGAGCTCTGGTGAAAAGATGCCTGTTGTCTTCACTACTACAACGTTGATAACGATGGAAAAAATGATTACGATGGGCAATTGCAGCAGAAATGGCAGGAGAAAACCAGGGTGTAGAGTGAGGTTTAACCTGATATTTACGGGAAGGAACAAATTCATCAATACCAACCTGAAGCCAAGAAGAGATCTCCACTGCACACCTCTCTGCATCACAGGCAAAGATATGATCAACCGGCAGGTCAGGAATCAAATCTCGAAAGCTGTCCCAGTCACCACGATGGTATGAATAAAGTTTGCGATGAATAGGTGGATCGTGTGGGCAAGCGGAAATAAAGTCAATGGCTACGTTGACAACAGAATGATCAGAATTACCTAAAGGAGCAGATGTTGATGTTTCGCAAATGTTCGGGTTAGACGAAAGGAATAGGTCAAGTAAAGAAGGCTCCTGATCAGCTCGATCAGGTATGCGAGTGGGAGAGTTCACAAGCTGAGTAAGAGAGTGAGAGATAGTTGAAAGTGTCAATGCCAGATAGGGAGGTAGTGTGTGAGAAAGGTAACCAGTGAGCATGATGAATATTGAAATCACCGAACACAAAGATATTAGCAGAAGGGTGAGATATGAGAGCTTTATCAATATTTTCCGAGATAGAATTGATGACGCTGCACGACTGAGAAGATGGGGAGCGATACACAAAGAAAAGATAACTGGTTGAATGCAAGAGAGAAAGACGTAGACAGATGAAAGATTCGTCAGGAGATTCGAGATTCAATTGACGACTGACAGGAAGACAGTCACGAACATAGATACCAAGGCCGTGCATAAGAATAGATGAGTACTGTAAATAATATTTACTTCATCAGACACAAATGATGTTTTTACCAAACATCAGCGTTGTGATTTAAACTTTCGGATATTGAATTGAAAAATTTAAAGTTAGTAACAACGGGCGTATAACTGGCGCGTGAAGAACTGCGATCTTACACACACACGGACAGACGGACGGAAGGACGGACTGACAGACACGGGGAAATGAAAGATCAGCTACCTTGCAGCGCTGACCAATAATAAAATACGAAAACCAAGATGAATTGTTGAGTAAAAGAAGCAAGATTTTTAATAAATGCAGACACTTAAATATTCTTCCAAAGAATATAATGACTGGCTCTGTTTTTGACATTGAGCACTCTTGCACCTACTGTAGTAGAACACTTGTTTAATTACTTAACGAAATTGTTTTTGTTTTTAAAACATAATCAAATATGGCGAATGTTTTTAACAATACATTTAACCTGTCTTATCAGAACTATGAAAATTGAAAAGACTGAATCACTGCTGCATTGGATATCACTTTTGGAAATAATGATGAAAGCATATTGTAGCATTAATATTAGCATTGTTACTCCAGATCTCCACATTATTATATCCTTCAAATCACTTTCAAGATCTTCTATGTTAAAACCTTATCTCCTTGCATATGTCAACAAGTGACTAGGACTATCATTAGCAATTCCAACTGTGCATGAAGATGTCATCATGTAATCAGAGTAAATTTCTTCAAAAATGCGATGAAAATTTTTGAAGCCAATGTTTTGAAACACACTGTATAAACTCTACATAAATCTATACTATTCTTTTTAATTTAGTAGGAAATACTTACTTGTGTTACTTGTGTGAGTATTCGAACGTCTTGTTCAGGTAAGATTCTTTGTAAATCACGTATTTGTAAATCTTTGTATTCTCATGTATATGTATTTTAGAATCTCAGCAGATGTTTTTCATATGTAAGATGGAATTAGAAATAGCTCTCCTGCACCCAGTGCAACCATGAATTTGAGGTTCATCTGTGATAAACTTGAGGTGTGCGTCGATGGCATTTTTGAATTGTTCAATTGAAATATTTTTCAAATTTCTGATGCTCTTTGGCATGGCATTAAAAAGTTTTGCACCTTGCACAACAAGGGTACTATCTCTGAGTCTTGATGTTTGATTCTTTGAGATAGATAATGTACACATCTGACCCAGCCGGGGGTTTTCAGTGGTCTTTATACTGTTGTTTATATTTGGTACCATATTTTTGAGGACCTTCCAAATATAAATGATGCGATATCTTTCCCTTCGCCTTTGAAGTGAGTAAATTTTTGTTTGTTTGAGACACTCCCGATAGTTACTTGAAGTGCCATTGATTCTTTTTAAGAACGATTTTTGAATATCTTCAAGTCTCTGAATGAGACCAACTGCAATTGGACTCCATAGAACGGAGCAATATTCTAGAATTGGTATGACCAATGATTTATACAGGGTAATCATACATTTGAAGGAACATGATGAAAAGGTGCGTAGAATCCGAAAAGTTAGATTTTTGGCTTTTCCAATCATGGTTGTTATTTGTTCTTTAAATGTACAATCGTTAGACATAAGGATTCCTAGGTCCTTGGCAACATCTTTACTTTCAATCAGTGTGCCTGATGGCGAAGTGTAGTTTGTTTGTTCTTTAATGAGCTCGTTTGGTTCATAGCACAAGAGCTCAAATTTTACATTCAGTTTCATATTATTTTCATCTGTCCAAGTGTAAATTTGTTCCAAATCTTCTTGGAGTAATGCTACATCTTCATACGTTTTAACCTGTTTGGTTGCTCTTGTGTCATCAGCAAAAGACTTGACCAAACTATGTGAGACATCCTTGTCGATGTCACCAATCAAAATCAGGAATATCAAAGGGCCCAAAACACTTCCTTGGGGAACTCCTGACACAACATTCTGTGGTTTTGATTTTACACCATTAACCAACACAGTTTGTTTTCTCCCAGTTAGAAAGGATTTTAGCCATTGGAGGATTTTTCCAGTTATTCCCAGCCGTTTCATTTTTTGAAGTGCAATTCCATGATCGACTTTATCAAAGGCTTTAGAAAAGTCTAGATACAACATCAGCATTTGCGTCTTCATCAAGAATATTCAATATCAGATCATATTGTTCTAAAAGTTGACTTAAGCATGATCGTCCACTTCTGAATCCATGCTGGTTTGGGTTGAAGAGGTTGTCCTGTTCCATGTACTTAACAATGTGTGATCTGAGTACTTTTTCGAAGATTTTAATCACATGAGATGTTAGGGCTATAGGTCTGTAGTTCGCTGCTAGTGATCTACTTCCTCCTTTGTGGATTGGAGTGATTGTGCGGCTTTTCAAGTCGTCTGGGATGATTCCCTTTTCCATACTTTTCTTCCACAGAATACAGAGAGGTGTTGAGAGTTCTTCTTTGCATTGTTTCAACAATAATGCAGGAAAACCATCAGGTCCGGGAGCAGCATTTTGTGATAATTCATTAATGGCTTTGATAAGATCATTCTGTGACAAGAAGATCTGAAATGTCATTTATAACTTTTTCGTTTTCATTTTCATCTGACACATCCTCGTTTATGGATAGTGGTTTACTGAACACTTTCACGTATTGACTGGACGAAATTTCTGCCATTTCTTTGTTTCTTTGTGTCAGATCATCATGTTCGTTCAAAAGAGGTCCAATTTTTTATTTTATCTTTGATTTCTTTTTTGCGTAAGAAAAGAAATATTTTGAGTTTTTCCTTATGGAGTCTATGGCTTTATTTTCAGCATAACGTTTTGATTCCTTGAACGATTTTTGTAAATCCTCCTCTATTTGAAGAAGTTCCTGCCTTATTTTGGCTTTCCTTGATTGCGAGGTACATTTTGATAATTGCTTTGTAATTTTCCTTCTCCTTTTAGTGAGTGAGCTCCGATATTTCTCAACTTTTGACTTCCTCCTTGGAGTATTTGGTTGTTCTGCCAGGGATTCTTCTTCTGCATGCTTCATAACATATGTTGTTGAAGTTGCTTAGAATTTTACCATTGAGTTCTTCTTTCCAGTTGATTTGGCTTAGATCGTTTTTCAGCGTACTCCACTCAATTTCATCTGAGAAGAAGTTTAGTGCATTGAATTTAGAGTGGGCTTTTGGTTGATCATTGTCGTAGACAGAATCTTTAACCTTGAGACTAGTTGATACCATGACAATACCATGATGTGAAGTGCTTTGAAATACTGGTACAATTAAGTAATCATGTATTAGATTTTCATTGTTTGTAAAAACAAGGTCTAGGATGTTGCCATCTTTTTGAGTCGGTGTAGTGACGTATTGTGCCATGAACATTTCATTACAAAAGTCATTTTAATGCATTCAACATTGTTCTTTCTTCAATAGAGCATCCAGGTTTGGGCAGTCCATCAGGCCAGGTTGACTTTGGAAGATTAAAGTCTCCACCAAATATTATGTTTGGGACAGGTTCTAAGGCTGAAAGGGCTAACTGCTCTTTTGAGTGGCGTAATGAAATCATTAGCTGTTGAGGGATTCCCATTGGCTTTATCATCCGGTTGTCTGTATATTACTAATAATGCCAAGTTTTCAATGCTTGAGTACATGCAAAGAATCTGTACACTTGACGGCAAGTGAGAGAAGATTACTTCACACGAGGCAGCTATATCTTTTCGTTTATTTATTCAGATTTCTTTTCAACATTATCGCTTACCAGATTTTTTACATTTGAATGATTTTTAGCTTTTCTCTATATTTATACGCCTCAATTTTTACTTGTACATACACTCTACTGATGAAGACATGTAATTGTTGAAATATCTAAACAAGATTCACAAGAATGTGACTATATATTTCCCCAAAGTTGCAAACATTTTATCAATTATGGTGTGTACATTGATAACCATGAGAAAAATGTATGATTAAATCATTACAGTATAACTACCATCGACCTGATACTCAGATTGACTTTAAGACCACAAAAAAACTTACTTTGAACTTATTATGAAATGAAGTTGTTCACGGTCAAATGATAAGGTTTCTCTTAAAATTTTTTGCTGAGGAGTCAAAAAGTGACTGAGAAGTTGAGAAGTTCTTTCAAATACATGTTTTTTTTTATAAGCATATCATTTTTGGAAGCTTTAAACTAAGTCCAGACCTCCCAGAGTGTCCTAAAATCCTAAAATGTCCTAAAATTATAAATTTTAATAATTTTGTCCTAAATTGTCCTAACTTTTGGTATATTGTCCTAACTGTCATAAAATTTCAAATGATAAAGGATAAAGTTCAAATGAAAAAAAAACAATTCCTGGTTTTTGACTGTAGTTATTATCGTGCAGCGATGGTGTAGTGGTTAGTACCTTTGAGTGCGACCGCTGCGACTCGTGTTCGAGTCCAGTCATGTCGCATCTCAATACACCACTCCGATGCGCTTTAAAAGCAGCGTGTCAGCCCATTAGGAGCCATCGACTGACTGCACACTGGCCTTCGGGCAAGTTAGAGCAATGCTATACGTATCTCTGGCGGTAAGTCAACTAATAGTTGCAAGTCGGCGGGCGGAAGAACCAACCATTACGGATGGAAGCCCAAGGACTGAAAACTCCCGTTACTTACTTACTTACTTACTTACTTACTATATTGAGATTGAAAATACATGATATATTTTGAGTATATTTTGTTTCAGCTTTCGTTGAATTGTCCACTATCATTCTGATTTTTGACTGAATACAACCTTGTAAAGGAGATATTTTTTCAGCGGAATACAAAAAATGCCAAAAGGTCTAGCAGAAAAAAAAGGAAAAATCTTCCACTGCTCATCTGCACCTACTGAAAAAAAATGGCGTGCTGTAGACTAGCCTCTATTCTTATCTACTTTGGCTAGGCGAAAATTAAATACCGAACCGCGGCTATAAAAGTGAACGGAGAAGGAGAAGAAGGAGGAGGAGAAGGAAAATGCCGGTTTTAACATATATTTCGCCCTATGGGGAAATATATAAATATGACTTCTTTGGTTTACTATATATCTCGTCTTTGAAATGCAAGGCTTACAAATTTAATATATCTGTTAGTTTAATATATATGGGAAATTTCCAAATTTTCCAAGCTGGGCACCTCTGAGAAATCAGTTATGTTTGAAGGTTTTACTAGGATCCTATTAGTATCCTGACAGGTTTCCTGAACAATATCCTGACAGGATCTTAACTCAATCCTGACAGGATCCTAGTGAGATCCTGTAAGATAGTCCTGAAAAGGATTCCTTTGTCAGGATTTGAGTCCTACCAGAATCTTAACAGGATCCAAGGAGGATCCTAGTAGGATCCTGTTCCTGTCAGGATCTTACAGGATCTTATAGGATCTTACAAGATCTTGTAGGATCGTGTCAGGATTTTAACCAGTCCTCTTGAAGATTCCTGGAGACATATACAAAAGCAACGAAAACAGTACTCTTGCTCAAAAAGTTGTAGGTCCTTCACTAGATGGTATTCACTTTTTTTCCAAGATGACTTTTTTTTTTTTCGAAATCAAATAAATAGAATGAGAAATCAGCCAATTAACGAAGTTTTGTTAAAGGAGAATGGTCCTGATAGTTCCAGAATGTTTTAACAGGTTTGTTAAAGGAGAATGGTCCTGATAGTTCCAGAATGTTTTGACAGATTTGTTAAAGGAGAATGGTCCTGATAGTTCCAGAATGTTTTGACAGGTTTGTTAAAGAAGAATGGTCCTGATAGTTCCAGAATGTTTTGACAGGTTTGTTAAAGAAGAATGGTCCTGATAGTTCCAGAATGTTTTGACAGATTTGTTAAAGGAGAATGGTCCTGATAGTTCCAGAATGTTTTAACAGATTTGTTAAAGAAGAATGGTCCTGATAGTTCCAGAATGTTTTAACAGGTTTGTTAAAGAAGAATGGTCCTGATAGTTCCAGAATGTTTTGACAGATTTGTTAAAGGAGAATGGTCCTATACTGCAACTACAGCTGGTTGTGAAAGAGGATTTTCTGCTATGAATCTACAATAAAAAACAAGTTATGAACCTGCATAAAGCAGGAGACACTGGGAGATCTTTTAAGAATAACAGTTGATGGTCCAAGTATTGTTGAGTTTGATCCAGACCCACATTACCCACATTACCGAACCTGGCTAAACAATACACGTGGCATAACAAGCCTCGAAATTTCAAACTTTCACGTAAACTGTACTTTGTTTCCGTATTATATCAGTAACGGAAACATGTTATTTCATTTTATGGCGTTATCATCTCAGTGATTCAACTGTTTTATCTTCTATAAAGCAGAAACGGGTACTTTACAGAAATGGACATTCGTTTCCCTATCACAGTAACGATGCGGTAACGGAACGATCGTTGCCGTGAAATTTCGAGGCCTGCATAAGACATATCCATGGACATGCCCAAAAACATTCCTAAAATGTTGAACTTGTAATATGTTGTTGCTATTTTGTTTGTGTTCGGTAAAGCATTAATAAGATTTTAATGTTCTTCTCCCATCTTATAATCGCTTCAAATAAAAATGGTAGCATCACGAAGATGAAGAATAGTTGTTCTTTTACACATCATTGTTTGTTTTCAATAAAAACTATGTATGTAGTTGTTACGTATTACAATCCTTTGAATTTAGGTTGGCACTTGGCATTTGCCGATGCGAATGCCAATCAACTACTATTTAAGGTCAGCATCACTTTGCCCGATCTACCCCTTCACCATACCAACCTTAGAACATAAATAGGTTTATTTTACCAGCTTTACGTGGGGAGATCAAACATGTTCACCTGTCTCTTTCGTGTTAACGTGATTATAAAAGTCTTGTAATTAAGCATTCAGAGTAAATTGGATTAAAGGAAAAATCGCTAACATTGTATTCAGTATATTTTCACTCCCATGTCTATTATGCCAAACGATTTTTGTTATTATTAATTTCCAATATCATTTTCATTTCTTTACTACACAAGTGTTCGAACAGTTACCCTGGTTAAATATGTTTTTCAATAAATATAAAAATAACTATTTAATTTCTTTGTTTTCATTTGTCGACAGTGTCTTATGAAGACGCTCCATTTCTTCTTCATTTGCTAATGGCAAGTCCAACTGATCCCAGCATTTGTTTATCAGTCTGGGAACTTCACACAGCAGGGAATCCCTTTGAAATGGAAGAGATAAATTCTTCAAAACCTTAACCAAATCTTGCAAAAAATGTAAATAATACAGGAATTATGGGTTTTTCAAGAAATCAACGTAACCCAAGGCTTTCTTTCATCAGTGTCATAAGACTTTCTTTCCAGGTCATCAACTAGTACTTCATAGTTGGTTTCCATCACAGGGATTTTTCCAAGCACTTTGCAACTACCGTTTACCGGTAGTTGAATTGAGTTAAGAAACTCAGTCATTCATTGTCAATTAAACATTTTTTAGCTCTTTAATGCATAGTATTTAAAAACATGTTCTGAGAGAGTAATTAGGCCATTATTCACCAACTATCCCGTTGCCAGGGAGAACGACCACGGTTGCTAAGGTAATTTTGAAATTTCCCTTGTTATACGCATTAATTTCTTCATCTTACGAAAGAATATGAAAACAAAAGTGGTACAAGTAGGACTCGTTTTCATGTTATTCAATGAAATTAAAAAACATCTTAGTTTCCAACTCCCTACGCATGCCTCTCATGACAAGGCCTGTTTGTGGAGATTAAAATCTCTAAAATTGCGGAGCTTCCTGGACTGTAAAACTCAATCTTCTCTACGAAAAACGGTAGTAACCAAAAGTGCTTGGAAAAGTCCCAGCATGTAAGTGCTCTTGATCGACTTGATATCCAACGAATCTTTTTCAACAAACCAAATTCTTGGAAATCGTTTTCAAGCATGTCTGAAATTGCATAAGGTTCCTTTTGACGCACTGGTGAATCCTAAAAAGGAAATATGGCATTAATTGTGTCGTCAAAATGTCTCCAAAATAGGGGTCCTCTAATTTTCTGGCATCAAGAATGGCTTATTCAAGCCATAGGCAAGACAGTGTAAATAGATAAGACATTGTCTGTGATCTTTAAATCTCTTCTGCACACCGGAAACATGTCCAGACATAACACTTGTTCCGTCAAGGTTGTCATTCAAAAGTTTCTGGTAGAAATCCTTTAAAAACTCATCCTTTGTCTGATTGTCAGATACTTTCAAGGAAGCCACTGCTTTTTGAAATGCAGAAAATATACCATCAACTGTATCAGGAGAAACTATAGAAGCAAACTTAGTTATGGGCACTCAATCAGAAACTTATCGTACGTAAACAATTTCTGTTTCAACAATTACTGAAAGCATTGATTAAACATACAAAAACCTGCACAAGTATAGATAGTAAGAATGACTATTAAACCCTGCTTTAATTCACAAACTTTTATAAGTAAAGCGGCTTTTTTTTAAATTCTTTTCAAGTTCTGTTTTCATATTTTGGCTACTTCAGCTAAAAACTGTTTGCAGCTTTTGGTTTCGAGATTTTTTTTCCAATATTTAAACCGTTCAACTGTTGGAGCATACATAGCTTTTCGTATTTCACAAATGTCATCCCTTCTTTGGCTACACAGTAAGCAGTTTTAATTAATTTCTCTATTTCAGACTTCCTTTTTTCTGCATCGGAAGAAACAGCTACTTCAGTGCTTTTTTTCCAGGCTTGACTTCCCTTTGTACTTTTCTGGTAAGTGCTTGTCAATGCATGCCATGATGGAAGATAGATATAGTTGTGAAATTTTACACATTTTATCAGTATACTTTCATGATAAGAAAGTACACCAGGCTTAGAGAGTTAAGAATTACAGCTTACTGAACAACTGTTAACAAATCTTTCAAATTTATATGGGATTTTTCACTAGGTGTATTCCAATTTTGAGAAGTATTCCTTGTTCAAAAGATGATCATGCATAGTTGCTTCAAATAATTCTAAACAACAACTGAAAAATAACATTTAGAATTTAATGATGGATTGGGTCTACCATCCACTGTCAAGTTCTATGCATCAAGTCGGGTCAATATACATCAACCACACTTGAGTGCATAATGTAGAAAGGTAATTCAGTTCCTCTACTTGACTTGACTGTTTATTTTAAGGGTGCAGAAAAGCCATTTGACAGAGTAATCAAAGCTAACATTGGAGATTGTCATGCAATGGGACAAACTCCCATAACCTACATCAGACAGGTGAGGTGTATTAATTTTCTTTTACCAAAATTTCATTTGAATTTATAAATGTGGTAGTTGGCGAGCAAGTGCAGTTCTAATCATGTTTATATCGATCTATGATCAATTTGTTCTGAATGAAATGATTGTATATTCTAAACATGAACATTAACAAAGTTTTAGCAGATTTTTCATAATTTTTTGATATCTTGTCAATTTTTGTGTTGTCTTGACCTATAATATTTTCAATATTTGAATGGTATGATGTACTTCTACTTTCAACATCTTGTTCTTAATAATCTCAGAAAGCCAAATTGCCCAATCCTTAATTAGCATGTCCACAGTCTTACAAATTTTTATGCTTGAGGTTATTCCATTTTAGCTTGAACTTCAGTCTGTAGCTCTGTAGCTTGTTAAATACTTCAGCCTTATTTATATTGAAGACACCTTCAAGCTTTTTCAGGGTTTTTCTGATCATCACTCTGATGATGTCCACTGGAAAGTGTGGACGAATATATAGTGAAAATCAAGACTTCGTCATCTTTTCTTGATTTTAAGAAAATGTTTAAGCTTCTGCTGATTCTATTTTTATCAACTAATTATGTTCAATGTAAAAGCTTGAATATTTTCTTCTTTGTTGTCACTTTCAGAATGCGATCATCATCTTTGCATGCCCCTATTGCCTTGCTGGTCATACCAAGAACAAATGTATCTAAACTCACATGTGTCTTTGTACCTGGAAAATTTAAGTGAAAAGAAATTTCTTTCACAAAATTTAATTATAGCTTTCATGAATACCATGATTGCATTTCTTTGCAATAGAAAACCTAAGATTAATTTTCATAATGCTGAAATTACGTTTGCACTAATTACGTTACATAAATGATCAATCCTTAAAGATGTAATACTTATAATTGTATAAATGTAAACCTTTTATGTGCATTAATTGTTAGCTCTCAAATATCCCATCCACTAAATAGATTCTTGCAAGTATTATCACTGTCCTTTCCGGAAATGAATTTAACACCAATTATTCTTTGTATATACATCAATTTATTCTTTTAATTCAGTGCGATACACAAGTACTTCCTCAAGTACTACAGAATATTTCCTCAATAATAAGCTGTGTTTCTCCTTCACCATCAAACTGTTATCAAGAACTTTCACTAACCTAAACATTTTATCACAAGATACCATTTCTAAAATGTTTTCAAAGCTCAGTTTTTCCTTTTCTTGTATATTCCTTCATAAGGTTTATCACGATTTTTCAAAAGACTCTCCATCAAGGTTGAAACATGTAAAAAAATTTACAATTTGAGCATGGAGGGAGCAAAAGCTAGTCATAATGGATTTGTCAAAAGATTTTGTCGTTATTTTCTGTTCATCCTTCATAAGGCTTTGAAAATTTTGTGAAAATGTGTTCGTTTAGAAAGTATTTTATTATTTCTTTTGATTTTTGAACAAATATATAACAATCAATTTCATAATCAATGCTCTGACAATATCCACCACCAGTGTGTTTTGAACTACGTAACAGTAAGGTTATTGAAGAAAAAACTACAGTTTTTCAGTACTCAGAGTTTCATGCCGTACGTATTGTACGACAATCTTCAGCTAAATAACAGTAAGGTTATGATTTTTGGCATTTTATGACTGATTATTAAATTAATATGATTTTCTTTTACTTGTGTTATGTGCATCACATACAGTTCAGCAAGGATTTAGAGCTATTTATCTGCCTTTCTGTAAGGGAACAGAAATTTGCCTGTTAATTTTGGAATTCATCACTAAATGTTATGGGGGCTTCGGCACTTTGGAAACAGAAATTCCGATGGTCTGGTACACGATTTTTTTTTTATAAGCAACTTAGAATTTTGGTCAGAACTCGAGTTGCTTATTTTTCAGCCAATTTCTATATCTCGAGTTGCTTAATGGTTGCTTAAGTTTCTTAGCCTAAATTTCAGTGTTTTTACGAATAAGAGACAAAATACGGTTTAATATCAAGTCTTTAACAGAAGAGTGCTCTTTACAACTAAAACTAATGGCAATTTTTTAAACTACGTAAAGCTATGTTTTATATCTAACATAAAAATAGTATTTGATAGTAAATAAAGGAACTTTTTGAGTGCTTTGATTTTTATGTGAAATTTATGAGTTGCTTATGTTAACATTTGTTCAGAACTGAAGTTGCTTAATATTTTTTCAAATCGAGTTCAGTTGCTTATAAACGAGTTGCTTATAAAAAAAAAATCGTGTAACACATAAGTGATTATATTGATTATATTGATTTCATTAACAAGTTTACAAATATCTTTGGCTATCAAATATTATTCCGATTTGTTAATGACTGCAGGTTCTCTTGAAGGCCTGCCATAAGCCATAAAGCCTCCATGGTCAATATCTTCCTCTGTTAATCAACAATATTGGTTTGACAAACCAAATCTTACAGAATTTGCTAAATTTTCTTTAGGTGATAGCTGCATGTACCTATCCACCACTGATGGAACAAAGTATCTTTCCTCATGATGTAAATAAAAAATCAAAAAGCATTTTAGACACAATCCGAGGAAGCGTTGGCTGCTATAGTGAAATCCTTGGATTGGCTATTGTCCGGAAACACATTGCAGAATATATTGAAAGAAGGGATGGATATCCATGCGATGTTGAAAATATTCTTGTTGGAAATGGAGCAGGCGCTAATGTTAAGGTTATCTTCTTACAGTTAGAAACAGATTTTTGACTTTTTGAATCTTTTTTATAAGAACAGCAAAATCTGACCTAAGGATGGTTGTTCTTATTTTGTGAGCCTTTTACAATTTGAATTGTTCTGATTTTATTCTTTGCTTTAAGAACACAGTTTCAGATTTCAGCCTTCTTTTGTTCTTAGTTATGAAAGTTCCAGTAAAATAAAAATAAACCTTTTCAAAAGCAACTTTCCTACAAGTCATGAACTTTTCTCATTTTACAAGAAAATTGAGGCTCGAACTGTTCCTAATTTTTGGACCAATGATTTGAGCCTCAGGTTGTTCTTATTTTGCTCTTATTTTTCGGCCAAATCTTAGGATTGAGCTCTTGTAAAATTGTTCTGATAAAAGAAATTGTGTATATCAGAGCAATAATTTGAACCATGCTATGTTTTTTCTCTTTCTTAGTTGATGTTGAATCTTTTTGCTTCAGAATCTATTAAAAGTGGTGTCATGATACCAATTCCTCAATATCCGTTATATTCTGCAACTGTTCAGGAGTATAAAATGCAGCAGGTAACTTTTTTATTATTTTGGTGTTACCATAAGGATACCAAAGGTATCAGGTATCACTTCAGCTTTCAAGACATTTCTGTATTGCAGGCATTCCTCTTCAAGTAACTTGTTTTCCTTAGGTTGGTTACTATCTTAATGAAGACACGAATTGGAGTTTAGATATCAGTGAATTGAAACGTGCATTAGAGGAAGCTCGGAAGACTTGCAAGCCACGATGTTTATGTGTGATTAATCCTGGAAATCCGACTGGACAAGTTCTTTCCTACGAAAATATAAAAGAAATAATAATATTTGCTAAAGAAGAAGGATTGTTTCTAATGGCTGACGAGGTGTATCAAGATAATATATATGGCAAAGATTGTGAATTTCACTCTTTTAAGAAGGTCTTGTATGATATGGGCAAAGATTTTTATGAGGGCTTCCAAATGGCTTCATTCCATTCATGCTCCAAAGGCTTTATGGGAGAGTGAGTGAATTTATTCAGCATTTATATTCATTCTGTTGTTATCACAATGATTAAAGGGATTTTTTCAAAATTACTTTGATTCTTTTTTAAGGACATATATAAAAGCATTTTAAATGCAACTACCATATATGGATGGTACAAATCATTAAAAGTGTCTGAATTGAATGTTGAAAGTTCTCATTGCGGTTCGTAATATCAATGCGAATTAAGTTTAGCAATGCATTGTACTGGGAACAATCAGTTCGTAGTTTTAAGTTTTCTTTATTCTGTTATTGTTTTGTTCCTAGGTGCGGCCTTCGCGGTGGATATATGGAAGTGTTAGGTTTAGATGCTGACGTTCGTTATGAATTGCGTAAACTTAAATCTGTACAATTGCCCACGAATGTCATGGGTCAGTTGGCATTAGATTGCATAGTGGATCCTCCAAAGATAGGGGAGCCATCATATGAACTTTTCGTGAAAGTATGTATTTGTCTTAACAAGATGCTGCCAATAATAAGTTTGTGAAATTGAGGGAAATTTTAATATGTAACTTGGCAGGCCAGATATAAAGATAATTCTGATGATTCAGCATTCATCCAGCAAATTTGTATTGTCTATTTAATTGTAATTATTATTTAAGGATATCTAACGTGAGCATTTCATCGTATGACACATGAACCCAACAAACTAACCATTCTTAGCAGTTTTTCTTGCAAACACATTCATTTGCATTTCTAAGCTACAGATTGATTAAACCTTGCAAGCAGTTGAATGTATTAAGTCGTAGATTCTTCTTTCTTGTTTCTTTAGAAACATAACGACATAACTTCCTTGTAGAACAACTAAACAAGATCGAACTAGAGTTATTAGGTTAATTATCAATAAAAACATTTTTTCTTTTAGGAGAAGACCGATATTCTTTCATCCCTTAAATTACGTGCACAAATGGTTTACGATACTTTAAATAAGATAGATGGCGTTTCTTGTAATGAAGTGTCTGGTGCGATGTACGCCTTTCCTCGTATACACTTACCAGAAAAAGCAATTGAGAAAGCCAGAGTAAGTTTACTGTACATATTTGAGATGAGATTTCGATGTTAGTAAGTGATCATTGGTACTTGTGATTTCTAGTCACTGAACCAGGAGCCAGACTTTTATTACTGTTCACAACTGCTGGAAGAGACAGGCATATGTGTGGTGCCAGGCAGTGGTTTCAAGCAAAAGGATGATACTTATCATTTTCGGTAGGTTGCTTTACAGTTGTTTGAAGACTGTCTTGTTAATTCTTTATGATGGTCTTTCTCACTTTCTCAAAATCCTTAGTTTTTATTAAATTAAACATTTTTGATAAAAATATGGACGTTACTAATGCAAATCAATTGTACGAGAATCATGCGATGGAAACGTCTTCTGAAATGTTCTATTTCTGATGAAAAGCTACAAGATTACAACTGCATGACGCAAAGGTTTTGATGTCCTTCTTCTACGACTTTCACAAAGTATCAAAGATTCAAGAAAAAATTTACTGAATTAAAAACAATGTGCAACAAGTAAGTTACATTGTTGTATCAGATCGTCGATCGTTGAAATGCTTCTTCCCTGTATCGTTCAGTTTTGTTGTGAAATAGCTATTCTTCTCAAGGAAATGTTTTTTTGTAGAAATATCCTTGTACTCTTTTACCCCGTTTTCAAACCCATGGGCTTAAAATCGGATTTTTAATGTTGAGTCAGTTTTTTCTTTCAAAAAGTGGTCCGGATTTAAGTCCATGGGCTTAAAAAAAATAAGTACAAAAGATTCTCCAATTTGGCCAAAAAGGATAATATGCTTCATATACGATATATGGATCATATGCGAGAGAAGTATGACGCTACGCATATAACGTACGTTTTGGCAAACGGTGGAAATGTCACAGTGGAAGTAGTTGATAGCCGACAAAATTCAAGAAGAAATGGACTGAAAGTCCCTGGACTATACAAAGTAAAGTGTCCAGGTGTGGGCATTTGCTAGTTAAGGATTGTTTGAGAAGGAAGCTGTGCAAATTTGACCGGTTTTTATAGAAACAAGAGCCAGATGGCGCAAAACGGTAGCAGCAAGCAGCATACTTTCGAAAGCACGACCAAAAATTGCCATAAAAAAAATAGTTAGTGTAAAGAGGTCTTATCGAATGTAAATGGGGTCTTATTAAGAAACGCCACCAGCAAATAATTTTCAAGACAAAGAAATGTACATGAGTCGAATTTTTTCAAGAAAAAAATTATAAGAACTTATGTGTAAAAAAACGCGTCTGCTTCGAAAAAAATTTAAAACAATAACAAAGATTCCATGGACTCAAGAAACCTTCCCAAAAACTGTGATCTTTGAAATATTTAATGCAAAATGACGGTTTAGATAGCTGACAAACTTTAGATGTAATTAAAAAGTTCGTTAAGGTTGAACTACCGACGATAAAATCGTACCTTACATCCAAATGTTAAGCATTTTTAGTAAAAGTAACTACTTTCTACTTTTAACTTAAAGCCTTACTACCAAAATATCTCTTTCTTCATGTATTATTAAGCGATGAAATATTAGAAAAATTTATTTTAGAATGTTTGCTGGATATAACCTTCGAATATTTTTAGACTGCGTTCCTTTGTGAGATTTCATATGATTTTCTGAACGAAATTTGATCGACTGTTAAGCGTAGGCTAAAAACTGCCGTTTCGGCCGGAGGAGTAGTAGGACGAGGAGGAGTAGTAGGAGTCCAAGGGTGTTTTAATACGGTATTCGCTTACGCTGCTACCGTAAAAAATGATGCACCTGAGAATGATTTTGTTTTTTCTCGAATGCTGAAAATGGGTACGTATTTACGCCCATGGGTTTGAATATGGATGTAAGCCCATGGGTGCATATGTTTTAGCTTTCAAATCGAAATTTTTTTTATGGTTCCTTTCATGGCAACAGATGTCTTCAAATTCTCAAAATCGGATTATTTTGTTTGCCGTTGTTGTTGCAAATATTCTGCATGGGTTTTAATGACTATGAATTGTTAAGGAAAGAAAACAGAGTTGTAACACCAGCATGCGTCATAAGCAGAATTGAATTTCATTTGATTTCACCTGATTCCTTCTCGAGTGATGTACCCACCTGTTTCATTCAAATAACTCAACGAAACAGTGAATGAAAGACATTTTGTATACATCCTGAAAATTCTTTAATTTTTGAAATTTTGAAGTAGACGTATACTTCTTTCGTTTCTTTGTGGTTCCATTGGTTACCCATTGTTTATCTTTCTGATGTGGTTACTTTGGTGGATGTACTTTTTTACTATCAAATTAAAACTTTATATTGTTATATATTTTATATAGTTCACTATATAAAATATACGTATAAGTATTACGTCTACTTCAAAATTTCAAAAATTAAAGAATTGCGAATTTTAGAATTTTAAAATTGTTATGGGACTAAGAGCCATTGTAATGTATAGATATGCCCGAAATAAACCCTTGTTATTATTATTATTATTATAAAGTATAGTACAATGCGAATGATTCGCATTAGTGACGTCACTTTTCCAAAACTTTAAACCTAAATATCTCATAAATTATATATCCAAACGAGTTGAAATATTTATTTTAAAGTTCTAACCCTAAGTTCTAACCCTTCATTCTCCTTTATGGAATGACCTGATTTTTTTTAGTATGACCATTCTCCCGCCTGTTGACCAATTAAAAACGTTTCTGGAAAAACTTGAAATCTTCCACATACAATTCTTAAAAGATCACGACAGCTAATAAGTAGTCCCATCTTGTTGCATGAATGGTGGCGGTGCTGAGTTTTATCAGTGTGTTTGCGTGGTGTGTATATTTTTATTTTGGAAGGTACTTATTTTATCGGAAAAAGCTTAGCCTAGTCCATATTGCTTTCTGTCGACTACTGTTTTGACGTGGTGAAGGTTTCTGCTACTCTGCTTAACAGGTGCCTAGACAAAAGCTATGTAACAAAACGTTTAAGCCGTGAATTTCGAATCAAAGAATTGTTTTTGCGATTAAATAAATGCTAGGTTGAGTTTTATGATGTTACGATAATGCGAAATTTATTTATGAGTATGTTTAAGGTGATTCAAACATTACATTATGACGGTGAAAAGACTACTAAAAGTATTTGAACAAATGAATCAAAGCCCTCACTAACCCAGACACGTTCCACAAGGTTTTCACCGTAAAGTGTAATGTTTGAGCTCTGTTACTTAAACATACTGTTATCGAACTATACAATTCACTTAACGAAAGTTTTTACATGCATTGAAGGATACGTTTTGAAGGATACGCTTTGAGCATAGTTTTAACAAGTTCGATTCTTTGGCAAAAATAAATGAAAGTTTGCTAATTAAAATCCAAAAACTTTTTTTCAGTATTGAAGCATTATACAATTTTGCAGTGTCAGTACATGATATCCTTAACCACAAACAATTTATCCTTTACACTTTCACTTTTTTTATAAGAATGTATTTATATCCATATGGTTTATATGCATATGGTTTATATGCATATGGTTTATATCCATATGGTTTATATCCATATGGTTTATATGCATATGGTTTATATGCATATGGTTTATATCCATATGGTTTATATCCATATGGTTTATATCCATATGGTTTATATCCATATGGTTTATATCCATATGGTTTATATCCATATGGTTTATATCCATATGGTTTATATCCATATGGTTTATATCCATATGGTTTATATCCATATGGTTTATATCCATATGGTTTATATCCATATGGTTTATATCCATATGGTTTATATCCATATGGTTTATATCCATATGGTTTATATCCATATGGTTTATATCCATAAAACCTTATGTTGATAAAACCTGATGTTGATTTATTATTGTTGTTGTTTGTGAAGGAGATACACGTTTTTTTTTTTTATAAGAAACATGTTTATAAGAAACCTACATGTAGAATCTTCAAAAATTAAGAAACTTTTACTAGCTACTACATTGTCTATTTCTGAAAAAAGAAACTTTAGTAGGGAGCTTGTAAACGGACATGACATTGCATTTGTATTTTCCAACAGAAAATTTAGAACGACATGATTCGAGTGTTTTGTTTTTGTTTTGTCAATCGTCGGACAGTTTATTACATACTGCATTCAGATTCAAAACAGATATTTTTAGTGACAATGAAGCAAGCTACCATCTTTAAGTTTGGGCTTACCAAAATTGTTGAACATCGTGGTGATAGTGTTCAAGTTTCTGGACAAAATGGTGGTTTCAAGCGATAACAACAATCGGAATGGTAAGAAAACCACAACTGCGATTTTCACCAGGTGCGGAGCGGGTGAAAAGTAAGAAACTAAATAAGAAACCTTTGAAAATAATTGAAAGAAAAACGACATGAATAACGAATATTATTTTCAAATATTCCCAACAGCACCGATCCTTTCAGAAATGCACGTGAAAGGTTTTTAACTCACCCAATTATAGGTATTCGAGTATAGCATGCCGGGATTTTTCATTGTACAGAAATGTATACGTCCATACTTTAATGTATACGTCCATACTCATTTGTAGTCTGCACAACCGTATACTCTAACTCGAACCTCTAAGGGGAAGGGGAACACAGAATAATGGAGTGATAGAGTGCTATTGCTAATTTTTAGCTTGAAGGGACCCAATGATTCAGTTCGAATTATGGAGAGTTCGAGTAATGGAAAGTCGAATTATAGAGAGTCTAATGTAAATATATACATTGACTTAAAATCGTGACGAAAATAGATACCTTCCAGTAAACTTAGTTTAAAGTAAAGCTAAGCCTAAATTTCACATAAAAAATTAATTCCATTAATTCTTAATGCAATATCTGAGGCAATATCTTTTACATCGCTTGATTTTGCAGAAACTGCAAAGAGCAAGTTCATCTCCATGATTACGAAAATGCTTATACTTTAAAAAAGCACCGCCCTCTCATAAGGGCTGCACCTAAAATCATTGAAATTTAATTCATTGCATGTAAAAACGATTCGTAATTACTTCATGAATTTTTATGGAAATAAGGATCTTATATTTCCAGTAGTAGAGCATTACGCAACAAAGACGGTTGTGTTATTTTAAAGTCAGTTAATCTGTTAAAAATTTCTTCATATCTGATTGATTTTATTTACAATTACGACTTCTTTCCTTCTTCTAATAAACTACTCAATTTCTTTTTCTCTTGTATCTTCATGTTCCCAAAGTCATCATATTCATACATTCCACAACAGCAATCGTCTTCAATAATTTATTTCGTCTGCTCTGGGAGCTAAAGATTTACTCATAACGCCGTGAACCTAAGAAAAAAATAACAAATATTACGTACCGTAAATAACTGATAATAAGTGACCCTGGGCGCTTATAATTTATTTGAATTTTTACAGTGGGGCGCTTTATACGGACGGGGCGCTTCATTGAGTCCCTGGCGGTTAATAAGAAAATCACTAAAATCGCTAATACAGTTTATCTTTTCACTGAATGTTTTTTCCGTTCAGATACAAAGAAACACTAATCCAATGAGTCTAATTTCTCTTCTTCATCATCTTCACCATCTTCATCTAAAGCATGAAGTCCAGCGTGTTGCGAGGGCGATATCGTCTTCTTCGATTTGGTCACTTGTAAACGGATTTTCATCGCGTTCAAATTAAATAAAATGGAAAGCTCGATAAATACTCTCTCACTTTGAGATGAAAATAATTCATTTCCGTGTTTGTTATGTTTCCTTCATTATTATGCTGACACAAACCACCTGGGCGGACACGGAGCGCTTAATTGAGTGGGCACTAAATGTGTTGTGAGCCCCCGGACGACGCGAGAATTTTTTTGCTCGTCTTTTGAAATATGACGGACGTACGAACCTGTGTTGATAAAGAAGTTAAATCTTCCAGCGATGAATATGTTCAGTTCATAGATATGAAGTGGAAATCCATTACAGAAGATACTCCTCTTGAAATTAATCTTAAATCTTGCTGTAATGAATGTAATACTGCAGTTGAAGTATCAAGTGACTTGGAAAAATTCGTTAAGCACCGTATGGATATTTTTCGCACTGAAATCATATCAGAAGTCAAACAGATCACACAAGACAGGTATAAATTCAATGATAATAAAAGTATTTTGGAGCATCGTATCGAAATGTTACAGGGAGATAATGATTTTTTGAAAAAACAGCTAAATGATTTAACTGGATTCTTAGAGGTTTTAGTTAACTGTGTTTGTAAACAGCACAATCACTGTTGCATGACGGATGTAAAATCGTCTGATGACGTCAACCAAAAAATTCTGTTGATGAAGTTATCGGTAATCAATTATGTAATTTTGATTCTGTTTCTGTCCCTGAGATCGTTAATGTTGACACTCCTGAGACCTCAACGATTGAGGCGCAACCTCAATCTCATTGAAAAGTCGATAGCAGAACAATTACTAGAGGTTAGGAAGAGTAAACATGATGATTTTGTTAAATATAAAGATGATAAAGATGCAGTTAGCGATTCTATTCTTGTTGTTGGCGATTCAATGCTGAATGCAGTCAAGGATAAAAGTGTAAAAACGTGAAAATCAAATATTTTTCGGGTGCTAAAATTGATGATGTTAATTATTTCGTCTTTGACCCCACGTGTGGACAATGCAAAAGCGGATATAACAATTCAACAACCATTTGAAACAGTTAAAAGTAGATGTGATGGACAACAGTAATATCACTATCCGGGATCTAGGAAAGAAAGGGTTGCACCTCTCATCAAAAGGTAAAGAAAAGTTGGCGAAGAATATTGTTGACACAATTGAAAAGTCGAAACAACACATTCATGAAAGTCAAAAACAGATTGCAATAACATTTTATTCTCCACTTTTTCCTAGTGGGATTTATGTTCCAGGTCATTCTACTTAAATTACATCATATTATATACTTAATGGCAACTTAAAGCTAGTAAGGCAAGTTCAGGAAAATTGTAACGCCACCAAATCCCCCAGACACGTTCCACAAGGTTTTCACCGTAAAGTGTAATGTTTGAGCTCTGTTACTTAAACATACTGTTATCGAACTATACAATTCACTTAACGAAAGTTTTTACATGCATTGAAGGATACGTTTTGAAGGATACGTTTTGAGCATAGTTTTAACAAGTTCGATTCTTTGGCAAAAATAAATGAAAGTTTGCTAATTAAAATCCAAAAACTTTTTTTCAGTATTGAAGCATTATAGAATTTTGCAGTGTCAGTACATGATATCCTTAACCACAAACAATTTATCCTTTACACTTTCACTTTTTTTATAAGAATGTATTTATATCCATATGGTTTATATGCATAAAACCTTATGTTGATAAAACCTGATGTTGATTTATTATTGTTTGTGAAGGAGATACACGTTTTTTTTTTTATAAGAAACATGTTTATAAGAAACCTACATGTAGAATCTTCAAAAATTAAGAAACTTTTACTACTACATTGTCTATTTCTGAAAAAAGAAACTTTAGTAGGGAGCTTGTAAACGGACATGACATTGCATTTGTATTTTCCAACAGAAAATTTAGAACGACATGATTCGAGTGTTTTGTTTTTGTTTTGTCAATCGTCGGACAGTTTATTACATACTGCATTCAGATTCAAAACAGATATTTTTAGTGACAATGAAGCAAGCTACCATCTTTAAGTTTGGGCTTACCAAAATTGTTGAACATCGTGGTGATAGTGTTCAAGTTTCTGGACAAAATGGTGGTTTCAAAATGGTGGTTTCAAAATGGAGGTTTCAAGCGATAACAACAATTGGAATGGTAAGAAAACCACAACTGCGATTTTCACCAGGTGCGGAGCGGGTGAAAAGTAAGAAACTAAATAAGAAACCTTTGAAAATAATTGAAAGAAAAACGACATGAATAACGAATATTATTTTCAAATATTTCCAACAGCACCGATCCTTTCAGAAATGCACGTGAAAGGTTTTTAACTCACCCAATTATAGGTATTCGAGTATAGCATGCCGGGATTTTTCATTGTACAGAAATGTATACGTCCATACTTTAATGTATACGTCCATACTCATTTGTAGTCTGCACAACCATATACTCTAACTCGAACCTCTAAGGGGAAGGGGAACACAGAATAATGGAGTGATAGAGTGCTATTGCTAATTTTTAGCTTGAAGGGACCCAATGATTCAGTTCGAATTGTGGAGAGTTCGTGTAATGGAAAGTCGAATTATAGAGAGTCTAATGTAAATATATACATTGACTTAAAACCGTGACGAAAATAGATACCTTCCAGTAAACTTAGTTTAAAGTAAAGCTAAGCCTAAATTTCACATAAAAAATTAATTCCATTAATTCTTAATGCAATATCTGAGGCAATATCTTTTACATCGCTTGATTTTGCAGAAACTGCAAGAGAGCAAGTTCATCTCCATGATTACGAAAATGCTTATACTTTAAAAAAGCACCGCCCTCTCATAAGGGCTGCACCTAAAATCATTGAAATTTAATTCATTGAATGTAAAAACGATTCGTAATTACTTCATGAATTTTTATGGAAATAAGGATCTTATATTTCCAGTAGTAGAGCATTACGCAACAAAGACGGTTGTGTTATTTTAAAGTCAGTTAATCTGTTAAAAATTTCTTCATATCTGATTGATTTTATTTACAATTACGACTTCTTTCCTTCTTCAAATAAACTACTCAATTTCTTTTTCTCTTGTATCTTCATGTTCCCAAAGTCATCATATTCATACATTCCACAACAGCAATCGTCTTCAATAATTTATTTCGTCTGCTCTGGGAGCTAAAGATTTACTCATAACGCCGTGAACCTAAGAAAAAAATAACAAATATTACGTACCGTAAATAACTGATAATAAGTGACCCTGGGCGCTTATAATTTATTTGAATTTTTACAGTGGGGCGCTTTATACGGACGGGGCGCTTCATTGAGTCCCTGGCGGTTAATAAGAAAATCACTAAAATCGCTAATACAGTTTATCTTTTCACTGAATGTTTTTTCCGTTCAGATACAAAGAAACACTAATCCAATGAGTCTAATTTCTCTTCTTCATCATCTTCACCATCTTCATCTAAAGCATGAAGTCCAGCGTGTTGCGAGGGCGATATCGTCTTCTTCGATTTGGTCACTTGTAAACGGATTTTCATCGCGTTCAAATTAAATAAAATGGAAAGCTCGATAAATACTCTCTCACTTTGAGATGAAAATAATTCATTTCCGTGTTTGTTATGTTTCCTTCATTATTATGCTGACACAAACCACCTGGGCGGACACGGAGCGCTTAATTGAGTGGGCACTAAATGTGTTGTGAGCCCCCGGACGACGCGAGAATTTTTTTGCTCGTCTTTTGAAATATGACGGACGTACGAACCTGTGTTGATAAAGAAGTTAAATCTTCCAGCGATGAATATGTTCAGTTCATAGATATGAAGTGGAAATCCATTACAGAAGATACTCCTCTTGAAATTAATCTTAAATCTTGCTGTAATGAATGTAATACTGCAGTTGAAGTATCAAGTGACTTGGAAAAATTCGTTAAGCACCGTATGGATATTTTTCGCACTGAAATCATATCAGAAGTCAAACAGATCACACAAGACAGGTATAAATTCAATGATAATAAAAGTATTTTGGAGCATCGTATCGAAATGTTACAGGGAGATAATGATTTTTTGAAAAAACAGCTAAATGATTTAACTGGATTCTTAGAGGTTTTAGTTAACTGTGTTTGTAAACAGCACAATCACTGTTGCATGACGGATGTAAAATCGTCTGATGACGTCAACCAAAAAATTCTGTTGATGAAGTTATCGGTAATCAATTATGTAATTTTGATTCTGTTTCTGTCCCTGAGATCGTTAATGTTGACACTCCTGAGACCTCAACGATTGAGGCGCAACCTCAATCTCATTGAAAAGTCGATAGCAGAACAATTACTAGAGGTTAGGAAGAGTAAACATGATGATTTTGTTAAATATAAAGATGATAAAGATGCAGTTAGCGATTCTATTCTTGTTGTTGGCGATTCAATGCTGAATGCAGTCAAGGATAAAAGTGTAAAAACGTGAAAATCAAATATTTTTCGGGTGCTAAAATTGATGATGTTAATTATTTCGTCTTTGACCCCACGTGTGGACAATGCAAAAGCGGA
Source organism: Turritopsis dohrnii (assembly GCA_027922465.2). Taxonomy (NCBI): domain Eukaryota; kingdom Metazoa; phylum Cnidaria; class Hydrozoa; order Anthoathecata; family Oceaniidae; genus Turritopsis; species Turritopsis dohrnii. The sequence goes on along the minus strand of BQMF02000152.1, from coordinate 267,929 downwards.
TATAACAATTCAACAACCATTTGAAACAGTTAAAAGTAGATGTGATGGACAACAGTAATATCACTATCCGGGATCTAGGAAAGAAAGGGTTGCACCTCTCATCAAAAGGTAAAGAAAAGTTGGCGAAGAATATTGTTGACACAATTGAAAAGTCGAAATTGATGGGAAATCAGCGGTGTGCAGCAACCAAATACCATAATCCTTGAGATCCAAGTACGCAAATAATGTTTTTATAGGGTATATCAATATAAATTCTATAAGAAACAAATTGTCAGATCTATACAACACTATTGAGGATAGTTTTGATGTCATTTCTATAGCAGAGACAAAACTAGATGGCTCTTTTCCACAACCCCAATTCCATTTGACTGGTTACAAAACTCCCTACAGAGTGGATGTCAGCGATACTAGTGGGGGATTCTCGTCTATGTAAAGAAAGGGATTATCCTCGTCACGCTTAAGACGTTTTGATTTGCCAGATGACATCCAAATTATCCCAATAGAGATTGTACTCAAAAGTAAAAAGTGGGTCATCATTTTTAAATATCGTCCACCAAAGACTGAGAGTTTGACATATTTTCTATCGAACCTTTCTAGTATAATTGATTTCTATAATTCAGATAGGTGTGTAGTGATTGGTGATTTCAACGCTGAACCCAGTGACAAAAGGCTTATATCATTCATGGAGAGCCAAATGCTGTACAACCATGTTAACTTCAAAACATGTTTCAAGTCTAAAACCGGCAGTTGCATTGATTTGATTTTATCAAACTCAAAACACTCTTTACATTCTACAGGTGGTTTGAACACGGGGATCAGTGACCATCATCAATTAATATACACAATGTTAAAATCTACTTATACCAAGTTGCCTCCAAAAGAGATAGAATACAGATCTTATAGAAATTTTGTAAAACAGGACTTTACTTTTGATCTTTCAGAAAAGCTTTATAGCAGCAGTATTGACCTAGGAGATTATGAAACATTTGAAACTGTCCTGTTCTTGAAAGACATGCACCGATAAAGAGGAAATTGATAAGAGGTAATGAAAAACCACACATGAACAGGGAGTTTAAAAAAGCAATTATGAAACGCTCTAGACTTCACAGCAAGTTTTTAACGTCCAAGTGCTTTGATTATCAAGCATATAGAGTACAGAGAAACCTTGTCACCAAATTGAATAAGGGGCTGTTTATATGAGAGGCGGGACGGGACGTTTGCCGGGACGGGACGAAAAACGGGATCCCGCCTCCACTGAAGTTTTCATAAAAAATCTATCTCGTGTTTATATGAAAAAAACTATCCCGGGACAAAAAACGTCCCGTCCCGGTTAGGCGAGATCTCGCTTTCTCAAACCGGGATCCCGCTTGAAGCGGGACGTTTTTTATCATATAAACACACTGTCCCGGGACGTTTTATAATGTTTTAAATGCAATTGCTGTCTCGTCTCGGCAAAACTCCTACTTAATGTTTTCTCATGTAAAGGCGGGATAAAGTCATCCCGTTTTTCGTCCCGTCCCGGCAAACGTCCCGTCCCGCCTCTCATATAAACAGCCCCTAAGAAAGCCAAGTTAGACATGTTCAATAGAGCATGTGAATCTCGTACACAGAAACCTAAAGAGTTTTGGAATCTTTGTAAGCCCTTTTTCTCGAACAAAGGCCCTGTCGATATTGATATGGTTCTTAACCTAAATGGCAGGATTATTCAAGATAGTGATGAGGTTGCAAAAAGTTTCAACGTATATTTTAACACCATCACTAAGTCGTTAAATCTTTTTAATTGAAATGCGAATTATTGCTCAAATTTGAACGATCCAGTCGAAAGAGCAATAGAGAAATTTAAAAACCACCCCAGCATAATTAAAATTAAGAGTGTGTTTACGGGATCTCCAAAATTCCAATTCAAAGAGATTGACTGTCTTTTTGTCCGAAAGATGATGATGGAGTTAGACTGTACAAAGAAGACTGGAGGCCCTATTCCTAACAATATTTTGAAAGCCTCTGTCGATGTTTCGTGTGCTATAATCAGAGATTGCATAAATTGTTCTTTCCAAACGTGCAAGTTCCCAGACCGACTTAAGCTTGCAGAAATCATGCCTGTAAACAAAACGGGAGACTTTCACGATATAGGCGATTATAGACCAATTAGTATTCTTCCAACAGTATCCAAACTATATGAAAAGGCTATGCAAAAGCAGCTATCTGAATTCTTCGAAGCGAAATTCTCAAAGTTCTTATGTGGCTTCCGAAAGGGTCACTCTACTCAACATGCCCTTTTTCGTCTTTTGAATTCATGGCAAAAGAGTTTGGATGCCGGTAAAATAGTTGGAACTGTACTGATGGATCTATCAAAAGCTTTCGATTGTCTCCCGCATGACCTTTTGATTGCAAAACTTGATGCATATGGGTTTGATTTCAAGAGTCTAAGCTTAATAGCTGATTACCTTACTCGTAGATCTCACAGAGTTAAGGTGAATTCGTCTCTGAGTGAATGGTTGGAAATGGTTTTTGGTATTCCACAAGGCTCTGTTTTAGGTCCTCTTCTTTTTAACATTTTTTTGAATGACTTTATCCAAAAAGCAAATGTTTGCAACTTTGCTGACGACAACACTCTTTTTACCTGTAGAGACTCTTTAGAAGATGTTATCACAATACTTAAAAGGGAAACCAAAAACATGTTTAAGATTAACACAATGGCAGCAAATCCAGAAAAGTTTCAAGTTATGTTTCTGGGTAGAGGAAAACTAGATCAGGTACGTTTTGATATTGGTAAGAATTCTTTAAAATCCAAACCGCATATTAAACTTTTAGGGGTTACCATTGATTATAAACTGGATTTCAATATGCATGTAGAAGGACTTTGTAAGACTGCATCACAGAAAGTTAAAGAGCTATTCCGTATTCGACCGTTTCTGAACACCATTTGCGCTAAAAGACTATGTGATGCTTATATTTTATCATCCTTTAATTATTGCCCTCTTATTTGGATGTTTGGAAGAAAAAAAAACAACACGGCTATTAATAAAATTCACAAAAGGGCGCTGTGTGCAGTCTATCAAAATTTCAATAGTATTTTTGAAGAGTTATTGAATCTCGATCAGAGTGTCAAAATACATGTAAAGAATTTGAGGACTTTGCTGATAGAAGTATTTAAGTCAATCCATAAATTGAACCCAAAATTTATGTGGGATGTATTTCTACCTAAGATAAGTCGGTACAACCTCCGATCAGGAAACACACTGATTCTGCCCACAACAAACACTGTAAGACATGGCCAAAACTTTCTGGCCTTCAGAGGAAGTCTTCTGTGGTCAATTTTACCTGTGCATTTTAAAAACTCACAATCTACAGCAGAATTTAAATCAAAACTTAAAAAAGAATGGTTTGGTGAAGGCTGCAACTGCGTAAATTGCAAGTGAGATTTGTGTTTTTTACTTTTCAATATTTTTCATAATTTATTCTGAACGATACTTTTATGAATGAGATTTTATATAATTTTTATAATATTTTTAATGTTGTTGGTGTCTATTAGTTCTTGTAACTATTTATCTTTGTGCCAACGAGAAATAAATAAATAATAATAATAATAATAATTAAAAAAACTTTCAACCAACTTTGACTACCAAGTTTTGTTCACAACACTGCATGAAGTCTTCTAATCACTACCATATGGTTCGTGTGTCAAATTGCAACCATTAGACTTTACGGTGTCGGGTCGGGCCATGGAGGTCTTAGCCTAATTTGTTCAAACATATTAATTGTGAGTGTTTTCACCGTTTAAATGAAATGGTTGCAATTTGACACATGAACATACTCCTAGCAAGATGGTGGATTTTCTTCATCGTGTTGCATTATGGTCCAAATCGTACAAGCCTTCTACCATTTAGTCTGCAAGCATGTCGGACATCTAGCGCTTCGCTTATATACCTTATCGGCAGAAAAAAAGTCGGCAAAAATTTTAGTCGGCAAAAATTTTAGTCGGCAAAAATGTTAGTCGGCAAAAAAATTAGTCACTTGGACAAAATTTAGTCACTTTTTACCGACTAATTTCCAAGACAAAAAAATGTCGAAGGAAGTTTGGATAATTTAAAAGTTTTTTTAAGAAATAAAATACAACACCAAAAAAAGGCTAGGTAAAATAGGTTAATTAATCAATTTCAATAACAGTTTTGCTCTTCATTTGTGTATTTTCATTATTTTGTTCTTTTTGACCCTTCTTTTTGTTTTTCTTCAGTTTGTTTTTGTCCTGGCGGCATTTGTTTTTCTTCAGGTGGCCACCTTTACAGTGGAGTTGCTTGTGCAACTCGTAGGGTGGTCTCCTAATTCAAATGTATATTTTAATTTTTTTCATAATTTATAATTTTAAATTATTTCTTTTGTACACATTTGAGTTAAATAAATATGTTCTTCTTCTTCTTCTTCTTCATACAATTTGATTTCAATTACATTTTCATACTACTGCAAAAAAACCAGATTAGAATTGGCACAGAGAAGAAACACAGAGAAGAAAAATCGGCAAAAAGTAGTTTGGCAAGTAGTTTTTGGAAGAAAAAAAAAATCGGCAAAAAGTTAAGTCGGTAAAAAAAAAGTGGCAAAAAAGTTTGGTCGGTAAAAAAAAAGTCGGCAAAAATTTTAGTCGGCAAAAAATATTAGTCACCTAGCCAAAATTTAGTCACTTTTTGTCGACTTTTTTTTTACCGATAAGGTATTTATCATTAGTTGGTGTTGCCGTTATTATACCACTTTTTAGTTTTGTTCGCATGGCGTTAATTGAATGAAGATCGAACGCCGATTCGTGCATTCCTTGTTTACCTTGACGATGGGGGACTGATACTTGCCAAGTGTGTCAAATGATATGGTTAGAAGAGATACAGGCCAAAATAAAACTTAGCCTGGATTCTGCTGACCTCTGCCAAATTGGCTTTGAACTTCACTAAAAGGGACACGTGGAAACTATCGTAAAAAAATAACAATAATGAATTTTCTCGTGAAAACACGGTGGCAAGGGCTTTTTCACTCAACACAGCTAAAAAGATACATTATTTCTACATCAACTGCCATGAATGCAAATTTAACTATCGATAACATTAATCCAGTTCTCAAAAAGGTGGAATATGCTGTGAGAGGTCCTATAGTAATCAAAGCTTCAGAGCTCGAAAAGGATCTTAAAAAGGTGAGATTTTTGCGACGCAGAATTAAATGAAATTCATTCCTTTCGTTTTTACTTTTCTTCTTGTGTGTACCTGCAGGAAAAGAGAAAAAAAATTACGGAAAATAACAGCCAGTGAATAATTATATATATACTTCATTAAAAACACATGTTAAAATTGTTTTCTCCTTGTTAAAAACATAAGATCAAGCTTACATCATTATCAAGTTAGATAACTTGATAATGACTAACTTGATAATGTAAGCTTAATCTTACAAAAAGCGTCGTATATATGTTTTTGACAAGGAGAAAAAAAATTTTAACATGCGTTTTTAAGTATGTAAGAAAAAAGTTATATAGCTAATAGTTTCTACATCAGTGCCACATCCAGACATTTTTTGGGCATACCGTTTTCTTAGATTAGGTTAGTATTGTGACACCCAAATGGTGGTTGTTAAGGGGCAAAAATGTTTAAATTTGAAAAGGTCTAGATCCCAGGAAAATGCACTTCCCTAAAGAGATTTACATTATATTGATTTATAAGATCAAGGTAAGTTTTACATACCTTGGTGGACGAATGGGTAATGAGATACGAAGAAGTTTTAGAGCAGACAAAAGGGGGATGTTTTAACTCGCGAACCCCAAACATGAGGACTGAGCGTCAATGCAAATCTCAACTCTCACAGTCTTAACTTATTTGTCTGATTGTGGTCGAAATAGATTCACATTTTCTAATATATGAACAATAAAATGTAAGTTTTTCTTCACCTTATTATCTATTATCCTCAGTGGAAAGTGTTATAGACTAATGTCGCTTTATTCATTTTGTTTTTACAGAATATTAATTATTAAATATGATAGCTGTTAGCTACGTAAGGCACTAGTAGCATCTGATGGTATAGTTGAGAATACAATCGCGAATACAAGATATATCGATGCAAACCTTCTGTAAATACGAAAATTAAGGTCTTTTAAATTCTGGACACAAATGTACAAAAATTAATTATGAAAAACTTTTTTGGGCGTATATTTTTGGGCACCCATACCGTTCCAACGGTACCAAATCACGTCTGGATGCGGCCCTGTACATTCCATAAAACTTGCACCAGTTTTTTATAAGAGCAATTTTTTATAAGAACAACAGCTTTGGATTTGGACAAAAAATAAGAACAACCTGAACAACCTACCAACATTGTTCCAACAATTAAGAGCAGCTTGAAACTGAATATATTTGGTTCGCTGCCACTGTTTTGCAAATTAATTTTAATCGTCAAGGTGGAAACAAGAACAAACAAAGTTGTTCTTCTTAAAAAGACTTATTTTTATCTTACCGGAACTATGAAAAAAATGATGGAATTCTACAACTGTGATCTTAAATTGGCACAATTTATTTTATCCCTCACCCAGCGCTATTGACCCAGAAACATCCTAAGTCTTCACAGGGAAACAGATTGGTAGCAGTGGCACCAGGGACCCAGCTGGGGCTCAAACCTGGAATCTTTGTTGTGCCAGCCGAACACGTTACCATTGTAGCACTGCTGCCTCAGGTCAGATTTTGTTGGTTCTTATATAAAACAGGTTATGCCACTATGTATGTCACAGTTTAGGGAAAATCGATAGAGTTCATCAGAAATTTATCTGTAATAATTATCTACTTATAGATAATCAATAATTCTGGTTATTAATCACCAATACTGATTTAATCAGTAATACTGGTGGTTACTGATAATTTAATTATTCTTGATTTATATTTATTGCTGTCGTTTTTTTATTGATTACATTGCATAATGTCATCAGAAAACCCTGGAACAACCATGACTGGTTTTTGTTAGTGTTTACAGTGACATTTGTTTGCCAAGAAAAAATCAGAATGCTGTATATACCCAAACCAAAAGAAATGCTCTGTTTTTTTATGCAGATGTTCCATTACCGCTGTTCTGTTGAATAAATGGAACCATATTAAATGAAACATATTAACATGTCACAACTGATGTTCAGTTTAAAATGTTGCTCTTACCCAGGATTAAATTGCATTTAATGAGTCCCACAAAAAAACTTTGTTTCAATTTATAAACTTCAAGCATTACAACTGACATTGAATTCTCTATCCATTGTGACCGCACAAATTTTCATGGCAACTAAATTGAACTGAGCAACTTGTTGCTTTCTAGCCTTATTTCTGAAGTAAAAGGTGATACCTAGGAGGACCCTGAATAGGTACAGAAGATCATGTTACAATAATGACAAGCAGATCTCTTTATCCTATTTTATAATGACTTCTTATTGCAGACGAGAAAATGGCCAATTATGTTGAAGTAAAACTACACGGTTTCATTTTTAGTTGATGACTAGGGAGTTGATTTGATATATAACTGAATATCATATCAAATCGTATAGTGCACCCAGCATAGAATGACTGGGTGTGACAGCTTTTAGTTTTGTGTATATCTGGTGCAATCACAATATATTACTCTAATGTTTGAATGTCTTATTTATGACAATTTAATTTAGGTTATTTAAGTTATATGCAGAGGATGATGAAAGCATTATTAAGTCTATCATGTCTGTAATGTTTGCAAACTTCATGTTTTCATAATTTCTTCTGATTCATTTAGGGTATCAAAAAGCCATTTGACAGAGTAATCAAAGCTAATATTGGAGATTGTCATGCAATGGGACAAACTCCCATAACCTACATCAGACAGGTGAGGTGTTTCTCTTTACTTCGAAAGCTGAATAGTTGTCTAGTGTAGGTTCTTAAAATTCATGTAAGCTAAAGGCTTTTGTCAAGATCTTGTTTTGACCACAAAATCTGCATTATCTGATTTGCAAGTATTATGTAATGCAATAATCATGTTTATTAGGATAGATTTCATGATTTCTGACAAGAGTAAAAAGCTAAATGAGAACATATAAATTCCAGTCATGAGTTCAAACATAATGAAGTTGTATGAGACTCTTATAGAAAAACATAATATATTCGTATTTGAATTATATTTCAAAGTAAACTCAACTATTATTTTTTGTTATTATTATTCTTGTTATTTTTTTTACCGAGGCCAGGGGATATGACAATGTAATTCATTAATGTGGGCCTCAAGCTCCAGCTAAATTTTAAAAACTATAAAATATATGCATCTAAAATAAATTCATGGTTAACACTAAATTTTTGCAGACCAATTTCCATCTTCTGAGGTAACTAACAGAATATAAATGCTATCTGGGTTTTTGTGTATAAATGTAAGGAAATAATTCTCGCAAGTAGAAATTATGTCAAAGAAGAATCCTGCTTGGGAAATTATGATTGCTATAGTATTTTTTTAAAAGGTAATAGCTGCATGCACACATCCACCATTAATTGATCAAGGTGTATTTCCTGATGATGTAAATAAAAAAGCGACAAGCATTTTAGGCACAATCCATGGAAGTATTGGTTGCTATAGTGATTCCCTTGGTTTGGCCATTGTCCGACAACATATTGCAGAATATATTGAAAGGAGAGATGGATATCCGTGCAATGTTGAAAATGTACTTCTGACGAATGGAGCTAGCAGTGCTGTCAAGGTAATGGAAATGCTTTTATGCATTAGTATAAACTAATGTGACATTATAAATTTTCTCTGTAGTTCATAAAGACCATTGAGATCTTTCTAAAAGATATTATTTGACAAAGTCATTTTTTAAATCATTATCTACTGATGTAGAATATTTACAAGGAAGCAGTTGTGGACTGGTTTTTTTACCAAAGGACTCATTCACTCCTTTTGGATGATTTCATTTAAGTGTCCTTATTCGATGTTCCTTTTAGTTATTACTAGAGTTCTTCGTATCAGAGTCAAGTAAAACTGGTGTCATGATTCCAATCCCTCAATATCCATTATATTCAGCAACTGTTGATGAGTACAATATGCAGCAGGTACACTTCACTATTCTCTCGTTATTTTGTACTTGAGTTCTTTTTGAAACCTATTTTGTGTACCGGGAATTATTAATTCATCTTTGTTGCAGTTCCTTATCCAGATTTGAAGCATCATATTCCACACTACTCTTTATCTATAATGCTATAATGCCTTTTTTTATCGAGAAAAGTGACATTCATCTTGGAAAATCTCAGAGTATCATTCTCAAAACCCGTAGGGTTTCCCAATGCTACTGAGCTGAAATTAAATTTAAGGAATGTTTGGTTTTATTCCTTAGGTTGGTTACTATCTTAATGAAGACACGAATTGGAGTTTAGATATCAGTGAATTGAAACGTGCATTAGAGGAAGCTCGGAAGACTTGCAAGCCACGATGTTTGTGTGTGATTAATCCTGGAAATCCGACTGGACAAGTACTTTCCTACGAAAATATAAAAGAAATAATAATATTTGCTAAAGAAGAAGGATTGTTTCTAATGGCTGACGAGGTGTATCAAGATAATATATATGGCAAAGACTGTGAATTTCACTCGTTTAAGAAGGTCTTGTATGATATGGGCAAAGATTTTTATGAGGGCTTCCAAATGGCTTCATTCCATTCATGCTCCAAAGGCTTTATGGGAGAGTAAGTGGATTTATTATTCAGCATTTATATTCATTCTGTTGTTATCACAATGATTAAAGGGATTTTTTCATTATGAATTGTTTCGCAGATGTTTTTATAATGAGGTTCATTATCGTGATAACGTTATTGGACCATTGTTTTGTTATTAGGTGCGGTCTTCGTGGTGGATATATGGAGGTGTTAGGCTTAGATGCTGACATTCATTATCAAATACATAAGTTGCTTTCTGCACAATTAGGTTCTAATGTTACTGGACAGATTGTGATGGATTGTATAATGGATCCTCCAAAGGAAAATGATTCATCGTACGAACTTTTTATCAAGGTATTTATTTTGAAGTATGAAGTAAGTTTTGAAATATGTTCGCTGCAGAAGATTATGCTGAAGGCCTCCTTCATCTTTTAGGAGAAGACCGATATTCTTTCATCCCTTAAATTACGTGCACAGATGGTTTACGATACTTTAAATAAGATAGATGGCGTTTCTTGTAATGAAGTGTCTGGTGCGATGTACGCCTTTCCTCGTATACACTTACCAGAAAAAGCAATTGAGAAAGCCAGAGTAAGTTTACTGTACATATTTGAGATGAGATTTCGATGTTAGTAAGTGATCATTGGTACTTGTGCTTTCTAGTCACTGAACCAGGAGCCAGACTTTTATTACTGTTCACAACTGCTGGAAGAGACAGGCATATGTGTGGTGCCAGGCAGTGGTTTCAAGCAAAAGGATGATACTTATCATTTTCGGTAGGTTGCTTTACAGTTGTTTGAAGACTGTCTTGATGGGCGCAATTGTTCGCAAATACGCCCCAGTCTTAATATTCATTCCTTTCTACTTAATTGATGTCTCCTGCATTTTCTGGCTTTAACACCTACCCATAACACAACAGAAACTGATTGAGAAATACGAGAATATGTAATTGGCGCAATCACGCTGGATTTAGACAGTAGGAAAAATAGGAAGCACGATTGTAATGTATTGCTTGCTTACGCGAACATTAAAAAATGGGTTTTCCAAACAAATGCCTTACAGAACTTGAAACCTTCTGTTGGCTGTTTATTTCTTCTACCGCGAATCGGTGTTCTTTCAAGCTATGATCTTTTCTTTAGTATGACCATCCTTCCACCCGTTGACCAATTAAAAACGTTTTTGGAAAAATTCGAAACATTCCACAACAAGTTTCTGAAAACTCACAAGAATTGATGAAACACTGGTGGTTTCATTGAAACACTGTGATGGTTTTATTGAAACACTGTGATGGTTTCATTTTTCTGTATGGAGCATGGCTTGTCGCACACAACAGAGTTTCTGGGTATTTATATGGATGAAGACATTTTATATTATTATAGTAATTTATACACGTAAAAATCAAATGTTTATGTTATTGGATCCTTATGAGAGATGATATACACTCTTTTAGTTGTTGTTTGCTTTTAAGTTGCAGCAGTCACCTCCGTCTCTGACGTTCATGAAGATATAGCCTCTAAGTGAGTTCACTAATTTCTACCTTTCCATGAACGCAAATTTGATAAATTTTCGAATGGGGTTGATGTCATGTATGTTTTTGAAACACAAGATATTTTGTATAAGAAAGCATTATATTTTTTCTATTGCAAGGTCATAATTCAATCGAGTTATACGCCGCGACTGTTCGTAGTCGGTCGTTGTGTGGACTTCACAGTTTTCAGAATTTTTAAATCGTAGCCTAAAAGGTGTTGTGGTTATTTTGAACTTCGGATCAAATATTCAAACATGAAAATCTTTACAGCTGTTAATTTGACAATGCTGAATTTGAATTTACAATTCGTTTTTCATGCTGTGGTGAGAAGGAAACATAGGCCTAATAATTCGCATAGACATTATTGAAATTGAATGGCGGCAATACAATCATATAGTTCAGTTTCTACATTGCAATTAACATCACTCATACCAGTTCTTCTCATCAATTCTTGCAAAGCTTTTTTCCCAAGCGATTGTTTCATATTCAGCAATCACCTCGACAGATCCTATAATAAACCATCCTCTCGTTTAAAAATCCTGGCAAAACTCCGCTATCAGTTAACATTAGAAGGAGCGGCTGCAATCTATAACACCGCGGCATTGCCCATCATCACCTACTGCAGTCTGGCCATGCTTCGTTCCACCCCAACTCTATACAAAAATTTTTTAACGTTCGACAGCCGTGGCAAAAGTATAGTCGGAATGTCGTCTTGTTAGTAACTTATTCGTGTAAGCTCGTTTAAATGTCGTCTTGTTAGTAACTTATTCTTGTAAGCTCGTTTAAATGCCGTCTTGTTAGTAACTTATTCTTGTAAGCTCGTTTAAATGCAGTCTTGTTAGTAACTTATTCTTGTAAGCTCGTTTAAATGTCGTTGTGAGAACTTTCTTGAGTATTATTAAGTAAGGACTTAATTTGCCAGGAAATCAGCTTTCTTTATGAGATCAAAAACATAATGAATAAAAAAAAAATGCAATGTGAAAATTTTGCATTCAGAATAAATTGATTCCCTTACGATCATTTGTTCTCTTTTGATGTTTCTTCAATTTGAAGGCAGTACCTAAACATGATATTGTCAGTCCCGGTAGATTTCGGAGTTACAGCAACGGACTCTCGAATTCACAAGGGATCACATACTTTGTTCAGGGATATGTTAAAGCAAAAAAAAAACAAGGTGTCAATTGAATGGTACTATTGAAATTCATATCTTCGGATATTGTGACATTAAAAAGGATTTTAGGTAGAATACAATTATCGAAATATACATGGTTTTTTCCAAAGTCTACAAAATAAATTCTTTTATCCTCCTTTATCACTGTGCCGGTGTCACCGCAAATTTGAACTCCCCTAAATTATGACACCCCAGTTAACATAAACTGGTTTAAATTGACTCCCCAGTTAACATAAGCCAGTAAATATTAACTTCCCAGTTATTTTAAACCAGAAAGTTTAAAAAAGTGACTCCCGTAGTTTATTATGACATCCTTTTTAAGTCGACCGATTTAATCGGGAGACTTATAGGTTTCCGTGTTTTTATATTATTTTCTTTTCCCTTTTGCCTCAAGCCGCAATGGTCCTCAAATTTCTTTTCACGATAACTTTTAACTAGAAGAACCTATTCACATAAAATTTTGAACAAAGGATACTTTAATCGGACTAATTTTTGCGAGATTAATTTTCGCGAGTTCAATGTTTTGCGATTGTTTTACGAAATGTTTTGGATTTATTTTCGCGAAAAGGGAACTTTGAAAAATTTCACGTGGACTAATTTTCGCGATCCAACGATTTCACGTGTTTTCGCGATATACACTTTCGCGAAAAAGGCAAAAATTCGCGAAAATTAATCTCGCAAAAATCAATCCGATTAAAGTATTTGTTACAAAAGCTTTCACGTGATATAAAATTTTTTTGAAATTGTTCTGACGACAGCAATAGTATATTATGAAATAATGAAAACTATACAATAAAAACAGATATAAAATTTTATAAAACCAGTCTTTTATGTATGGCAAACAATACACAACATTTGATCAAATCGTGATGAATTTCATCACGATTTGATCAAATGTTGTGTATTGTTTGCCATACATAAAAGACTGGCTTTGTCGAAATATTTAAAGCATGCCACTAATCAACCAAAAACATTTTTACAAAAATCCTTAAATTACAAAATGTTTGGGCGGAAAGTTTTCTTTTTTAATGTATAGCTTGCTGTGTGTAAAAATTGGAAAGCCTGAGCGCGGGGGCATTTTTAGCTAAAGCTACATGCTAGTGATATATTATGTTATTTAAAAAGTTCGCATGCTAAAATTAATTAAACATTTTTTATATTACTTTTGCGTTTTTTTAGTGAAGTGAACAACAAGGATTTTGAAGCACAGCTTGAAATCTGAAATTTTGCCAACCATACATTTTATGTTTGTATATGTTGTTTAGCTCTAAATCTTTCGTTCAATAAATTGTATTCACTGATTTTTGGTGGATCTTGCCATTTTAATTGGATTTCTGTGTATGCAAGAAAGCCATATTACAAATTCTTGTTTTCTTCTTCTTTAACTGTCCTCCACCCATGATCAATAAAACCTTTTTATATCTTTTTCTTGCTATTTTATGTAAACGTTGGCTATTTGTTTGAAACGCAGATTTCTAATGGATTTTTCGCTTTAATATTTTTTTTGAAACAGTGTTTTTTTTCTTTTGGCTCTTACATAATTTCTTTAACAAATTTTACTTTGATTATAAAATACGTATCCATGTTTCAGTTCACACATTTCTTTTGTTTGTAGCAAATACTTTCTTATATTACTTGTTAAGCCTTATTTACACTTTTTGAAAGGTATATTAGCATCAGTGTGACATAGGCCTAAAGAGATAAAAAGTAGCAAAGTTTTGTTTGTTTTTGTTTCCGTTGTATAAGCTTGCAATGTACAGCTTGCTGTGTGTATAAATTGGAATGCTTGAGCGCGGGGGCATTTTTAGCTAAAGCTACATGCTAGTTTAAAAAATAACATTAAATTACTTGCTGAATGGATATCACGAGAAAACAATACTATCGCAGATAGCCTTTTTAATGACACTGATAAAATTGGCCGTTTTAATGACACTGATAATTGGGGAATTGATTTCAAAACATTTAGATTTCTTGATCGTTTGTAATGGTCCTTTCACCGTGGATCGTTTCGCAGATAATCAAAACAAGAAGTTAAAAAATTTCAATTCAAGATTCTATTGTCCAGGGACTTCAGCGGTAGATACTTTCACGGTTGGTTGGCAAGGCGAAAATAATTGGGTTTGTCCTCCTATATCGTATATTGGATCTGCATTAAGACATGAAAATTTGTAAATGTAAAGGAACATTATTAATTCCCGTTTGGCCATCAGCTTACTTTTGGCCACTAATTCATTTAGCTTCTTTTGTAAAACATTTTTCCGTAGTAAAACCTTTTTATATGCGTAATGGAAATAACTCAATATTTTCTGGTTATACAAATTTTGAAACTATTGCTTTGCAAATTTCATTTGAGAACTAGACTTTTGTATTATATTTATCAAATGAGACATGTTCGCATAATTAAAATATTCGTGATTTACAAGAAGGGAGGCCTGTGTGGCCATTTACGCCTGCGTGGCGGAATATATGAACCCTAGACGACAGGATGTCTGTTGACCATTATCTATGCCCGTGCGGCTAGGAGGCCTGTGTGGCCATTATTTACGCCTGTGTGGCGGGAAATATGATTTCCTGGAGGGGAGGCCTGTGTGGCTATTTACGCCTGTGTGGCGAGATATATGATTCCCTAGACTGGATGCCCGTGTGGCAGGGAATATGATTCACTAGACGGAATACCTGTATGGACATTATATACGCCTGTGTGGCGGAATAAGTGATTCACTGGACGGGAGGCCTGTGTGGCCAGTCATTTGATACCAACTGTGCTTTTCTTTTTACATTTTGAAAGACAGATCGTACCAAAGATTGGAATTTGGCAAGAATCGTTTTTGATACCACGAATCTTTTCTACAAAGACAGGCCATTCAGTATTCAAGTCTCAAGGGATTAGTTATGGGAGATGTAGAGAGGTATTTCTCACAAGACTTACTCAGCTGGGAATGGAATCAAAGCAGTACGGCCTGCACAGCTTACGCTCTAGAGGTGCAACAGCAGCGTCTTCAGACAACGTGGAGGAGCGCCTGATTTGTAAACACAGCAGATGGAGTTCAGAAAGAAGCAAGAATTGTTATGTTATAGACCATACAAATAAACGCTTATCTATAACTAAAGCACTAGGGTTGTAGTTGTATAACGAAACTATTTTTGACTAATTTGTCCTTGAATGGATAGTGGTGTTAGAACATAAATTTGCATAATTGCCTCCAACAACTTTCCTTTTCAGTCTTTTTTAGTCTCGGAAATACACTACGTTGAATGATCCACACCAAATGTCACCGTGAAATAATTTGTTATTTGTTGTGTATTTCTCTTAACCGAGAAAAGATAAGTCGGGAATAGATGTTTTAAAAGACTGGCAGTTTTTCAAGTACCTGGCAAGATCAAACGAGGTGGTAAAACATTGGAAGAGCATAAAAGGCCTCAACAGACGAAGCACTGATCACACTGCAACATTGTTTGTGAGATTACAGAGAAACATAAACAAAAATCGACCTCTTGCAAATTCCTTCTTTGATATTTCTACTTGAGAACATAAGAACAAAAGAATGCATTCGAAAATAGAACTTACATTGCAATGTCTTCAAAATGGAGTCTTTATTAACTATAAATTGTGACTCCCCTCCTCCTATCATCAATGAACTTTTTAGGGGGGTTACTATGTACTGAGGGGAGTCATTAATTTCAAATTTATAATGACTCTAGGGGAGTTATTTTTCTCTGGTTTATTTTAACTGGAGGAGTCATTTTTCCCAGGGAGTCACAATAATCTGCTACACCAGTATCTTTTAAGCCATCGAGGGCAGATACAATTACTGACCAACATAGACCGGTATCTTTCAAACCATCAAGGGTCGATTTATCAGTTGTACTTTCGTCGTCATTGTTGTTTTCTTATCCTTCCACTTGTGATTGCTGAGGTGTCCGCAGTTTCTACACGATGCCGATTTCAACCATTTCAGGAGCGATTGTTACAACAACATCATCAACGCAATGCTCTCAGTCTGCGTCAGCTGCCTAGTGTACATCAGAATTTGATTGCAGCCATCTTGAAACAGTTTTATACCAGTTGCTCACCTTCAAGAATCACAAGTACCTTCGTTGCTTGTAAAATGAAAGTCGGTATGTAGGGCTCATTTTAGGCCTCATGGTCCTTCAATTTAAGAATTGTGGGCATGTTTAGTTTAATAATTGTGGGCATGTTTAGTCTAATAATTGTGGACGTGTTTAGTCTAATAATTGTGGGCGTGTTTAGGAAGACAAGTAAAGTTGTAGATGGCTGGATGAAGACAGTTGTCAACGATGACAAGAACAATTTTTCTTTTTTGCTATTCGAAATTTCCGACCAAGTTTATGGAGTGATTTCAATATGTATTCGCAAATTATATTTTCGTTGAACCACTAAGCTACCGGTGTGTTTGTTTCGATCATAACAGAAAACTTTGCGGTAGCCTGCGATGGTGAATGAGTAAATCGAGTTTCGTTTCCGAAATATCAAAAACATTATTGATCAATGGTTAAAGATGTTTATTTTCCAAGAAATTTAATGCGTAATTAGAATAATTGAAGGGCTTTTTGAAAAACTTCATTTTGCCCTCAGTCAATGTTTACTTTCGCTTGTATTTCTATCTACTATCTGCATTCAGTTGGTGATAGCATGCAGCGTTAGATCACATGGCTATCGGTCAACCTCGTACCCAGGTGGGCTATCGATCTGAGCAAATGAACAAAAGATGCCGAAACTATAGGCATGCACAGTATTCTCACAAAATCACAACAAACATTACCAATTTATAGTCAGTTGACCTACGGTTCATTCATCGAAGTGGTTATTTTAAAATATTAAAACCTTTTAGATTTATTTTTCTTGTTTGTTACTTGAGCATTTTCTCACTTGTTTTTGTTTTGAGTTTGAAATGCATTATTTCTGAAGGAATTCTATCTTAATTATTTTTTTATCTGAATTAAGGCGTGAGTAAACGAAACTTTCGTGAAAATTTTGTTTTTTCATTCTTTTCAGTAATCCAATGTAAAATGACCTAAACTTTCGAGTGGTGCAATTATTTTTTGGTAAAATAAATTGGAAATTTGTTTTTTTCATTAAAACATTCCTTTTCCTGTTTATCACTTCATTAATCATGTATCAAATAAACAAAACGATCAAATAATACACAACACGAGAACTCTAATTGAGGATAAAATAATTAGTGAAGAAAAACTATCTAATAAAAAATAAAAATTAATGAACATAAACACACGCCATTATTCATGTTAAGCAGGATATAAGAAAGTAAAACTTTCAAATAAGCGCCCAGTTTCTCAGGGCGGTTTTCGATTAAGCGCCCCCTTTTAAAAGGTGGGCGCTTATTCAAAGGGGCGCTTATTGAACTTTTTGGAAATTGCATGGGTGCTTATTTAGAAGGGTGCGCTTAATAAATGCTGGGCGCTTAATCGGATAATTACGGTAGTTAATATATATCCTGCATGTTTAGTTGTAAATTCTATAAAACTTTAAAACGCTTTTTCACCGTGATCATTTTTTGAGAGAGTGCCTGATACATTTTTCAAGCTGAATAACTAATCTAAAAATAGTTTTTGATTTTTTTACGTAAAAATGAACAGAACTTGAGTTATGATGTTAACTTTAATAAAAATATAGAAGAAAATAAGTTGTAAAAAAAGTGAAAATATCTTCAAAAATACACAATTTTAGGAAAAAAGAAAAAAACTGTTTTTAGATTGACATGCTATGATTTGAAAACGCCAAAACGTATAAGTGTAGCTTCAGCCGTTTTGACAATGAAGCTTCAAATATAAAATACACACCCTTTTTTTATTATAGCCTCAAAAACCTGAAATTATTATCATTTCAAAATAATTTCGATATTATCTGATAGAGAAGATTCATGGTTTTCCAAAAATCTACTTTGATACCGAAATAAACAATTTTTACACTGAAATTAAGGATATAAAAAATCATGCTTTTTCGTAGTGTTTACCTTATGTTTTTTTGGTTTATTTTATTTAAAAACAACAATGATGTTCAAAGATTTCCCTAGGTTGAGCATGATCCATTTTTAGTTTGATCAAATGTTTCATCGTGATCTAAAAATAACTCACGTTTTGACTCTTCTTTCTTCTGATCGACCCTTATAGCGTTAACTTGCTCTAGTTTGGGTCGCATTTTTGTCGCAAATGACGTAACATGACGTAACATGTATAAAATGTGATTTAAGTTTTACTGTCAAAACTAAACTACAGAAATCAAATGTTTACAGGCTTAACACATTTTCATTTTTCTCAGTGTCTTGCCAACAATTTTCTACTTGATATTACAGGCTAGAGCAGTACTGTAAGTTAAGTAGATACAGCGCCGAAATTGATAACATTAAGTGAAACCATAAGCTTATGGGCATGTTCGAATTTAACAACATATTAAGTGACAAACTTTGTTCTTGTAATAGGTATCACATGGCAACAATGTATTGCAAAAAACAAACATGGTGGGTGTTGCAGCTGTCTGAAAACTACATTAATTCTTTACTTTTCTTTACTAATTTACTCATTAAATTGAATGCATTCAATATATCTTTGTTCCTCTGTCAGCAACTGCCTTCCTATTTTTTATCAGCAAAACTATTTTTAGGTCTATGTTTGTAGAAGGAAATTCTTAGCCATAATACGGCTGAATCTATCAGTACACATATGAAATGCTAAGTCATATGACTTAAATTTATCACAACCATCCAAATGCCAATATGGTAGTTTAAACCTCGTGAAAAGTAACTTCTTTCTAAGGCGTATCAACAAGATCAAAATCTCTTAACGTTCTCTTGAAACTGTCAATCCAGTTTCCACACATTCCTCATAGATATTGACAGTATCCAAAAGAGGAAGTAGGAACAGTTTTCGATAAATCAAGACGGGGACCCGTGCCCCTCCCTCCCTCCCCTCTCCCACTTCTTTTGCAGAAAGAAAATTCGGATTAAGAATTTAACTTTTTTCAAAACGTTTGTAAGCCTGTCGGCCACAACCATGGTGGTTTCTAGGCACTCCTTGGTCACTGTATTATATAGCCCCTCCACTTTCGAGGTCCAACCAAAGCCCCTCTGAACATCGAAAAATTCAATTACTTAAACATTCTTCTCGGAAATTTTTTCATAAAATTTTCGTTTGTCTATATTTGACTAGCAGTTAATTAGCTATATTTGACCTATCTTGTTAACAAATAAATAAGAGAGTGAAAATAAATTTCAAGGTGTGAGAAAATTTTTTGCGCATCATAACTTCATTGAATCGCATCTTTTCGCGTGGTGAACTAGTGTGAATTTACAAAACCTTGTGTGGTCTCTTGATCGTTCGTTATAAATGGAATTGGCGTACTACTGCTTTGTTGTTTTCGATTGGTGAAATATTTCATAACTATTTATGAGGCCTTTGTGAGAACTCACTGTTTTAAAGTGATTTGTTTGCAAGCAGTTAAGCGGGATGTTTGCCGAAAGTCGTCACGGTCACATAAGCAATTTAGAAGTTACCCGTACCTAACGATGATCAGTAGTGTTTATATGAAGTATTGCAGAAAGTGAGAATTTCTGTACTAAAAAGCCGGCATAATAATGAAACACTTTATTATAAAAGTTAATGATAGTTACAGGATGATCATTGGTTGAAAAAGAGGAAAGAATTTTGATAGAGAAGACGTTATGAGTAGTCATGGCGAAGGTTTATGGACTGGCGAGATTGAGAAAAGTTTTCAAGAAGCATTATCAATCTATCCACCCTGTGGTCGACAGAAAATCATGATATCTTCCCGTGATAAAATGTACGGTCGGAATGAACTAATAGCTCGGTATATATTCATGAAGACTGGTAAGGTGCGTACAAGGAAACAGGTTGCCAGCCATATTCAAGTCCTAGCTCGAAAGCAGACTAGGACTGCTCTTCCAAAATCGCAAGTGGACCAACTACAAGCCAATCATGAAGTTAGCCCAACACCAATAATACAATACCCGCCTAATCCAACTCGTTGTCCGAGTCCTGGTGAAATAGCTGCGATGGACAATTCAAAACATCAGCAACAGCAACCTTGTTACCAAACTCCAGTACACACTCTCTACTTAGATGACTATCCGAATGTAGAAACATGCAATAAAAGATCGGCACATTTTGAATCCCGACAATACTACGACCGCTCTGCGAACTTAATACACGAATTACCGAGGCCATCTCTCGGCTCGGCGACTAACACACCTGAGTCAGAAATGATGTATCCTTCCTTGGTAACAGAACAAATCTTAGGTTTCAACGATCACTTAGACTATGATCTTACGCAATCAGCAAGTTTATATAGTGGGGAACCCCACAAAACCACAACTGGACCAAGTCGTGAAAGTAAAACATCCTCGAATTTATATTTAAGGAGAAGGGCCTCTTCGTTGCAATGTTTCAATCAAAATGAATTATCTCCATCAAGCAATAGTTATATGAGAGACAGGCTTAAATACGCATCTCCACAATTTTATGGGCACCGTGATACGTTGCTAAATAGTCCGGATATCAACGAAAATCCATGGCAACGCGAGAAAACCATAGCGTCAAACTTAAAAATGGCGGATGATCGCTTATCACAGGCAGAATGCGATAATTTGGACAATTTCTTAGATTTGGAACCATTCAAGTCCGAATTTTGATGTTGTTTTATAATTAGATTTAAAACTGATTCCCACTTATGAAGTAAATACGCAACTCAAAAAACTCTTGCTTTTTGCTTGCTTATTGATTGGCTTGCAAAACCTTTTTCTTCACCTCAATTTTTAATAATTTCTTCATAACTGTTAATCAGGCATTAGCTTTTTTTAGAATAGCATTTATTTATTTGTTTATTTATGTACTTGTGTCAAAAAATTGTGTATTTTGTAAAATAGTCCGAAAGACAATGGATTTAATGAAAAGTACATAAAAATTTCTGAACTACTAACCGCTTGTGGCGTATAAACCAAATTCATGATAACGCCCTGTCTGTTACACGAAAACACTTGACACTTTCCACTCAGCATTTACCTCAGAGAAATTATAGTTTATATTCTTATTTTCAAGTAGAAGCATATAAAGTTTCCAATGGCGTTGTCGTGATTTATTTCCTACACATAAACATATACCAATTAGTTTCGTGAAAACAAAGCATGATTTTTTATGATTCAGCTAAGCGAGTCACTTGCTTCAGATATTAATTCTTTCGATATTACTAAATTATACCACGTGAGAAAAGTATAGGGTACATTTTATAAAGATAATGAACTGTTATGAAGGGCTGAGAGTAGCACTATGCTGATGTCAGTAGAAATAGAACAAATGACAAATAGTCTGGGAACGAGTAGCTGTTTATTATTTACAAATCGTTCAAACAAAGTAAACAAATGATTGGCTCTCGTGGAGATCTCACAAGAAATCTGCTGATACACTTTTTTCTCGACCTTATGTAGTTCATAATAATTCTTTCAGAATTATTCCGTGATGTATTTTTTTCTGAATAATTATAACATCACTTAAGGTATGATAACCATACCCAAAAGGAGTTTAATTAAGGAAGTTATGCAATTTCCGGATTGCTAAAATGTTCAGAGGCGTAATCAAGGCCAGCCAAAAAAAGTTGAGGAGTGCAACATTACGATATTTCTTTTCAGTCTTAAGTGACAATTAGGTTACTTGCACTCTTTCCTTTTTTACTCCCATGACTAAACTCTCCTCCACAAATTTTGACTGACCTTTAGCTACGCCTCTGATGTTCTAAAAAACCCTTAAATTTTCCTTTTCAAAAGCTACTTGATTTTTTGTCTTGATAGTTTTTGATTTTTACTGAGACAATCAGATGCAATAAAATTCCTCAACCGCGATATTTTCCGCCTCGCGTAGAAAGGTTTGAATGTTCTCACAAAAACGTGTACATATTGCAGATCGATAGATTATTTTCTAAATGACGTCATACCATTAATCACCTTCGGTTTCATGTTTTCGCTTCAAAACTTAATAACAGATAGTTCATGGAACACTTCCAGGACCGTCAAACTTCACGGTGTAAACTTGGTAAAATTTATTTGGTTTACTGAGTTTATAAAAACTTTTGCTGTGTTCTTTCAACTCAATCATAAGAGTTTTTAACAATGAGTCATCAAAATATTCATGGTAGCATGGCAACCACCCACAAATCTCAAACACATATCAGCAGGATGATTTTTTTATCCAAACAATCACTAAAGTGTGGTTCACACTGCGCGCTAATGTTGAGATAAGCACAGTGCGCATGATCGGCTTTTTCCCTATCTCCTAGTGTGAAACGTGAAAGTACCTGCTTAACTTTTTCCTTACGTTATCTCATCGTTAGCCGATTTTTTTTCGGCTAACAATGAGATAAGAATGATTTCTCTGATCTTCAAAGGAAACCGAAAAAATGTTCTCAATGAGAGTAAGATTTTGATGAATGAAGATGTAATAAGTTATCACACGAAAAGAAACACCTGTGTTGATGAGAGAGTAAAAATAAAAATCGCAGGCAAACAAAAAAGACTATCAAAACTGTAAAAACCTTTCAACCCACCACCTGCTCTTACTTCATTTTCGTTCACGTTTTTCCTCTGTGAAATTTCGCTGTCTTCTACCTAAGCAGCAATAAAATTTATTTCTTAACGATAAAACTTGTCATTTCCTTACACTTCAAGGCGCTTTTTATATTTTTGGAAGTCAAACAAAAATGTTTTAGCATTTGAAATAAAGCAAGAAGCCGCTTGGCTTGAAGACTTCAGGACATAACACAACGATGCATCATATCTAGTCTCAAAAATACAACATTGCCGAATTGCCAAATTATCTTCAAATCTAATAAAATGACTGGCAAATTCAAAATCAACAATTTCTAACTGTGCTTTGTACAAATTTTTATGAAAAATGAAGAAGAACTTTCGAAATTTGGTCCAAATTTGGCCTAAATTGCCCAATTTTAGTCAAACCTGGCAACAGGTGCTCATTGTCGATGTTGTAGCCGAGACATTCAGTTCGACGCTCATAGTACCATGAAATTGTTTTCCAATTGTAGTGCCTGAGTACCTCATGATCTGGTATAGACTTTTAATTTTGTCCATTGAGGCTTTTCAAACAACCGCCCCAAGCTTTTCAAACAACCGCCCCAAATGGATATGGAGTATTGTAAGTTGTAACATACACGTTATACATTGAGAATTTGGTATTAAAGCAAGTTAATACATGATGAATGCCCCTATTTTAGGGTGGAAAATGGTATTGATTAATGGTATACGCCAGGTATGCAATTTCATCCCGGTAAAGGGGGCCAGCCCGGTAACTAGATATAAAATTTATCGCCGGCGCCAGAATGTCTGGCGTAAAAACTAAACGCAAACGTGTCCATTGAATTTTATAACTAGCATGTAGCTTTAGCTAAAAATGCCCCGCGCTCAAGCATTCCAATTTGTACAGATAGCAAGCTATACATTAACAACAGAAACGAAAACAAGTTTTTGGCCTAACAAAAAATGTTTTGGTTGATTTGAGACCTGATATGAGACAAAGTAAATATTTCGACAAAATCAGGCTCCCTGCCTGGCGGCAATGCAAAACCAAGTTGCAATATGCAAACCAAATAGATCTACACTTAAACAGATGAAAATCTGCACAAAACTTTGTTAGTTTTTGTTATCTCTTAGGCCTAAGTCACACTGATGCTAATATACCTTTCAAAAAGTGTAAATACGGCTTAACAAGTAATATCAGAAAGTATTTGCTACAAACAAAAGAAATGTGTGAACTGAAACCATGGATACGTATTTTATAATCAAAATAAAATTTGTTAAACATTCTGTAAGAGCCAAAAGAAAAAAAAACAAACTTTTTCAAAAAAATTTACATAAAAGTTTACATAAAAGGACAAGAAGAAAATATAAGAAGGTTTTATTGATCATGATCACACTAGGTTTGGAAGACAGTTAAAGAAGAAAAACACGAAGAACGACAATTTGTAATATGGCTTTCTCGTCTACACAGAAATCCAATTAAAATCTTTTTAAGGCAAGATCCCCCCAAAAATCAGTGCACAAAATAAAATTATTGAATGAAAGATTTGGAGCTAAAACATATGCAAAAATAAAATGTATGGTTGGCAAAATTTCGGATTTCAAGCTGTGCTTCAAAATCCTTGTCGTTCACTTCACTAAAACAACACAAAAGTAACATGAAAAATGTCTAAGTAATTTTAGCATACGAACTTCCTAAACAACATAGTATAATATAATAACAAATTAGGAAAAAGATACGAAAAAAAAATTCTGTCTCCCACCTACGGTACCAAAAGCAAAATCAGCTAATAATTGTATACCACCGTGTAACGGCAACACGAAAAGTTAGAAGATGATGAACAAAATCGAAAACTGACTTTCGCCTATCTCGTGAAACTACTATGCCTCCTCGCTCGCTTACACTCGCTGCGGGGGCAAAAATGTTTTGAAACGATCAAGTATAGAGAAACATAGCAGCGGAAACGAATTGATAATGATTATAATGATTGTGAAACAATGAAATAATGATTAAAAAACATATAATAATAAATGTATAATATAATAATATATGTTTTTTAATCATTATCTATTTTCATTTTCATTTGATCTGATTCTCATTACTTACACTAGTCTTCCCATTACTTACTTTAGTCTATCCTCAATTCTAGTTAGAACTACCTCTTACTTCCTATTTTGCAATGCCCTGCTCCGCACCTCTCGAGCTTAATTCCTTAGGTTTTTTTTATCATAACTGCATTTTACTACTATAAATATTTTAACGAAATCATTTTAATAGATATATTTTATTCATTATGATATTTAATTTTAATTTTTTAGTTTAGGTGGAAGAACAATTTGTATAAATTGAAGCCAATTTAATGTAAAATAAATAAAAATAAATAAAATAAATTGTGAAGAGGAAGGCGCACTTGATATTTTGCTAGTAATGTTGCTATGAAAAAAAGACGTCGTCGACCAAATTCACAGTCAGCTGCTGTAATAATTCATTTGTTTTTCGAACAGTATACGATGATTTGCCACAATCATTTCGTCTGACTGGTGTTGAGAGAACAATACTGCATTTTGGCAGTTTCCGCTGTATGAAAGATTTCAATTGGATTAAATCGCTTACTATTTTCTGTGACGTCGAATCTGGGGCGTTGTTTGTTCCAACGTGAAGAATTATCGACCCAGGTTCTTTTTCCAATAAAGGAATTAAATAGCTGTACATGTTTTGAATGGTAGCTCCAGGAAATTCCCTCACTTTTATTGGGATTTTATTTTTGAACGATTGACACAGTCGCTTTTCGTCTAGTCCAACCTGCATTGAATCGCCCGTAATTAGGACAGTGTTCTTTGACCATTTACGAATACTTGTACTTGTTTCGTGCTCGGAATGATCTTTGCTTTCATTCTTTTCTTTATAATATTTATCTCTTTGATGCTGCCTAATAGATGCTAGCTGAGTCGTTACGTCACTAATTATTACGTTATCGTTTCCTTTCACTTCAATTAATTCTGCTGTGT
Organism: Turritopsis dohrnii; assembly: GCA_027922465.2. Lineage (NCBI taxonomy): Eukaryota > Metazoa > Cnidaria > Hydrozoa > Anthoathecata > Oceaniidae > Turritopsis > Turritopsis dohrnii. The sequence goes on along the minus strand of BQMF02000152.1, from coordinate 241,981 downwards.
TGTGTTGTTATGTAGTACTGTTGCTTAACTTTTTGGGAAAATTTACTAGTGTTGCTTATAAACGTGTTGCTTTTTTTTTCTTCCCATGTTTTATTTTTATCGTTTTTGGCTCAATAGCATTATTTTATCTCACATTTCCATGAGTTTTAAAAATATCTTAAACGCATTTCCCCATCAGAATAGATTTTTTGTTATTGAATAACACCACATGCTAAAGATCATCGGCATTTCTTTGACTTCTGAATACTTTTTCGTTATAACCAAAATTTTGGCGTCAAAAATTTGGGCGCGCCTAATTTTTTTTGCGTTAGTTATTTGCATTAAGGTGTCAATCTACGCGCGAATCTTTCTTGCGTTGATCATTTGCGTTAATGCTTTAGCGCGTTGGTGGACACTAGGCTTTAGAGATGTAAATAAGCTTTCCAAAAGGGTATCATACTTGATATAAACCTATTCCTAAACATATTTTACAGTAACGTATGTTACATCCTGTCTTTGAAGGATAAAAACTTTTATTCAGAAGAACCTAAGAATGTTATTTTTTTGTAAGAGCACCTATTTCAAAGCTGAAAGACTAATCCAGTTTGTTTTTTCAATAAACCCACTGTATCGACCAAAATAGCATAATGTATGTTACATGTTATTTTTTTGGAATTTAGCTTTCCCATATTCCAACCCTAGTATTTTGACTTGTGATGCGTCCCACTTATTAAAAGTTTGTGGATACTTCATGCACTTATAAATCATGAATTTGAACCATACACCTTTCTTACAATCTCATTGGAAGGTTTTTTCTAGTATAATGAGATATAACGTATGTTACTAATAAGTGTGTGGCAAAAATTCAAACGCCATATGTAACAAAAAAACCCCCTGTATTTGCTGATGATTTCGGGAAATTTCTTATCTTAAATGTATACATACGTTATACACTTAATGTTTTAGTCAGAGCCATTGTAAATAAACCTCTGCTAGTTGTTAAATACCCACTATTGGCTTTGTGACATCGAAAAAACGCTACCCTGAGCAACTACGAATAGATCAGAACTACTTTTTATATTTTTTCAACGGTCAGCATTGTTAAAGTTACTTAAAACTGTTTACCACCGAAGTGTCTTCCAATAATTTAATGTGTTTTTTAAAAGTATAACCTTGTGACACTGAATGTCGTGGAAATTTAGGACCTGGGAGATTAAGACCCCAAAGTCGACGTTTCCTGGATAATTAAGAATGATCTGGGAACTTAAGACTTTGGTCGTGAATCAAGAGTTCTTATCGAGAATTTAAAAGGCATCGTATATAAAACGAAAGCTGCGTGTTTATTAATGAATGAATGAAAAGCATTAATGAAAAGAATAAAATTAAGGATTGAAGAAACAAAATATAAGGATCTTGTTACGAAAACTGTACAAACTGACCACGAAAAAGAAACTCTCAAAGAAAATGAGCACATGCGAAAATCAGCAATTCATGCAAATTCTTTCGGAATAGTAAAAGGAAATCGTCAATAGAAATTGTTGTGTGGTTATACATTTCTCTTATTTGCGCAGATTGGATCATATTTTTTCATTCACAAGCATGCAAGACTTCTTTTTATTTAGGCAATCCATTGTGATGGTAATATTCCGGTCATTATATTTGTTAACGTTGGTAAAAAAAATAGTTACTTTTTCAGGAATATTTTGCTCTTATATTTTTTTCCATGACCTATTTTAAAACAACCTGAAACATAGGATCTCTTACACTACAACATGCAGCTGTGCTATGAGCTTTCCTGGGTACAATGTTGCATATAAAATCTCTTAGTTCTTCTACTAAATGCTTTTATTTTTGTAAATAATAGTTACTACTGATCTTTTATTCAATCCGTCCACCTGTAAATAAATGAAATGATATCATTTTGAATATTAATCATGGGTCAGTAGAAACTGAAGGAACGAGAAGTTCTACAAATATGAATTTCCTAAAAACTTGTTTTATTTCATCAATTCTTTTTATCGAAATTCTGTGTATAAACAGTGACAGTGTATCCAACATGACATCGCCAAGCCGCGAACATTGTGATACCAGCAATGTTGACTTGATTGGATATACTTATTGTTTCTGTCTTGATATCACTGGAATGACTACGACTAACAGCATGGAATTGTTCAATCACGACATACTTAAAAGTATCGAGCATGAATATCGAGGTCACGAGTCTGCTTTGAACAAGGTGAGGAAGAAATTTAAAACCTTGAGAAAAATATTTAGCATATATATTTTTCATTAGAATATTATAACATTTTTTATATCTGTAAGCATTCCTTCAACTTGTATTTCACTTCACAATTGTACCATCACAGAGTCCAGTAGGCAGTTGTCTCTTCGGTAATCTCCTTATTGCATTAGTTATTCAGAACAGGTTTTCAAGTAATCCCAAAAGTACTTATAGCATTGTGGGAGATATGTATTGATTGAATGAATTTATTGGAACAGCAAATTAATATAAAATACAAACATCACCAAGATAATTCCATACAACGTGACCTTAGGAATCCATTTTTTTGCCCCCGCAGCGAGCGTAAGCGAGCGAGGAGGCATAGTAGTTTCACGAGATAGGCGAATGTCAGTTTCCGATTTTGTTCTTCATCTTCATCATCCTCCAACTTTTCGTGTTGACGTTACACGGTGGTATACAATTATTAGCTGACTTTGCTTTTTTCCCGTTTCAAAGCATGGTACTGTAAGTGGGAGACAGAATGTTTTTTCGTATCTCTTTCCTAACTTATTATTATATTATACTATGTTATTTAGGAAGTTCGTATGCTAAAATTACTTAAATATTTTTTATATTACTTTTGCGTTGTTTTAGTGAAGTGAACAACAAGGATTTTGAAGCACAGCTTGAAATCTGAAATTTTGCCAACCATACATTTTATTTTTGTATATGTTTTAGCTCTAAATCTTGGCTATTTTTTGTTTTGAATTACAGCTTGAAACACAAATTTCTAATAGAGTTTTCGCTTTAATTTCTTTTTTGAAAAAGTTTTTTTTTCTTTCTTTTGGTTCTTACATAATTTCTTTAACAAATCTTATTTTGATTATAAAATACGTATCCATGTTTCAGTTCACACATTTCTTTTGTTTGTAGCAAATACTTTCTGATATTACTTGTTAAGCCTTATTTACACTTTTTGAAAGGTATGTTAGCATCAGTGTGACTTAGATAACAAAAAGTAACGAAGTTTTGTGCAGATTAAGTTTAGATCTATTTAGTTTGCATATTCCAAAGTGGTTTTGAAATGCCGCAATTATCGAGTGAGTGTTGAGCAGCTTTCTGAGGTTTCCTGAAAAACTGGCTTTGTCGAAATGTTTAAGCATATACGTATGCCACAATAAACCACAATAAACCAAAACATTTGTTTTCGGACAAAAATTTGTTTTTATTTCCGTTGTATATTGCAATGTATAGCTTGCTGTGTGTACAAATTGGAATGCTTGAGCGCGGGGGCATTTTTAGCTAAAGCTACATGCTAGTTTTAATCTTAATCCAGAGCCGTCGGAAGCTTTTTTAAGATAGGGTGATTCAGATTATGTCTAAGGAGGCCAGAAAATTTTTCAATTTTGTCCCTTCTTGATTGGATAAAACAAGCATGTTAGAAGGTGATCATATGGAGCTTTTCATCCCGGCAGGGCGAGACGGGACGTTTTGACGAGATCCTAGCTTTTATACAATTCTCACTAGATTTTTTTTCTGATCATATGGAAAACAAAAATAATCACCCTGTTAAGCGGGATCTCGTTTATTTTTGCCAGGATTCCGCTTAAGCGTGGTGTTTTTTTCCCATATGATCACAGTTATCCCGTCTTGCCGGGACGAGATAATATTTCACGCGTGCGCAGTAATTACAGTTTTTATATAAACAAAAACATAAAAACTATCCCGGGATGATTTTCATTCCGGCAAGACGGGACAAAAATTTCATATGATCGCAATGCAAAACTACCCCGGGACGATTTTCATCCCGCCCTGCCGGGATAAAAAACTCCATATGATCAGCCCCTTAGTTTGCCTTTCATTTTTAAAAGTTGTCAAAAAATGTGACATTGGCTCAAGATAAAACAGGAGTTGGGGGAGATTGTGGGTCTCCACAACCAACCCACTTCTGACGGTCTTGTAATCTGAGTATGTATTTCAGTTACTTTTGACACATCACTTTTCGATTTTTCAGCCAGCAAAATACAAATACGATCACGGTTGTGCCTTACGTTATCTATCGAAAGAATATGAATTTCATGGTGTAAGCATTGTTACAAACTATGAACATCTAGGACTGGCAGATTCAATACTAGACTGCGAACCATCGCGTTTATATTCAATACATTTGCTACATGGCAATGTAAATGCAATACACTTACAGAAAGAAATTCTGGCACTAAAAACAACTGGCTCTACAACTTTTATTCTGCTATGTGATGTTGATATCACATCACTAGCGTTACAAGTTGCTGTTCATCTTGACATGATCGGTGAAGAATATGTCTGGATAGTCCTACATTTGTCAGTGATTTTCAATGGACATCCGGTACCGCCCAACTTGATGACCATCACAGAAACAAACAGTGGCAACCATTCGTTGTTAACGTTTCCTGAAAATGTTCAAAGAACCTGTGAAGAAAAACTGGCAGATGGTTCACTGGAAAGGTATCGAGTTATCTGTAATAAAATGAAAATCTCGCGTTCAGTGAGTTTTCTGTAACTGTTCCTTTGTTGGAGTCAATAGTTCGTTGTGATGCGCGCATCCACGGGCAGATGAAGTACATTAAAAGTAAGGTAGTTAATGGTAGTTAATTATGTTTCCTATTTTCTTTTCAGACATTTAGGACATCCACTGAATAAAACAAGAGAGATATTGAAAAATGAATTCAAAGTCTCTGTTCTCAACACTGACACTATTCCTAGTTGGGTCCTTGTAGGAACAGTCGAAGATCAACATGTTCACTTTGATAGACACCAGTTGAAATACATGAACTTCTTTCCCACTCACCATGATGTTAGTGCAAAATTAAAATTAAGATTTGCAACGCTTTTAGATGGTCCTTACATGATGCTTCAGCCAAATAGCGAATACGTTTTTCACGAAGGCACTGTCACATGCAGCGTAGGCTTGTTGTGTTGGATTCCAAAAAAGCAAAATGGTAGCATGGTATATATCCCAGAATGCTGTTTTGGATATTGTGTTGACATTGCTAAGATGATAATACATGATTTGAATATAGAGCCTTATATATACGCTGTGGCGGATAATAGTTATGGCGCCATTGTGAATGGGGAATGGGCTGGTGTGATAGGTGAAGTGGCTAATGGTAGAGCTGATATTGGGCTCGCGGCGTTGACTAATACGCCTGTTAGAGAAGAGCATGTTGACTTTCCAGAACCGTTTTTAAATGGAGGAATTAATTTATTGACAATCGCCAAAGAAAATTCCATTCCATTCTTTGCCATCTCTTCATTTGAACCTTTATCAATTACCTTATGGATAACAACATTTAGTTGGGTATTTGTAGCTAGCTTTTATTTGGTATTCTCTGAAAATGTATTAACATATCATAAACGTAATGTTTATAAGTGGATGGACAGTTTAAGTTATGTTTTTGGATTGATGTTTCAACGAGATTTGGGTGGAAAAAATCCGAAAAACTTCAACACTCGACTGTTGTCTATAGTGATTGCACTCTCCACGCTTGCAATCATGTCCAGCTATACCGCCATCCTTACTGCAAACAAGGTTACTTATAAGATTGCGCTGCCAGTTGAAGGATTCAAAGATGAAAAGGTTTAGTACTAAACTCCTAATGTTTCTTTGATGAAAACAATACACAAAGTTCCTTTATAGAAAGTTCTTTTATTCGAGTCTCATATAGAGAGTTCGTTTCGATAACGTTTTTATTATTATTATTATTATTTTTTATTATTATGTTGATTTGAATTCATTTTCAGATCACAAATCCTACCAACAACTTCAAATACGGAACTTACAGCGGTTCAGCTTATGATACCATGTTTGCTTCAAGTAGTGATCCAATATGGCGGAGAATGGCTCACTTTATGAAAAATCATAACTTCAAAACCACAGAAGAAGCGATCAGTAAACTGAAAAGTGGGTAAGTCGCATTAGTCTTGACTAAGCAGTTATTATGTACCTTCGCATGTGAATGTTTCGATATCTAAACAAAGAAAGAAGTTTTGGGGATGGGATTGAGGCTAGAATCTGTTCGGCACGATATAATATACCTATCTTTATAGTGATTTAAATGCTGCCATACTTGATATATGGGGCGCGTATTATCACATTTCTAAAGATGAAAATTGTGAGCTTCAAACGACGAGCGATCCACTCAAAGATGCTGGCATGGGCCTAGCAGTAACAAAAGGCTCTTCTCTTAAAATTCAAATTTCGGAGCTGATGTTGGACTATCAAGACGAAGGAATACTGAAGGACATTGAACAACACTGGTTCGAAGATAAATGCAAGACGAATAATTTGTACAAAGAAGGTATAGCGTCGTTTCTGACGATTGAATATTTTGGAGGCTTATTCACTGTCACGATGTTTTGGATTGTTCTGGCTGTGCTGACGTTAGCATTCGAGCATTTTTCGCTGTGGTTTCAAAGAAAAGATATTTCCAGATCGGCTGCGATAAAAAAAAATATTATATGAAGAGAAATAGTACTATGGATATTTTCCACAATTGTGTATACTGCTTACCACCTTACCTATCAACTGGCTGTTAAGTTAAAAGATTTCTTGAATGTTCACTTAATGTCGCTAGGTAACTCCTTCTAATGAAAACTGTCACGTGTTGATTTCGAAGTTGCTTCTACTTATTCTAATTGCGTATTCAATAGACCTGGTAACGAAGTTGCTTCTACTTATTCTAATTGCGTATTCAATAGACCTGGTAACGAAGTTGCTTCTACTTATTCTAATTGCGTATTCAATAGACCTGGTAACGAAGTTGCTTCTACTTATTTTAATTGCGTATTCAATAGACCTGGTAACGGCGTAAATAATGAAAAAACAAATATCAGCAAGAGTTGAGTGATAAATGAGAGGCCTAGCAGCTGTTTGTCTGTGGTTTACTATGAAAATAATGAGACTAGATCTACGCAAGTATTTGGAACGTTGATTTATGTGAAAATCTTCTTAAAACTTGTAAAGAGAAATATTCAAAGTACACTAGCCGCTTTGGCAAAACATTTTCTCATAATACCTTAGTAACAGGAGTGATCCTTTTCTTAGTAAAAGTAAGTTTAATAGATATGCTGAAACGTGTTGCTGCTTATCTATTGTCTATAGGTGCGTGGTTTCACAAGCATGCGCGATTCTATTTTCCTTCATTTATGATTATTTAATTGAAAGTTCTAATTGCTTGTTACCGTTCTTATTATGTAATCGGTAATTTGAGGAAATTAACGAAAGCACTACAAGTGAATATTGAATTCTTATGCCATGTGGTGTGTTTGATAAATATTTGGATATCGGTTGGATTCGATAATATAAAGCATTCGTACGTGTATGTGTAATTTAAACTGTCTTTGCACAAACAACAACTCCAAATCCATTAATCCAATTTCTACTTTTTGTAGTTTATACAAACGGTAAATTTTGCATGATTAAATTTGATTAACCTATGTTTTTGAAAACTTTCGCAAACATTGTTGTCAACATTGCAAGTCAGTAAAATAAAATCAAAATTTAATTATAAAAAAGACACTTGCATGAAATCTTCACGCATCCACTGTTTTTGATCTAAAAATTTCTGTGTGAATTTTTAACTTGCCTAATTTGATCTAATAGACCTGATGAGATATTTGCAACAATTATCAACGGTGTATCTGGAAAATAATCGCAAGTGCATTCACATTACTTGTGACTTCAATTTATATTACCAGTGGGATTATTTGAACGTTCTTCTTTTACATGTAGTTAAATTCCTAACACTCTCTTACACAAATTGCGACTCACCTCTAGATCCGCCACTGATTATGTTGTTATGAGGTGGCTCCAGTGAAGTCTAGGTATATTGAATTAAATAACACAAGATGAAGGTGACATGGATTAATACAATCAAAATGACAACGGATTCAACATTATTTGCATTTATTACAAAATCAAGTACTAATAACTTTGAATGAAAGAATTAGGCCATGAAAATGTTTTATTTTTTTCATTTTTTATTATCTGACAGTCTACCCCCGTTATGTAAGGCTCTGGATAACTAGGAATGTTTCCTCTTGAAATCGTCTTTGGAAGTAATTCACTTAAATTGCGGACGGTGGACCCCACTTCTGCCATATTTATTGTTGCCTTCAGAGTCTTAGTTAGGAGATATACTGTAATATATTTTTTCGTTAATAATTATGATCTTATTTGATGACTTTATTTGCCATATACGTGGTAAGGTCGATAGGCCCAAGCACGGAAATTGATGTTAGGCAAGTGATCGCAGACTGATCTTTTGACGTATGGTTGAGTTTTGAAAGCCTCTTTTTGCACGGAAACTATGCCATGTAGAGTGTTGCAGAGAACTTTTGCCATACTCATCTTCTTGATTTCTCGCAATTGATATCGTGTGAATACTCCTGGTCGCTCGTAGTAGAACCTGTCTCCATCTCTCAGTCGTGTAAACTGATCCTTGATGATGCAATGAAATATCTGGCCAATAATCTTCCCTTTGACATGATTTTCTGAGATTCCAGCTGCGAATAAATCGATATCGTTGGGATCTTTGAAAATTTTCGCCAATCTTTTGATCATTTTTGGTGACATGATATTCAGTCGCTTCAAATCTCGGTAGGTTTTTACAGGTGGAAGTTTACAAAGTTTTCGGTAAGCTCCATATGTTGGAAGTCCATGATCTCTTCCTCGCTGGATGTTTAAGGCGGTCAGATCTCGGTAAGTCGAATGACCAGGTGGAACAAACAACCTTCTGGCCACACCATCTGAAAATCCATCATCAACTTCTTGTGACCAATTTCCAATGAGCCCATAAACCAAACTCTCAATTCCGTTTTTCCTAATGATCGTTGTATCGAAAAACGTGTTTTGAAGTGGGACGGGTGCCTGAACACGATCGTAATTTTTATTCAACATTTCCCATGAATTTGGTACCAAGCTGTGGCCATAACGGAAAGCAGCTGTAGAGAAAGCGCTAACGATACTTGCATCCACGCGCCGGTCATATCGAGTGTAGGGATGCAAGTCTGCCAACAAAGGAACATACTCGTGGAAAACAATATGTTGAAAGATGGCACCATTTATCTTTCGTGCTGTTTCAAACAAGCGACGCTCAGACCAACGAGAATTCAGTTTCTTCAGTTGTTTTGCAATGTAGTTGTGGTGTCGTACCCATATTGTGTGCATGGCCGACAAAGCTACGTTCTCGTCACCACGCTCATCACCGACAAGTGAACATCCGGCTTTATTTTTGCAGCTTTTATCAGAAGCTGGTTTGTCAATGGGTAATAAGCCGTCTTTTGTAATTTTCAATTCACCACTACCTATAATGAGAATTACATTAGGTATAATTTTTCAATTGCCTTCTTTAAAGTAGCTGAATAAAAGAACAGCGGTATCAGCAAACGCATTGAAAATTTGACATGGTTATTAAAATTACGGTGAATAATATATGTCATGAATTTATTTAAATGGTATAGGCGTATTTATAAAAGCTTTGATTGTGAAATATAGTGGCAATAGAGGTCCAGTCATACGTCTGTTGAATTAATATGGACTAAAACTAAGCTAAATGGTGCTTTTCTTACCATCGTATTTTCTCAATTTCTGGTACAGTTTAAAGTCATTGCTGTACACGTTTGATGTATCCACATACGATGAAAGAACGTTGATTTGACCACGTGTTCTCTGGCGAGTTTGACAAACAGCTCTTGATCTACCAAACCCAGTGCATCTGCTTGTATGTCGGTCGAATTTGATTGGAAAGCAAGGATATTTGTAAACATCCAACTTAGAGCAGCTGAAAAAATTATATAAACATCATCGAATGAAGTGATAAAAAAGTGATAAAACACTTCGTTACATGGGTTATCCTACTCCCAACGAAAACACCTTAAAATGTGCTTGACAAGAAAGTTTAGTTTGGATTGGCATATTGAGATAGAAAGAGTTCAAGCTCCTTTCAAGCTGGCATTAAAATTTGCAGTAAAATAGGCGAGAAACGATGATAAGGTCTTACTCGGTAATATCGCAATCTGCATGTGGTGATAACGATAAATCATGATCCAAAAATTGCCCAAAAGTCATGTACAAGACTGACAGGTTGTGTTTGTTTTTTGTATTACTCTTGTGTACTCTGAAAATAGAACGTGCTACTTCATGAGCGGTCGGGACGGATTTGTATGATGATGTTCCTGGAAAACTACGTGGTGTGCCATCACCATCAGCATATAGGGCAGCTAAAATAAGTGTGAAGGAAATAAAAGTAACAACTTCTACTCAGTTTTCAGTTCACTGCAATGGACAACAAATGAGAACTTCAAAAACATTTTAAAGCATTTTTTATGACGAATTGTTGTGACATCGTCAGTTAATTACGTTATGTAACTGAAGTCCTGTTGACACGCAGTCCTAAATATCTTGTTAAGTTGAAGGATAATGGGAAATGATTAAAATTGGGCCTAGATCACACATCGTTTGCTGTCATAACATTGTAACCTGTTCTGACATAATTAGGTAGCCTTTATGTTTTATTTGATATTTTTTGAGAAAGGAATTTTTTTGATGGCTTCCCGTTATATAATCAAACTCAACACAGAAACGTTGTTATGTATCTCAAGAAGGTGACATAAACAAGCAAATTTTCAAATAATTGTGGTTATCGTGGTTCTATGTGGTCTTTTAATGGAAGTTAAAACATCAATATTGTGTTTGTATGTATTCCCTTGCATTAAGCATTAAAATTTGAGTGTTGGAAAGGCACAAAACATCATTGTTCAATTGCGTTCAAGGAGAACAGGTAAGAGGAAAATCCTCCTTTAGCAAATAAATCTTATGCAATTAAGAGAACGACAAGAACAATTGTTGTGTGGAATGAAACATAATGAATGGAAAATTATCATTTTCGATGAACAAAAGTTATTTATAATTATTTTACAGTTTATAACTTTTGTTTCTATTTTTCTAAAATTTAAAATTATGATGCTGGTTGTTGAATATTTAGATGTTGTTATTTTTTTCTTGTTACAAATATTTTCAGCTTAAAACATCGTCAGATTACATTGTCATTTCCATTCATTTACGAAATTTTGATACTTGATTTCGGACTGACCATTAAAATTTCGACCGAGAGAAATAAGCAACACAACAACATGGGCAATCATTGTTATTGAACTCAATCCAGCCAATCATCGTAAAGTACCATATAGCTACCTACGTAATAATCTTGCTACTTCAGTACGTGCTGCGCCTTGGATCTTTTTTCGTAGATTGTTACACGTTCCATCAATGGTTCGAAAGCTGGTCTTATAACGATACCGGTAGCAGTTTGCACAGGTAATGAACGGATCGCAATCCCGGAAAGTTTCAACTTTAAGGAAAAGGAATAAGCAAATGAAGCTGTTGATCATGTAAATTGATATTGATAAGAAAGGCAGATTCCAAAAGCTAAAGAATATCATAGCAAAATATGTCAACATAATTTGTTTCGACTATCGTTTTACAACGAACTAAGTTTGTTCCGTGGACCTTCAAAAACATTATCAAAAATTTCTGAAAAATTCAAATTTCTGGTGTGCGGGATTGGTATACGGGACGTCAATCGTTGTCTTAGGATATAAAATGAAGACTTATCCAGGCTAAAATCCGGAAACATTGAAACAATGGAGAAACTATTAGTAGATAAACAAGAAGATAAACTATTGTTTTCCTCTTCTTAGATTATCAACATAACTTATTTACTTAACAAATTTTAGAAGATTAAAGCAACATACGTCTGGTGTTAATTTGACCACAGACAAATCCACTTGCCAGGATAAAACAAACAACAACGAGCAACCTCATAATTCGTAATCCACAGGAACTATTCACAATAACTTCCCTCTATCCTTACTACTTCACAAATGTCAAAAATCATTAAAGAGTAATGAATATTTAAACGTGTTCATTACATAACAGTTAATGAGATAATTAGCGTAAAAGTTATTCCATAGGTTCATTTCACAAGATGAAAATGAGATTAATGATCCCGCATTGGCATATGAGGCCTTATGGCATTTGGTGAGTTTATGTAATGAAAACAATCGAGCAATTAGTTTTTCGACGTAAGTTGTAACGCACTTGGTGTTTAGTAAGACATAAAATCGCACTTGGTGTTTAGTAAGACATAAAATTCCCGGAAGCACTTAATGCCGAACCGAATCGAATTCTAACTGAAAAAAAGAATAGTTTGAAAGCTGCATGTTTCGGTTTTTCATCTTGGGTGCAACTTCTTCATTAAGTTGTGAAAGCAAGACAACTGGAAGACATGAATACTTTAATTCGATTGTTTATTGCAAAAGCTTCTAATGGGGACATTAAAAAATTAAAAGATTACACATGAATCAAAAAGAAAAATAAAACTAACATTTTGCTGAAACAGAAATAATAATGACGATGGAGTTAATGGCACATCCTGTAGAATTTCTTATCGCAATTGATTTCTTTTTGCAAAGGAAATTGAATGCTAATTGTTCTTTTCCATCCATCAAAAGCAAATTCAGTCCATAGGAAGTCAAAGATAAAGATCTAGCTTTTCTTACTTAAAGGCTAGATTTTCCTGATTACAAAAACACCAAAAACGTTTTGTCAGGAAAAGTTCGGAGACAAAGTTTCGGAAGAAATTCTGGAATAATTTTCTATGGTGGACAAACATCCGTTCCATGGTGGACAAACATCCGGCTGACATGTTAAACATTTGCTATCAATATAAAAAAAAATTAAACATCGGTTTCGACGTTTACTTTACACTTATATTACGTTAATTTTACTTATTTATTTGTCGAATATTTTTAAATACCATTAAGATATAAAATACAGTCCCGAACACTCAATGGACCGAAAAAAAATTTGAGATAGCAGACTGTACGAGACCAATGTTTTTGTTGGAGATAGTTATAATCAACTGACAGTCAACTATATCTGTCAAAAAATATAGATTGAAACCGAAATAGATAGAAACGAGAACTTCATTTTCCTTATAGAGCATGTTTTCCTTACTTCCGCCAGTTGATGGTCACTTAACGGTACTCATTAACTTCGAAAGCGTAAGGACGGAAAACCGCCCACACTGTTACTACAGATCAACATGGGCGGATTTACTTAACATAGACTTTCTGGAGGAGAGTTGAGTTATTAAGAAAAGAAAAACGTGCAATTACTCAACAATAAGTGAGACTGAGGAGAAAATTCGTGACTGTGTACTCCCCCACAAAGTTTGACTATTCTGTATCTGCCTCTGTATAACGTTTTGACTATTCTGTATCCGCCTCTGTACAACGTGAACTTCCTCGGGCAACATGAACACTAAAATGTCTAAAATGTTTATACTCAGTTACTTTAAAAAAGTTTTATCAAGGGTTCGTTTGTATGGTTAGGAGAACTTACTGCAAAAAGAATCATGATTGAGTTTTTCATACCATTTGGAAGAGTTTTAAATATTCAATTTTTGAATATTAGAAAAATCACTTTTCGTTCCTAAGAATGTAAAAGTATATTTCTTATAGTTTTTATGGAACAGGAAAATAGAAGTTTTATTATTGTCTTAGGAAATTAAACGGTCCACTTTCAGAAAATGTTTATATCTTAACTACAGAGATTATTTTTTCTGGTATTGAAGGAATTTTGGCGTCGCATCCAAAATTCTTAATCAGTATAATTTGTACAACTTTACTCTGAATGCAAATGGGAAAAGATACACAAAAACAAAAATGATAATTGGAAAAGCATAATAAACTGTTCTGGAAGGTTTCTGGATAGTTGTTTGATAAAATTAAAAGGAAGATAAATTTTTACGAAAGGAAATTAGATACTAATTGACCGACAATTAACAAATTTCAAATTTCAACTATCTTGTCCAAAGTTTAGGCCATTAGTGAACATGTAAACAGGTATTTACGTCAGGGAAACTAAACAACAACATCGAAAGTCAAATGTTCCGTGTAAAAAACGAAACTAAAGTGTTTCGAAAGAATCGAAGATGAGAGAAAGTGACACTTAAACAGGCGCAACACATTTTCTTTTGTTGCCTATGGATGTGTTTACTCGTCAAATCTCTCTGCATAAATGAATTCAAGGTCAAAAATAATAGTAATATATCTTTCATACTTCTAATTTTTGCAGACTTCATAAAATGAATTTCGAAGTTACTCATTTTCCGTTTGTGTACGGAAAACATAGAAATATCTTCGATTGAAATTTCGGAAATAAATAAATAACGAACGTGTTATGCTTCTAACTTATGTTTTTTTTTCGCGTTGATATGAAGAATTTCATTAGAACCAACACATTAAATGAATGTCAAAATAGCTAACAGTAATATATCTTCATACTTCTAATTTTTGCAGATTTCATAAATGAATTTCTAAGTTACTCATTTTCCGTTTGTGTACGGAAAACATAGAAATATCTTCGTATTGCAATGTCGGAAATAAATAAATAACCAACGTGTCATGCTTCTGACTTATGTTTTTTTTCGCGTTGATATGAAAAATTTCATTAGAACCAGCACATCATCTATTTGTCCGTCAGTAGCAATATCGCACATCATCTATTTGTCCGTCAGTAGCAATATAGCAACATATACGTGGTGTTTAGGATGAAGGTTATTTCAACATGGAAAACGTTGAACTATGAATGCATTAAGTCTCGATTTTATATCTGGGGAAATTAAAAAACATTGAGTTGCTCATAAATTAATAAAACAAACATAAGGTTAGTAAGGCATCATTAAATTACTATAGGGGGTGCATACATGGATAAAATCAGCCCGGCAAAGCGGCTGGCTCGATTTACCGAGATCTCACCTTTTTTATCAAAGTGTCATAAAATTCAACATGTGTTCACATGCGAAATACATCAGCCCCGTTTGCCGAGATCACGATTTTATGAACCGAGATCTCGGCAAGGCGGGCTGAAATTTTTCGATGTGAATACTCTAGCCTTGATTTTTCTAGGACTGCTTTTTAACGTTATGCGCATGTTTTATATGTTTGATTTATTTATTTAAAGTCGGTTGCATATAGTTACAAAAAAGAAAATAAAGAACTTCTAGTTTTCTTATATGAAAGAAGACTAATCAAAACGTGTAAGCAATGATAATCGTATGACTATTGCAATAGGGTTTTTGGCGTCATCTATGATTATAAAGATTATTTCCGGTCAGTACTATTCAAGTGCAAGAAGGCAGTGAAAGTCATAAGCTTAACAATACTTCCGCTGACATTTTCATTCATTTAAGCGCAGACTTTACTACTATAGTATCTCGCATGTAAAATGCATAACTTGCTACGTATGTATAATTTGTTGTTATTTTTACAACAGTTTGTTTTGAATTACTTTGATTTCCTTGTTTTCGTGTTATGTTAACACTAGCTAAGTGCTTTGACCATTTATCGTAGTTGATGGCATTAACAATTTGTTGTCATCAGTAACAGTACTTAAATGATTTTCAACGGCGTGTTAATAGATATCATTCTTGATATATACAAAACAGTTTAGCCTTTAATTTTATCGTAATGCTTAAGCAAACTAAATTGTCGTTAGAAATACTGGATGAATTTAGTGAAAGAAACGGTTTTTTTCTTACATATTTCAACCCGCCTACCCTGAACAAAAAACAACAAGAGATGACCAAAAAAGATGATGATATCAGTAACATGCATCAAACATGCCTGAAGATAGTACCATGTGAAAATCAAACGTTTTGTAAACCGGATGTTTTTCGTAAACATCTGGTTTTATCACTTCCATCGACACCCGAAAACTCGGAAGCACAACAACTAATCTATCAACTGATCTTATCACGTGCTCTCTATTAACCAATTAAATTAAAAGTACAAGATCAATGTATGTACAGTGTGCTTAATGACTGTCATCTCTTTGCCGCATGGTATATCGTGCATTCTTGTCCCGTCTTGTCATTGTGCTATTAAAAACACACACGTAACCAAACAGTTTTTTCCCTAAGTTTGTTTAAACACAGGTGGTCATTTCTTGTTTTTAATATTCAAATTGATTCTCACTAAAAAAGTATTTTCTAAACACGCAAAGGATAAAAAACGGAACCACAACAAGCTTTAAATGAACCATGGTTTCCAAATTCTGTATTTGAGGGGTATGGGCAAATGTTCAGTGTTTCACAGACATCTTGCTGAAAAATGGCAATCGCATTGAATTATGGTAATTGCAGTTTGATTTCCGTTCGAGGTAGCAGAAGCTTCAAACTAAAATGTTTTGGTGGGTTTGTCTGGAGGCTAATATGATCAGGTTGGTTACGCTTATTTTTCTTAGCATTTATTATTGTTTATTTTATTGTGAAACGATTTAAATATCATTGGAATACAAAAGGAGATGTCATTAAACTTTAATTCTGAAAATTTAATTAATGCGGAAATATCCATATTACCTAGCCTCGTTCTCATTTCTGCAATAGTTATGATTTTATAACTTCACGGGAAAGCATGATATGAAATCCAACAATTGCAAAAATGAAAACGTAGTATATTTAACAAGTCTATCCTTGTTATCGCTCCAAAAGACTGTTCTCTTCAAAACATTGGAACTAATTTTGTTTCGTTTTTCTGTTACGATAAGAAATACACACGCTCAATTTTTTATAAGAATTTTTTATAACAACACAAGCCTTAGATTTGGGCAAAAAATAAGAACAAAAAAAGAAAAACCCGAGGCTTAAATCTGTTCCAAAAATTAAGAACAGTCCGAGTCTGAATTTTCTTGCAAAATAAAAACAATCCATGATATGAATTCTTTTGTGATTTTCTCTCGAGCTACTAATAGACAGTGTCCAATAGACACAATTTCACTTGTGATCGTTTCTTTTCTCACCTCAGTCGGGGGTAGGGTTGGGTGGGGGTTGGACTCGAGTAGCTAAAACTGTAAAAACCCTAAACCAAACAAAACATTTGGGGGGCTATAGCTCCCTTAGCCACCCTGCTCTGCGGTGCCTGCACCTACATTACAATGTAATATTTTAGCTACTGGAAGTTCCATAATAAGAACGAAATGAGGCTAAAAATCTTGACGCTGGTTGACGTAGGAGAGGGGAGAGGTGACACTTATGTTGACGTCAACATTAGTCAACATTTTCAGGGGAGTCAACAATTTGAATAAATGGTTGACATCATTAAAATAAGAACAACTCAGGCTGAAAAAGGCTCAAAAATAAGAACAGCCAGTTTCAGGTCTGGTTCTTAAAAAGAACCGTTTATTCTTGGTTTTTCACTATGCGTAGTCTGACGTTTGTTTCAGTATGTTAAGAACGAAAAATATTTTCAAGAGGTTTATACTGGTACAAACTCTTTCGGGGTGTCGTGTTGTAAATATTCGGATCAAATCTACTGCCCAACGGTCAATAACAAATACGTTGTGTAGATTTCGCAGTGAGAAGATATTTCTTAAGGAAATCAACATATTTATTTACGAGTTGGTAAATGAATCCACGCTACTCATATCTTATATTTATCAATGCAAAATTTCAACAACTTCCATACAACAAGGGTTATATCATTTGTCATCTTCATGGCCGGTAGGAACACACAGAAACTTACGGAAGCGTATTAGGTATCTAAGTGAAAAAAGTATCAAACTTGTTCTTATTTGCCAATTAAGCAACTTTGTTTAAGTGACGAAAAGTTAAAAGTTACATTTTCGTCAGAAAAACTGAAACTTGATTTTTCGTCACTGAATTTTCGTAAAAAAAATCAAAAGAAAAGTAATATTTCTTCATTTACCAAAAATTTCATTAAATAGCAAAAACTAAAAAGTTTATTTTTTCAGTTAACAAATTCACTTAAAAGTGATGAAAACTTTTAAAATCACTTTTCGTCACTTAATTGAATCAATTATATAACGAAAAAAATTTAGCTTTACTTTTTTAATCACTTAGTTGATGAAAGAAACACTCTATCCTATGCCGGGCATGAGCATTAGTGGAAGCAACAAATCAACATCATGGCGAACAAGTAAACACAGTGCTTCCAACTTTTCAAAATATTGAGCTAAAGGGGGATGTTTATTCCTTCTCTACGACCTGGTATATGAACAATATTGAAGAAAATAATAGAAATACTGACATGATCGTTGTAGCCAGACGCGCTCTTTGCGCCACTGTATTCCGACATATTTGATTTTGTCTCTGTGTTGAACATCCAGTGAAGTGCCATCCAGTGAATCCATTAAATATTAAGTGATGAAAATGTGTTGGTCAAAGTTTTCTTCATTTAATGTGATGGGAAATAGAAATGAAAATGACATTTTTCCATTTAAATTTTTCGGTAAGTGGCGAAAATAGTTTCAAATTTGCTCATTTTCATTTGATTGATTATGTGACTATTTTCGTCACATAATTAAAATTAAGTGATGAAAAATGAAAATTTTGCATATTTTTTCTTCACTTAGCTAACTACTAAGTGACGAAACTGTATGGCACTGATACGCTTCTTTCCGTATTTCTATGTAACAAGAAATTTAATGACAATTACTTCTGGCTCTTGTAATCGGAATTGTGAATAATAAAAACTGTAATAAAGAGTACTTGTCGGTTATTCCCCCACCAAAGGTTAGGGTTAAGCATATAAAAATTAAAATATTATGAAATATAATATAAAAATATATTCAAACCTAACCCTAGCCCTGGCCCTGGCCCTGACCCTAACACTAACCTTTGGTGGAGGAATAACCGACAAGTACCTAATAAAGTAATGAAATTAGTAGAATAATAGCTTGCGTAGAAATGAGATTGTCAAAGCTCGTCCACAATGTTTCGAGAAGGTCTATTCGATCATTAATGCAAATGATATGTAAAACTTGTGATTATAATTGATTGAAGGTGCTTAGTGGTTAGTGGGAAAAAAAGTCCATTATTAACTAGTCGGTTGCTATACATCTTAAAATGTGCGATACACAACAACGTATGTTATTAATTTTTGCGGTGAGAGTATCAAACAATACCTCTTTGAAACTCGTCGTTGTTGAGTTGAAATATTGCGAACAATATTGAGACTACCTCAAGCACCATCAAGCATGTGTTGAAAGCGTGGTTCACATAAAGTTGTTCTAATCGTATTGCGCATAATGAAATTTCGTCAGTTTATTCCCGTGTGAACGTCAGCAGGTATCGAATAAGTTTATGAAAAGTGGTTTTAGAACGAATTTACACCTATCACACTCTACACAATGTGCAGCAATGTTTGAGATAAGATGTTTTCTGATTATATGCCTTATCTCAAAATCGACTTCCCCCTCATCACGTTGGCAACTATGATATTGTACGAAGGCTTAAATCAACAAGCAGTTAACACTAGAATATTTTCATAAATGTTACTCATCATCAAGATTTTATTTATTTTTTCATGTACAGTTTTGTTATTGTTTTACCTTTTGACCAAAAAAAGAACAAAATAAGAAAAACCTGTCATTGTTTCAAAAATCAAGAATTTTCTTTTCAACTAATATCTGGCTTAGAATTGCAAAAAAATAAATTTTGAAATGGAGTGTTTTAGCCCAAAGGTTTCCTTTCAGTATTGTCTGCTGCAAAAGTGCAATATTTAAATGAAGGAATGTTTTTCTGTTTCTAGGAGAGGTCGAATAAATAACCATTTTCAAGCAGGAATTTTATTTTCATTATGAATAACAATGCAATGACAGTGTTGCAATCGTGTTCATGCCATAAAGCTCTTGTTTATATACATTTATATGATGATAAAGATTCAAGAAAAAATAGATAACGGGATGGTAACCAGGTTCCGAAAAAAGACGAGGAAAGTGCACGAAAAACGAAATTATATAGTTGTGTTCAATTAATATGTTTTCGGCTTAGAAATGTATTGGAATTATTCTAACCTCTACTCTGGAAAGCATGAACATGCCTTCTTACAAAATGGGTAAGAAAAAATTGCTTAATGTTTCCCTTCAGTCATGGAACGTATTGCAAATATCTGTAGGAAAACGATTTCTTATGGATGAAAACTTGACATAGAAATTACAACTCGATGATATATGTACGAAAGTACCATGGTGGATTTGGGCCTTTCAATTTTATTTTATAGTTTTGGGGAAAAAAATAAAAATAAATTGATGGCAATAAACAGAAGCTGTTAATTTTTCGCGTTTTGTTAACAATAAAGTCTTCCGTAACATTGGTATGTTTTGAGAACGTTGATGAAATGTGTGAATACATTTTTTTGGAATCAGAGGTGTTTATTCAAAATACTTGATTTGAATTTATCTATCTTATATATGTTAATATATTACCTGGCTTGCTTTGTTTGCAAAACCAAAAAATTTATTTACCGCGATCAATTCGTGCGGAGAAACCCCAGTAATTAACAGTACAATGTTTCCTATCTATATATTAATAGCCGATTCTCTGTCTGTCTGTTTGTTTGTTTGTTTGTTTGTTTGTTTGTTTGTAAGTCACGCAAAATGGTAGATTGAGTTGTGAGCGAAATTATTTCTTTTTTTGTGTGCGACGTGAGTTCGAAGCAAATACATTGCAACCCCAATCAAACGTGACCTTTTTTGGCTGATGAACTAATAGGAATAACGTTTTGTTTTTATCATTATTGTTAGTTTTATATTCCACGTTGACTTGGCTTTGAAAACAATACATCAACTAAATACAAAGAAACTAACTGATTAAACATTTTGGACAAAAAGCAGCAGTGGCAGAACGTGGCAGCATATGTTCGGTTTGCCACTAACTCTTGCCTGACTGTCTGAGACGGGTGAACTTTTTTTTTGAGCAATCAGAATGTTTAAAAACCGATAGGTAAACAAAGAGTATCATATCAAAACAAAATGTTTTTTTTTTTTTTTTTGCTTTTCTTTTGATAAATTAATTTCTTCTTTTAATTGTTAAGCGTTCTAATCGAACGTTTTTTTATTCTATTTATTCATTTAGCACGTGCCTTTTTTCTCTCCTCCGTGTGAACTTTTTAAGAAGAAAAACCATTTTCCCCCTGTTTGATAGCACCCATGTTAGAGCGTGTAACTTTTTTAAAACAAAAGCTAATAAAAAAATGAAGTTTTCTCTCTCTACGTTTTGAGTGTATTGTTACACTGATAAAAGATTGGTTGTGACTTCGAATCCTGGTTGAGCACAAGTTGTACGAGCCGTTTATAAGGAAATTTGACGTTTATTGATACAGTGATACAGAGCAGGTGGATATGGGCGGCGAGCGACGCCGCCTTGGCGGCTAGTCTATATATTAATAGCCGATTCTCTGTCTGTCTGTTTGTCTGTCACGCAAAATGGTAGATTGAATTGTGAGAGTACTTATTTGATTTTATCTTGTGCGACGTCAGTGTGAAACCATTGTATTGAGACCCTAATCGAATGCGACGGTTAGGGAAAATTATCTCGATAACCAATAGGGATAACTGACGTTTTTTGGGGTCCGCGATACAGGCGATGGGGTAACGAAAAATTTGGGCCGAATTTTTTCGTAGGGATGGGCTTGTGACGTCATCAAAATCTTTGAACGATGATAGAGTGCCTGCTCCCCTTACCGCTATGTGCCGCTTGCCGCTAACTTTCAGTTTGATGGTTTATTTCCTTCATTTGAAGACAACAAATCAAACCAAACTAATTATTGTCTAAAAGTATATTCATTCAGCCATCGTTATGGAAAGTTTCAAAGTGAATTGCCAAATACTTACTGATTAATAGAGTAAAATCTAACACCGGGTCGCGATCATTATGAAAAAAATATTAAAAATGGCTTCCTCGAAAAATAAATGCTTCAAAATTCAGTGTCATAAATAACGGAGCATATCGATTCCTTGTTATTCCTCTGCTGTCTTGAATGCTACCAACATCTGAGATTTTATCCACAAAAACAGTTTTCTTGTATATATCGTATACGGGAGTAAATCATCTTAAGTTTACAGCAAGGTAATTCTGTAACCACGTGTCCTTTCTCCGCTATAGCAACAAAATTTGTTCTTGTTAGCACTGATTTCAGCTTGATTACTCAAACAGTTAAATTTTTTTTTACAGACATTCAATTAGCGCGAAATCCCATATGTTGATAATATCACCCATAGATTTATCGTTCAAGAAAACGTGAAACTTGTTTCGTAGACCTTTTCACCCAAAGGACCCATTGTCATTAAAAAATTTTTATTGCGTTAACGCTTTTTATCAATCGCAATTTAAACGTTTTAGCAATTGCAACTTGAATTCTTTAGGATCATTCTAGCGTGTATCCTCCGCATGTTGAAAACCTCCATCACAAGTATAGAAACAATTGATTTCATATGTTGCGAGTGTAAAAAGTAATTCAATACATGTTGATAATTACATTCGCGGTTCATGCTTTTAACAAATTAACGATGTCTGTGTTTATCGTATAATTACTCTGCAGGCTCACAATAGGGCAATTCCCCATCACGTGTCTAGATTTTTGCGATCAAAAGTTGACTTGTCGAGACGGCACTATTGTTTTCTAAAAAAACTTCGCTCATTAAAATATGGCTGCCTTCGATTTGTAAACAGTAAAGGCATACATTTTTATTAAGCCTGTGGTTGTCTTATATCTGTAGAAGCAAAGCAGGAAAGCACTTAAATTGAGAGAAAAGGGATTAAACTGTTACTATGAACACTAAATTCCATAAAATTTTGCTATTTGCATCACTTTTGACGAACGTGAAATTAGTTAGCGGAAAGAGGAACAAGTTAGCGGAAAGAGGAACATCACCCCGATGATGTTTACAATTACAGTATTTGTTATCAATCTTATTCTGTTTGTTTGTTCTTGTTGATTTAGTATCTAGAATGACCAATTGTGGTGCTAAATCCATTTAACTGTGTTTTTACGTTTGCATTGACGAATTTTGCAACATTACAATTAAAGTTAGCGGTAAGGGGAGCAGGCACTCTATCTCTGTAACGGTTGATCGTAGGGGAACGATCCCATACATTTTTTTGATCAGTTTTTCGAGCTCTACAACATGGGCACATTTATTATTGCCAATTCCTTAATTTTATTTTTGGTGAACTCAAATTTAGGCCAAATTTTTTGGGGGACGGGTCTGTGACGTCATCAAAATGTTTGAACGAAGATATCTCTCTAACGGTTGATTATAGGAAAAGGATCCCATACATTTTTTTAATCAGTTTTTCGAGCTCTACAACATGGGCACACTTATTACTGCTAAATCCTTAATTTTATTTTTCGTGAACCCAAGTGAAGATTGAAGGTGGACATGGGCGGCGAGCGACGCCGCCTTGGCGGCTAGTCTATATATTAATAGCCGATTCTCTGTTTGTCTGTCTGTCTGTCACGCAAAATGGTAGATTGAGTTGTGAGAGTGATTATTTTATTTTATTTTGTGCGACGTCAGTGTGAAACCATTGCATTGAGACCCTAATCGAATGCGACGTTTAGGGAAAATTATCTCCGTAACCAATAGGGATAACTGACGTTTTTTGGGGTTCGCGATACAGGCGATAAGGTGACGAAACATTTGGGTCTAATTTTTTGGGGGGACGGGTCTATGACGTCATCAAAATTTTGATCAACAATATCTCCGTAACTGTTGGTCGTCGCAAAACGATCCAATACATTTTTTTGATCAGTTTTTCGAGCTCTACAACATGGGCACACTTATTATTGCTAAATCCTTAATTTTATTTTTCGTGAACCCAACGCAGGCTGAAGGGGGACATGGGCGGCGAGCGACGCCGCCTTGGCGGCTAGTCTATATATTAATAGCCGATTCTCTGTTTGTTTGTTTGTTTGTCCGTAAGTCACGCAAAATGGTAGATTGAGTTGTTAGAGTAATTATTTTATTTTATTTTGTGCGACGTCAGTGTGAAACCATTGTATTGAGACCCTAATCGAATGCGACGTTTAGGGAAAATCATCTCCGTAACCAATAGGGATAACTGACGTTTTTTGGGGTCTGCGATACAGGCGATAGGGTGACGAAAAATTTGGGTCTATTTTTTGGGGGGAACGGGTCTATGACGTCATCAATATATTTGATCAACGATATCTCCGTAACGGTTGGTCGTAGCAAAACGATCCCATACATTTTTTGATCAGTTTTTCGAGCTCTACAACATGGGCACACTTATCATTTGCCAATTCCTTAATTTTATTTTTCGTGAAATCTGAAGATGACACAACGCATACTGAACATGGGCGGCGAGCGACGCCGCCTTGGCGGCTAGTTTGTTAGATAATTGTGAAATCAACTTTTCATTTTCCTGATCAGGGATATGTTAAAGCGTAGCTACTATTCAACGAAATATAAAACCCATGGAATGACAGCGGGCCCGATTCGAGTGAAAAAGTCTGTCGCGATTTTTAAAATAGCGTATACAATCGCAAAAATTGAGGTTTTCCTAGAAAAGATAATATGACCTTAATTATGAGATAAGGCCATATTCTGGCTGAGTTTCCTTGCTAGCTACTTAGGGCTGATTTTGTGTTTTGTGTTATTACATTGGTCAGGAGATATGAGAGCTCTGCTACCTCCAAGCCAAGGGCCTATATACATTATTATGATGCATTAGCTATGCATTCATTACATATGTTGATGTTATTTTTTGTAGTTACATCCGTCAATTTAGAAGAGTTTTCAATGTATGTGTGTGTGTGTGTAGAAATCTATCTATAGTCACCCAAACAGACAACATCGCAAAGCGTAATAAGACATTTTAGTTACCTCTGTGAAGGTGCATTGTGTGCTACTCAAAATTGAATTAATCAACAATATTCTGTGTTAGTTGTAATGTGATGCACATATTATCAAGCAATGGACGCATAATGTTTATAAACCCTAATTATCACTTGAAATCCGGAATGTCTATTTAATCAGTATTTTAATGAACAAATTCCCTATATGAAATCGTTATAAGTCTATTTTTTATTTCTTTCATAGCTGTTACACGATCGTTCTTTCAAGTGAGAGAGAATTCTAATGTAACTGAGTTTCTTCTCTGAAACTCCCCAGAATCTTGTAAGGCCGTACACAAATAAGAAGCTTTTATTTTACAGCAACCGTCTATTCTCGAATAAGAGTACAATATAAAAATACACACCGTTAGTCAAGCTTCACGCGCTTTGTTGCTGGATTCCCGGAATATTGCGTTAATTACATCAGTAATGAGTTCAGTATAATTTTAATTGAGTGAGCTGCAAATCTTGGTAATTTGTATGAGTCGCAAACTTGTTTCAAGAGATGGATTTAACTTTCTTTATCAAAGAGTAGAGCATAAATCTATACGTATTCGAGGTTCACTAACTACGAACCTTCCAGCAATCAGCCTCTTCACCGGGAGCCTAGATCTATATTTAAAAGGCCTATTTATACTATTCCAAAATGTAAATAATATATGAATAGTTTTACCCAAGCGTATAATAATAATAGACCTTTCCCGAGTTTATTTTTTATCACATTCCGCCTCGTTTTCAATATCGTTACTATGACAACCGAATCTCTTGTGCTCAATCATTAACACTATCACAATTATTACACTTATTGCACATTACTGAAATGAGTCCCGTGACATTTCGTTACCATATTAACCATTGCGAAAACGAGGCGGAGCTTGATAAAAAATAAACTCGGGAAATGTCTATTGTTTAAGCGCATTTCTGTTTACTGTGATCATTCGTAAACTTGCTGTGTGTTGTTTATACGTCAAGTTTCCATTCGTTGAATCTCTCATGCGTATAATCCGTTATTGTTTAAACTCGTGCCTTTCCTCTTGTGCCATATTTCTATGCAGCGTTCTCTGTTCAAGCGTAAACTTCTTTTCAGTTTTCTATTTATTATTGTTCGTGTGCGTTCTTGATTATTCCATTCAACAGAATGTGAGGTGGGCGTATAGGGCGTTTGAATTGGGTGGAAGGATGTGCTTCTGCACATAGCCTTGTCTTGTCACTCATGTTTCGTATAATCTTTTATGTTTTACTCTGTGTTTCTGCTTGGCTAGCATTCTCTTATTTTCTTAATCTCCAATAATCAGCAGTTATTTTGCTCACTTTTTATTTTCAATGAAGAATGACAAAAATGTGTGAAAGCCACATTGTCACACATACCAGCACAGTATTTTTTAATATTGTCATAAATTTTTAATGATCTATAGTCATTCCTTTTTGGAATTCATCTGCATAGGGAGCGGTTTACTTTTGAACTTTTTGTGATCATGAAACACAAGGTCTGCATAAAATGTTTTGAAGTCTACTCAAAAACAGCTTTTTTAAAGACTTAGTAACTTATTTTGACTTTAATACAAACTTTTTTAATCAAAATCAGATTTGTATTCACTTCAATTGAGGAAAAAATCATAATTTTGTTCGGAAAAGATCTCCTATAAGTTAGTTTAGAGAAAACCATACATGAAAGTCTTTTTTATACAAAATTAATTTTTCAGGTGTATACAAACAAGAGGCCCGCAGGCCTTAAGGTCAGCACAAATCCGATGCTTAAAATATCACACGAATACAGCTTGCGACAAAGAAACCTGCGTTTCTAAAATACAGCTTGATTAGTTACTGGAAAGCCCATAACGGTTGGTGGGCATGCGAGTCGAAAATGCAAATTCACTCGCCTTACAGGGGGCGTAAAATCCACTATGATGAAAGGACTCCCAAATATTTTCACAATGCAAAAAATTTAAATTGACCGTGATGATGCCGTGTTCCACAGTAGTATGGAATAGGCCAAATGTCGAATGAATGATAACCGGAGAAACCTAACCTTTCATACAGATTATTTTCTCTAACATTGATAGCCGACCTATATGCCATCAAGACCAAAAACCCAAATTCTTAAGAGCCGAATGACAAATCGATCATAACGTATTACATGCGCATATTGTTTTCCAATAAATTCATTGAACCAAAGTCGTCTTAAGGCTGAAATACACTATCATTTTTCAATGATCATTTTTCAATGATACATTCCAATGACATTGAAATTTAAAAATTTTGGCGTGAATACACTATCATTGAAAATTACAAACATCCCAGTGGGCACGCGAACGTTGGTTCAACGTTGAATCAACGTCACACCAAAACGTCGGAACAACGTTGAATTATGATTGAATTTGAAAGGTGAGACAACGTTATTTCACAGACTAAGTTATAACGTTAAAATACCAACGTTGATTCAACGTTTTATATTCAACGTTGTGTTAATGTTGATAAGCAGACGTTGATGCAACGTCACTTCCCAACGTCGGAACCAACGTTGGATTATGATTGAATTTGAAAGCAGAGACAACGTTATTTCACCATGGCAGTTTCAACGTTGACATACTGATGTTGATTCAACGTTTGATGTGTAACCTTGACTTAATATTGGTTTAAAACATGATTTCGATCAGCTTGAAAGAGAACTTCATTTTACATTAGAGACAAGACATAACAGCAAATTCCGTTTTAGCATGTTTCTTAACAAATATATAATAAATATATACAATGACTTTCATACACGTTTTCTTTTTTCATAAGAAACCTGATCACTTGCTTTAGGGCTGGAGTTCTCAGCTTCAAAGGTTCTTATTAAGTTCCTTGCTTTTTAACTGTGTTTTTTCATTTGGCGTGACACGTTTCTATTATTATCATCACACAAGAATTTAGTACATTTCAGAAAAAGAAAATTGTTGCTGTTTTTTCATTCTTCAGCCTAGTAACTTCCTGAGCAATTCATTATTTTTAAGCCATTTTCAGCCTCAGGTTCCTTATAAACGCGTTCCTTACAAAACAAAAAAACATAAAACATTAACATATATATACATGTGTATATAAACTGAAAATAATTTTAAAAATCAAGATCAAAAAACCGAGGAACCGAATATAAGTGACGATCGTTGTTGAGGCATTTCTAGATAAACTTCAGACCTTTTGATTCATTAAAAAGAATTATGAAAACACGATTGTTTGATTCATTAAAAAAAGAATGTTAAAAACACGAGTGATGGTATCAGATAAAAAATAAAGTAACTGAAATAACGGCCAGCGTTAGTTTTGTTCTTTTCTCTTCAAAAGCAAAATGACTCCCTTAAGATGCTCTCTGTATCATCTGATTTACTCTCTTAGGTTATCATTGTTCAATGAGAAAATCAAAAAAATAAGTTTCTTAACGATCAGTTAAGACAAATGTTAACAGCCGTATCTTTATTGTTTTAATAGGAAAGAGGTCGTTAAATTTTTACTGAATATCACACTCTGTTTAATTTTTTTTTTGTATAGTGATATATCAGTCAATATTCAACACACTTAACAATACTCTTCGTAAAAACTAAATCAAATGAGACCATTCACCTTTCTTCCACACTTTCGTTTAGTTTAACTTCTGCTCTACTTAAACAGAGTTTAAGACATTGACAGCACTGATGTGACATAATTCTTAAAACGTTGATTCAACGTTGTATTTCCATCTGATGAAATAACGTTATTGATCCAATGTTGTATCAACGTTGATTTACAAACGCTGCATCAACCTCACTTTTCAAACGTTGGTTCAACGTTGAAATTTCTTCCGTTGAAATAACGTTATCGATCCAATGTTGGTTCAACGTTGATTTGCAAATGTTGTATCAATGTTAGTTTTCAGACGTTGTTTCAACGGTGAACATAACAACGTTGATGAAACGTCATTTCCGCAACGTTGGTTCAACGTTGTATTTGCATCCGTTGAAATAACGTTAAAAGAGACAATGTTGTTTCAACGTTGGTTTTCAAACGTTACATCAACGTTGCAATTTCAACGTTGATTAAGTGTTGGTAATTATTCCGTTCATCTAACGTTGCCAAAACAACGTTGAACCAACGTTGAAAAAACGTTTGTCGAATCAACGTAATTTTTACAACGTTGAACCAAGGTTGATTATAGGTTGTCGACCGACCGACCATAATTCAACCAAAATTCAACGTTGAAATAACGTCGCGTGCCCATTGGGATGGACTCTGAGGAAGAAACAGCAGCTGCTGTCGTTATCAAAAAAGAGAGTTGAACGCAGAAAATCAAAAGAAAGAAGTGCATGGGTAAAGGCATGGCTATATAGACGAAATGAACTTGGCATCTATAATACCCTCATGCATGAACTACGCGTGGGGGGAATCGCAGAATATACGAGATTTTTAAGAATGCCACCGAGTATTTTCGATGAGCTGCTTCATCTCATAGACGTTGATATTACGAAAAAAACACGAGACCCAATCCCTGTTCAAGTTAAAGCACATTGTCCCAGTTCATCCCTGAATTTTGCGAAGCCGTTTACATGCGATTAAAACTTGGTTGACTCCTCCAAATTTCAATAAATGTTTCAGTTGCTTCTCACGGGTTCTAGGACAATTCCCCCCCCCCCCCCCCCCCCCCCCCCCTCCCCTGGAAAATTGCCCCCAGATGATTCCCCCCTGGAAAATTGCCCCCCGGAGGATTGCCCCGGATAATTACCCCCCGGAAAATTGCCCCCAACATAAGTAGCCCTAACCCTAACCCTAACCCTAAATTGGATGGGGGGAAATTTTCCGGGGGGTAATTATCCGGGGGGAATTTTCCAGGGGGGAATCATCCGGGGGGCAATTTTCCAGGGGGGAATTGTCCTGACACTCTTCTCACGTCGTTATTTTCGCGTGTAAAAGTCTTCAAAATGTTGTTTTCGTTTATGTTAGCGTCTAAAATCACATCGCGTGAACCGAACACGTGCGCGAAAACAATAGATTCGATTCGAAACAATAGAAAAAAAATGACATTGAAAAATTAAAAGTTGAACATGTTCAACTTATCATTTTTCAATGTCATTGAAAATTAGAGTGTAAAAAATGACATTTTTTTCTGAATACACTGTCATTTTTCAATGATAATTGAAAAATGATCATTGAAAAATGATAGTGTATTTCAGCCTTTAGCTAAAAGGTCAAGGACAAATTCATCAGAAACATGGAAGCTAAGAATAAGTAATCGGTAAACGTCTTAATAGAAGATCTCCCTGCGTTTCCAAGACAATTAAATCTTTCTCCTTATTAGCCGAAAGATTTTTCCGGCAGCATAGGAACCATATTGTTATACGTTATACGCAAGAAAACAACTGCAGCAACTTTGTTACTTTAATCGATTTTATTTCAACTTCAAATTTCAGTTACTAGTTGAACTTTCCAGCTTTACATGCTTACAACCTTTTGGCTTGGTTAATCACGCAAGTGAGTTTTCGTTTCTACCAATTCAGTGAAGATCTAGTGCCAAGCAGTTGCTGATTACTAAAAATGAAAGTGTAAACAGTTATATAACTGCACAAATTACCAATAAATACCCATTTAACAAAATGCTGACCTTAAAGAAACTTGCATACAGAGTCATAATTTTAACTTGAAATACTCAAAGTACCATTATACTTGAAAGGAAGCTAGAGTAGGCAGTCAATATATACCGATTTTTTTTATTATATGCAGTAACCGTCGCTTTCGAC
The DNA here is from genome assembly GCA_027922465.2 of Turritopsis dohrnii. Taxonomy (NCBI): domain Eukaryota; kingdom Metazoa; phylum Cnidaria; class Hydrozoa; order Anthoathecata; family Oceaniidae; genus Turritopsis; species Turritopsis dohrnii. The sequence continues at coordinate 211,273 of BQMF02000152.1, read as the reverse complement.
GTCCTCCGCAGCGACTCTCACTTTTTTCCATTCCGGTCTGTAAAATACACGCTCGAATTCAGACCAGAAAATTAATGCTGACGTCAGCAGTTTTGATAACTCGTCGGTCACGGTTGAATTGCCCTAAAATCGAAGGTGAGTCAGGGAGTTCCCTAAAACCAAAAGTGAGTCAGGGAATTCCCTAAAATGGCACGTCGGGGCAGGCCCTCATCAGAAACTCGCTAAAATCGAAGGTCGTCCTCGAAAGTCCCTAAAACCGAAGGTCCTCAAAATGAGTCAGGGAAATCCCCTGACTCAGTTCTGTCCACTCATAAAAAATTTCCAAGTTGAAAAACTGTATATAATAAAAGATGTTGAGTTATTTCAGAAACCTTATTCACGATTGTAACGTAAGTGGAGATCGTGTTTAAAATCGTCGTGGTGCCGCGGAATTTTGTTGTTTTAGGCCGACGCTCCATATGCATTGCCATCACAGCCTAAGTGACAACATCATCTATTTTCCAGACCTAACTTTTAATCAAAGAAACTTAAAATTCTATAGATATACTTCTAATTTTCCGATGCTCTTTTATGTCAAATATGTTTTCTTAATGACAATAGTCGTTAATATACTCAATGTTTCTTACGATAAAGAGAAAATAGCAAAGTAACTATCGTCTTCAAAATATTGTTGATGCAGAACTTCCTTCACCACATGTGTGCGTGGGTGCATAGTCATTTGACTTTGACTATGTATGGTGGGTGATCATTATGTACATCACCTTGCAGTCCGTTGGTCTGAGTGAGTACTGTAATTGTGTGCAGGATAGTACCTTATTTTTCTTATTTTTGTGTAATTTAAAACATTGGTCTGTGGCAGATTTTTCGTTGCTGTTGTTTTCATCCATATTTTACTGTTCTTCCTTTCCTCCAAGAACAAAAAAATATAGAAGAAGAAAAGAAACATAAGTGTGCAGCTTCGACCGCACCACAATAATAGCTTGTGCAGCTTTGTCGCACCAAAGTATTATAAACGTACTTAAATAGTACCTGTGCTTTTGCACCTTAATAGCTTGTGCAGTTTTGCACCAAATTAACTTACACTCTAAAGTATATTTTGTGCAGTGTCTTGCACACCAAATAGCTTGTACAGCTTTGTTGTACCAAAATTATATATATACCTTCTTAGTTAACATATTTTCCTGCGCTGTGTTGCGAGACTTGGTTATTGGAATTCATTTGACATAGATTTAATTGTGTAAATTGTAAAGGCTTTACAAGTCATTGAATAAAGATACATATACATTTACTTTAAAGGAAGAAAGTGTTTGCAGAAGAAAGCTTTGCGGATCGGCTGAACCGCAAAATTTTTGCATTTTGCGGGAAAAATCTTTTGCGTTTCGTGGAAATGAATCCTTTTTGCGGGAATGAACTTTCGCGGTTCCTCAGTTTACATTTTTTTTGCAAGAAAAAAATTTTGCGCTTGTTAAACGAGAGTACCTTAGAAGGAAAAATTTCGTCAGGGAAGTTGTTTCTTTATAGACATGAATGCATCGCGAGGAAATGATTGCATTAAAAGAATAAATTAACGCCATTTTCTAGTTGTTCTTTTTATAGTTACTACAGTTAGTAAACAAACTCACTGACATTCGAATTTGTGTTCTATTGTAATTTTTATATCTCTCAGATTCGCTCTCCTCCATTACTATTCATTTCTGTCAGTGTCATTCATACTAGACAAAGAAAAATTCATAGGTTGGAGAATTTAAGACAGAAAAACTTCACTAGGCAAACATAGTTTAATTTTTCGTCGGAGAAAATATTTCACAACTTTTAGCTTGAACAGCGAAATTAAAATGCAATGAAATTCAATTTTGCTGAAAAAAGACCTCGAAATTCTCACGAAATAAAGTAGATCAAATCACTTATTGAAATTGGAGTCAATGAACTTCTACAAACAGGCTTTTAGGTAGGAGGAATTTGTATTGTAATAATTAACGAAACTTGGGATTATTTTGAAATTTTGCAGGAAAAAACTTTTGCGGTTTACCAATATTACAATATTTTGTGGGAATAAACTTTTGCGATTCGAACCAAAACTGCAAAAACTGCAAAACTTTCTTCTGCAAACACTTTCTTCTTTTAGAATTTATTTTCCAGACCTTAAGTGCCAATCCTACAGATTAAAATTTTCCCATGTTATTTTCTGTTAGATGTCTTTTTAATGACAAAAGTTATTGATATACTCAGTATTTCTTATCACAAGGAGAAATATTGTTTGTGCATTACTTTCATTCACCGGATCACTTTGTTTTGTATCACGTATACTTTTGGTCTGAGTGATTACTTTATTGTGTGCTGAATAGTAGTTGATTTCTCTTTCTGTTCAAATTAAGGCAGTGATCCCTTTCTAGCTGTTGCTGTTTTATGTATATTTTTGAGTTCTTCCTTTCTCGAAGAAATAAAACATAGAAGAAAAGAAACACGTGCAGCTTTGACAGCACAACAATAATAGCTTGTGCAGCTTTGTTGCAACAAAGTATTGTACACATACTTAAATACAGGGTGTGTCTGGAAAATCAGGAAAAAAACTATGTTTGACAGGAAGATTCTGGAAAGTCAGGGAATGTCAGAGGGAAAAAGTTTCTTTACCATTTAGGTCAGGGAAAGTCAGGGAACACTTTCATAAGACTGTAACAGTGTCTATTACTGACTTTGTGCAATGATAATTTTGCTTACCCAATCATCTATCAATATTTATTTTCTTTGTTTCAGAGTTAACTAACATGTTTTATGAAATGTTTTATCCCTTCTCTAGCCTGTAAATTGATACTTCTGAATGTGTTATCGTGACTCTGTGGCAGTTTTAGTAGGCAATAAAGTCAGGGAAAACAGGGTGTTTTAAAAGAAAAGTCAGGGAAAATGATACCTTTTTTACTCCTTAAAGTCAGGAAAGGTCAGGGAAAATATTTTGGGAAAAGTGCGCTACGAACCGCCCTGCAAATAATACCTGTGTTTTATGCACCTTAATAACTTGTACAACTTTGCACCAAATTAACTTACAACCAAATAGCATTGAACAGCTTTGTTTACACCAAAGTACTATGTATATATAATATATACTATTCATATAGATTCTTATCTCTTTTCTGAAAGTGCTTGACAATCAGTTTTTTCAGTTAGCTGATGAATCTGTGAAGGAAGAAACTTAAAGTTCTAACAAAAATAGTTTTCTTCTTTTCATCCGTTTATATGTATATACTTATATATACTTTTAGTAGGCATATTATCCTGTGCTTTGCTGATATTTCAATTTAAAAATATCAAATTATGCAATGCATAATTATGATGTATAGGAGAGTGTGTTTTTGATGTGTGTAACTTTTGAACTACTAAATATTCTTAGTTCATACTTCATCATATCATTTCACTTAGAATTCTTTATCCATTTACTAATGTATAATGTAATATTCATTAAAAGCGATGAGAAATTTTAACTACTCACTTATTACATCATTATTATGCAATGCATAAATCAAATCTAAGATGTTGAAATTGAGATATCTCGAAAACCACAAAGAATTATAAAAAACTGTAAAGATACTTGTTAATCAACTTTTAGAGCTCTATTGTGTCCCCAAAAATAACTTTTCATCACAGGATCCCTTTAATGCTAGCTATAAAACGGTAACATAATTCTTTTACATCAAAAGTGTTTATGTTCCTATGTTTCCCAAACAAAATTCTATAAAATAGTATATATTTAATTTGTACAGTAGAATAGTCTAGAATATAATAGAATAGTTATATGTAAGTTATAATGTGAAATTAAGGAAACTTCTATCTTTTATAGAACTGTACTTTTGAAAGTACACATCCAGAAGTTATAAATGTTGATCTTAGCTATTTAAAAATGTGTATCTTATTACATCATAATTATGCATTGCATGTCGATGATTTTTAAATGTAAATATCTCCCTAAGGAAACAGAAGTTCCAAAAACTGCGAAAGGACTTCATAAGCAACTTAGTTCTACCATCACAAAAGTTTGGACGCAGGAATCCCTTTAATCACACTCATTTTAGTTATCACTCAGAAATTGCTAATTTGACCTTTCTGCAGAAAAACGTTTTTTTCGATTTTGCGTCACAGTCAAACATTTTTCCATTTTGACCTTCAGGCCTTCAGTCCTGATAGTGCCTTCTTGTTTTTTGCCAATATCATGTGCATTACAAGGATATTCGATTGATTAACGATAGTTTCGTGCAAAAAGGAAGATTACGAATTCCCTGACTGATGGCTATAATACAAATTACGCATACATTGAATTAAGATTTACAATCGTGTTTGTGCCATGAGGCTCTTGTTACTTCTTTATATAATCAGACTAGGGAATGGGCAATACGTAGAGCAGCTAGAGTGGGTTATGTCAACCTTGTTAAATTATGTAAGATATGGGACGCGACTGAATTTAACTGTCCAATGATAGTAGCAGCTTTCTTTGGTCACATTGAAGTTGTCAAATTATGCAAGGAGTGGGGAGCGACAAAGTTTGACTGGACAATAGTTTTAGCAGCTAGAAATGGTCACATTGATATAGTTAAACTCTGCAAGGAGTGGGGTGCGACAGACTTTGAGAGGACAATGGTAGTAGCAGGTAGAAATGGTCACATCGAGCTAGTTAGACTCTGCAAGGAGTGGGGTGCAGAGGACTTTGACGAGACAATAGCTTTAGCAGCTAGTCATGGTCACGTCGAAATCGTTAAACTCTGCAAGGAGTGGGGTGCGACAGATTTTGATAAGACAATGGAAAATGCAGGTAGAAAGGGTCACGTCGAGATAGTTAAACTCTGCAAGGAGTGGGGTGCAACAAACTTTGACGATGTAATGGAATTAGCAGCTGAGAATGGGCATATCGAGATCGTTCGACTGCTCAAGGAGTGGGGTGCAACAAACTTTGACGATGCAATGGCTTTAGCAGCAGGAGAAGGTCACATTGAGATCGTTCGACTGTTCAAGGAGTGGGGCGCGACAGACTTTGAGAGGGCAATGAATATAGCAGCAGGAGAAGGTCACTTTGCTATCTCCACACTCTGCCGAGAGTGGTTAGGTTATGATGGTCTTCATGAAGAACTCTTTCGTTATCACCACAAGCGTCGCTTCGGAAAGGCTCTCGACGCACAGTTGGTGGAAGTTGCCATGCATCCGGATAGAGTGCGTGACTGGTACTTTGATGAGGAGGAAAAGAAATTTTTAGGTGCTTATCTTCAATAAGTATACAAACTACTTACTGAACAACCTTGTAACCCCAAGGAAACTCACATCGCATGTAAACATAAACGTGTTTTGAGTCCTTCAAGTGTTGGAAGACGCCACTCCAGTCGTTTTTAGAGATGACATTGGTTTCCTCACAGATAAACTTGGCGTCGCTCAACTGCTTAGGATACCAAGTGAATAGCATCTTTGCCTGTCGTCTGATGTTCTTTGGAAGAGCTGTGTAGACTTGGGTGAGAAGCCATAGACTATGATTTTGATGACGTCCTGTGGTAGTTAGAGTTAGATGTGACCTTCTCCTCTTATCAAGTATCTCATTAGCTATAGAATCATCGATGATGAATAAGGTTTCCTCCCCCGCAAATTGCTTGGTGAATCTCTCAATCCAACATAGTAAGTCCTCTTCTGGTGTAGGTTCGATCAGAAAAACATCATCATCTTTCCAGAGAATCGTACAGTCTTTATAGGTTGTATTCCATCTAAGGGAAGGACAGAAAATGACGATTATAATCAAAGTGGTGCTTAAACTGATTCTGTAGTAAGCGTAGAACCAGTTCCGTCTTGCCACAGCCTGTCGGTCCTGAAAAAATTGTCGTACAAGGATCTTTAACACGGTCCATTTCTTTTAGTAGGCGACACTGTGGAAGCGTGCATTCGCGAAGTTAATCTGTCCATCTTGTAGCACAAAGAGGTAACATTGAATGGCCCCCGCACCATCAGCTTTTTTGGTGATCTGCAGTGTGACACCATCTGAAGTGTTTTTGAGGTACCTCCCCGCACCATGTAGAGTGTTGTCAGCAACACTTTGAAAGTCGATCAGAAGACAGTAATTAAAATCGAAGAAGTTAGCAGGACTAATGGCCGTCTCCTTATCGAAACTGAAATACTTCCATGCCGGTTCATACATGTCTTTTGGAAGTAATCCGTGTGTAAAGAGCTGATTAGGCTCTCCTTCGATGGTAATATCTACCTTGCTGATTTTCGGGTTGTAGTAATGGGTGTTATCCATAGCGTACGTTTTTCGTTTGTCTGGATCAAGAAAGAATAGAACGAGAGCTTTTAAACTCTCACTGGGCACGTTTACCTGTATATTCCAGGCGGTATCTTTCTTGTCCAAAGGGATTATTTTATTTCTATGCACACGCGTGTAGGGTAGCCGTTTATTGGCAAGTTCGTTGTAGACTTTTAGTTTGAACACAGAGTCTTCTACCTTGTCGAATTCTAGAGCAATGTTGGAGATAGTGTAGGTGCCATCAGGATCTTTCTTCGAAGCACCTGATCCTGATCCTGCATCTTTGATGACCTTTCCGCACTCTGCAAATTTTATTTCGAAGCTTAAGTGATCATCAAGCTGTACATAGGGGAGATGCTTAATCGCTTCAAAAAATTCCCATAGAGGAATGGCAAAACGGTTACCATAGGCAGCTGCCAGGGCGGACTTACTCATTGAAGTACTCGCTGCACCTGGTGTGACTTTGAGCTTATTCACATCACCCTCTGAATCTATCCCTTGTTCGATGTGTTGCAGCTGGCTTTTTTCAGATAGCCATCTGTCCTTGTAAATTTCCATCACATCCGCATTTTGAATGTCTTGGATGATATTTTCTTCGTAAATGATAATCAACTGTTCGATCAACGCCTTTCCTAAGTTGTTGACGATGTAGCGTCCCGTATTGGTGGAGTTAAGCTTGATATCAAACGTGAGCTTGAGCGATTTTGGTAGAATGACATCATTATCACCTAGATTCGGCAGCCTCACAACTAGACCTATAGTCTGGTCAATGGTACTTGGTGTATGCGAGATCTTAACATGTTGACGCGGTGCTTTGAAGGCAAAGCGAGTCATATATTCCTTATGGGGGTTTGCAATACCACACATGTTTATTATAAGAGAAATGACTGATATCGAAATGAATTTTTGGGAAGATGAAGATGCTGTTGACGAGCAGCCATCCGTTGAAGCGCCACCAATAGAGGACACTTCGTTCACTGCAAGTGGTCAAAATACTGACCAGCTCAACTTTAAAGTGCTCCAGACTCGAGTGGAAGGTCTATATGACAAACTGCAGGCAGCTTTAAATCAAACACCTGAAGTCTTACATACGGATCTCTTTATACAGGAAGGCGGTGATTTATACTTTAAAGGAAAGCCTAAACCATTAACAACTCGGGATGGTCAACTCAGAACAGAAGGGGTGATAGCAGATATTTTAGGGAAAAAAGGTCTTCGTAAGATATTTTTTGAGGTACCTGAGGATTCTAATATCTCATTATTATTATTATTATTATCAATTTATTTAACGTTGGTCAAAGGGCTAATGCCATAGTTTACAAAAGAAAACTAATAAAAACCAACACTACAAAAAAAGTTTAAAATATACATAAAAGTAAAGAATTTTAAAAATTCTATTACAATAAAAATAAAGAAAGAGAAAAAGAGGAAAAAAACAGCATACAATAAATATATTTATGTTCGACAAATTAAACAACTGCAGTTTTTGCCTTCCCATGTCTTTATGAGACGTTTAAATTGGCAGGTGGAATTTGCAGACTTTAGGGATGGAGGAAGCGAATTCCAGGTTAGGCTGGCACAAAATATTAGCGAATTTAATCCGTATCTTTGCGACATGACTTTCGGAAGAATTAGATTACTACCAGATCTCAAAGTGTATTGAGATGTTTTTGGTACAAACATATGCCACATAAACTCTGGGTTTTCACTATGTAAAGACTTAAAAACCTCAATCATTAAGGTTCTTAAGTTTTTTACATGAACCTTGGAACTGTGATCTCTATCTAAAAGTTCCTCAAAAGAAGATTTAAAGTCCCTATAAACCGCCCTTAAAGCCCTTTTATGAATATTGTTTATTAGACCATTATTTGCTTTACAAGTAAACATCCAAATAAGTGGACAATAATTAAACGTCGATAGGATGAATGTGTTACATAGGCGTCTTGCACATTCAGTGTTTAAAAATGGTCTTATCCGTAGAAGAGCTTTCACTTTTTGGGATGCAGATTTACAAAGGGTTCCCACGTGCAGTTTGAAATCTAATTTACAATCAATAGTTACTCCTAAGAGCTTTACACTAGTTGATGATTCAAGAATCACATCATTAACATTAACACATATACTGTTATCAACTTTTATACCAAGAAACATCAGTTGGAACTTGGCGGGATTTGCGGCCATTGAATTTATTCTAAACCATTCGAGAACATTAGCGGATTCTCTTTCTAGTACGGATACAACTTCATCCACATGAAACCCACTGGCATATATAGAATTATCATCTGCAAAGTTACAAATTCCTGCATCCAGCATTCCAGCATCTAAGTGGGTGAATAGTTCCTTAAATAATCTAGAAAACACCATATCGACAGATCGTGAAATGGATAGCTTGGATAACAATCAACTCATCGACAATATCTCAGATGTGGTGGAGGTATTGGATGAAATGCTCGATCAAGGCACACAAAAAACGTTAGAGGTGGAGGAGTTCTTACGCGAACATGGGATTGAATTTCCTCTGCGTGAACTTAGAGGCTTAAACGATGCACTAAAAGGAATACGTGGGGAGCTGGAGAATAACGTAGCAAAACTAGGAGAAGTTGATAGTAAAATAGCAGAAAAAGAACGTGAACTAGGTGAAACCAATGAACCTGCTACGGAAGAAAAGATTAAGCGAGAAGTCTCCAATTTGAAACTGCAGCGTGCAGCGCGACTAGAGGCGCTCAGTGGTAACCGCAGGGAGTTTTCTAGCCAGTGGTCGCGCATCAAAGAGACGGTATTCAAAGTCCTCGAGAAAGATAGAACACTATGGGAGAAACTTCGCATCCTCAAACTTCGCAATATCAACGATAGTAACCTCTCTCACAGGTGGTGGTGCTCCTACTCGAGAAAGTCCTCCTCCTGCTGCTTCTGGAAGAGCTGGTGTGCAGCAATGGGTGAAGAAGCAGCTCGAAGCACTTGGACGCCTTCTTGGAAAACTTGCGAGTAAACTTGGAGCTGCTTTGCCGGGGATCATCGGAAGTGTTGTAAGCTGGCTCCTAAACTTTCTGAAGAAAGGTGTCATTGCTCTAGCGAGCAACGCATGGCTAGTCGTAGTTTTGGGGGTTCGTCTGATAGGCAACTGGCTATGGTTTGAAATATAAAAGAAACGCAATTAATCCGACACCTACCCACATGAGAGCCTGCTTTTCTTCTTCGCGTTCCTTAGCAGCGGAAGACGTTGGAACTTGCTTAACAAGAGATGTTTGAGGATGACGACAAGGTTGTGAAGAAATCGTTCTGCGACCCTGAAATCCACCCAAGGAGTGTTGTTTAGGTGAAGGTAGTTTACCGATGTGCGTCGCAACGGTAAGCTTTGTCGAAAAATTAGAGATGTTGTCGAGATTCCTAAGCTTTAAATCGCTGGGTAGCAGGTATGTACCGACCGCAACACCAAAATCAGGTTCCAATCTAGCGTAACCTAAGGCTTTCTGGAACTTACCAATCTCTTCCGCTAAAGAGGTGTCTTTAAGGATCGCTTGTTCTACGGTCGTCATGAAGATCTTTTGCGCATTTAAGGCACGTCCGGTATCACCCGCTATAACAGAACATGCACTCGCCTGACTTTCTAAAAGCATTCGCGCGTACATCCGCGTTCTCTGCAACAGGCGTTGTATGCCAGCTCTACTTAAGCCGTCCTTAACATCGTTTTGAACGTAGAATTCCCAACTCTTACCAATTCTTCGCATGCGAGCGGGGCATCACCAGAAGAACTTGTCAGCTGGTATGTCAAACTCTGCAGAGAGCGTCTTGAACGCACTTGAATTGTATTTGTTATTTCGCGGGTTGAAGCTTAATTCACTTGGTAGAGCAATTCCAAGTTGCTTCAAGATGAGGCGTATCTGGAAATAGACGTGGAAGCGGTAGATGCTCGCAATCATAGGGTTCTTATGGTGTAGATGTTGCGTGGATATGCCGCAGCCAGTCGTGGCTAACCAGGTAGCAAAAGATAACTGTCCTGGGTACATGTCGATATCGAGCCATTTGCCATTCTTCATGGGTACGAAGGGAAATGAGAAAATATCGCGAAACTTAGCGATGAAAAAGTGCCCCTGTTGATCCACAACGATCCTTTGCTCCCAGAGTTCCTTAGCAGCTAAGAGCGTACTGAGTTTCCCAAATTCTGGCGTATTCTTTATCTTGTAGCTCATTTCTCTTATGATAAATGCAGCAGCAGCAGCGTGAAATATATCTGAACGTCACTCATCTTGGAGAAACCAAGTTAATAAGAGAGTTAAAAGAAGGAACAGAGATTGCGATAAAAGAAGCAGTGTTATACGTGGGGTGGCTCCACCTGGAGAAGCATGAAAGGATGACCATCTCGAAAAATCAAGTAGCAACAGACCCCGATCCTATCCACATTGACTTATCACCTGGGTTATATACGTCAAAGTATATTCGTGATAATATAAATGCAAGATCAGTTCAAAGTGTATATCAGATCAGCTATGTGATGGTAAGCTTCAGTTATCAGTATCCAAAGGATACCGGGTAATAATTACAGAAGGTTTTCTACACTTGCTAGGTCTAAAAAGTCCGAAACATAGATTTTTCGTGGAAGACCTCTACAAGTCTTTTTCAAACTTTTCTCCGTTCAAGTCTATACGGCTGTACTGTGAGGAATTCGAAAACAGCTATATTCTACTGAACGGTACAACTACGAAAATCGTACACATTTTTAGACTTCAGAAGCCAGAGTACGAGTATGGCGACATCATGTCGTATAACTATGAACGCCCTATGTTCACCAACAAATTGAGGTCCTCAACGCGAACGTTGAATTTTTACGTCACCGACGATCAAGGCAGGAAAGTTGATTTACAAGCTATCAATATGCTCGTCGTCTTCAAATAAACAGATGGCTATGTACGACGTGAATACGGAGAAGCTATATCCTGTTTTATCAGACCCTGAGGAGGATAGATACGCACAGAACTACTTCAGAGTTCAAACGGTTAAGGAGACGGAAGCATACCTATCTCGGGAACTAGAAGACCGAACATTTTTAGAGCGCAAATATTCATACTACTCAACTCTATGTGTGACTCTATGTGTCTCGTTGCGGGTCTAATAACGATAGTCATTCAAAAAGTGGCTATTTTCGATGTAAAAAGACAGAAAAATCACGATATCGCATTCGCTACACAGACCACTCTAGACAGCCTGCGTGTGCTAATATCAAAAGTCTACGAAGACGGTACCATCGATCATCCTGAATTTACTCAAATTATAGCGGAGAAACAGCGTTAGACAGATACGAAGCGAGATCTGCGAAAACAGTCAAGGAAGGTGATCAAACAGCTTTATGAACATCAGAAGGAAGAGCTTTTGGAAGGTGGAAGGAAAGAAGGTCGTGAAGAAATCGCAAAAAAGCTCGTGAGCAGTTCAGATACCCCGAGTGCACCTGCTATATGATGTATGAGGCACCTCCTCCTTATGTTTTGTAGCTTGGTAAAGCTACAAAACGATATCTCCCAAGGGGTGCCAACCGTTGGACGTCAAATAAGTGGAGACACTTACTTGAAGTAGTACTTGCTACAACCAACCTCATATCCTACGACCTCTCCTGTTTTAACATCAATCAATTCATCATCATCATTAAACTTTGTTTTGATGTCACCATCCCAGACAATGAGCTTTGGGTTGATCCACCCTGTAGTACATATCACAGTACCTGTCAAGGTATCGAAGATAAGCTCTTGCACACGATCAGCAATCGCGTTGTAGGCATCACACCAAGCTTTATCATCGAACACGTTAAATCCCATCTTCCAGGCGGATGTCTCGTTATACCTCGATACACCTGAAGAGTGGCACTTCTTTGGGGTCTTGATCAAGAGAGGAACAATTTTAGTCGGTTCCTTCTCATAGCCGATGTAGTACCTCGTGTCGTTCTTGTTTGCTACAATAAGTTCTGCTATAGTGATCTTTGACATGTCGATAGTGTAAATATCGGTAAGTTCTACACTAGAGTTAAAGTCCTTCCTTGAAACTTCGATTTGTCCAAAACGCAACATCTTTATTATATACAACAAAGACCCCAACCTCGAAAAGTATTAAGTTACCGCTTTTTGACGTATTCTGGAGCTAATTCCGTATCCTCGGGAATAGCCACAAGTTCTTCACGTACAAAAGCTCTCTCCGGCCAATCGTCTAGGTAGTACAAAACACGCTGACCTGAGTATTATTCTTAAACCGATACGTTTTCCGACTCGAGTTGTTGTCCGTCGCGCGTCGTTTTGTCTCGTCATGTTCCTCAGCGGTACAACCCATCTTCAGGTAAAGTTTCTTCCTTAGGGTAAAACTCAACTTTTAACGGAACTTCCTCGAGTTTAATGGCCTTTGAGGGCTTCATGCCAGTTCTGGCAAGAACATTGTTGTTCAGTTGACTCACACTTTTCTGGTAGTGCTTTACCGACGTGGTACTGATTTTCTGTGGATCTTCCAACTTCTGCGCATCTTGTATAGGGAACAGTTTCTCCGCGAGGAGTTTGTTAAAGTTTTACACAAAGGCTTGCTTTCTATGATTATGCTTTGTTGTAGTTCTCACCACCTCGACATCGTGCTTCTGGAAGAGCTTAGCTGTTTCCGACTTGAACTCTGAACCGTTATCTACATAGAGCTTCTCAGGCCACTTTAGTGGACCCTTTTTGTAAATATCTGCAAACATCTTTGCTACACCACTCGCCTTCTTCGTTCTCAGAGGTCTACTCGCTTTATAGCCTGAAGCAATATCGATCACATTCAAAGCGTACTTGTATGTATTCTGATAGAACTTGTCATGAGGAAGATACAAAAGATCGGCCTGGTGTATCTTGTTCACCTTGGTCACGTAAAAGTGAGGATAGTCGATGTGCTTAGGTTTTGGTAGATGTATCTGCCATAAGGCTTGACGAGTTAGCCACTTTAAAACTTGTTTCCTAGTGAATCCAGCCTTCTGAAGCTCTTTAATGGCTTTATTCCCTTTCCATAGATTCTCTGGTTGATAATAGATGTCATGCAACTTTTCAGTCATTTATTACATACGGTAGAGCAGAAATCCAACAATACCTAGAGTTCCAGCGATCGCTACTAATTCACCAGTCTTTTGAGCTTCAGAAGGGTTATAAAAATCCGTTAATTGAGGTCTAGATGGTAAAGGTGGGAGATGTTGTTGTGTCGCCTTATAGTACTCGTGCATACCTCGATCAAGATCAGAGATGTACGCAGAGGCGTTATTTTCTTGTCGAAGTTTGTTGTTGATAAAGTCAAGGCGTGTCGCACGCTCTCGATCCCATTCCATTTTTGCTTGTCTCCTTTTTTCGACTGCAATAGCGCGCTCTTTTCTCTCTGCTGCTGCTTCCTCATCACTAGAAAGAACCTTCGTTGCATAGTTTCCAAACGAGAAAGCTGCTGCATTTACTACTGCTCCTATTGATGGTAGCCATTTATCTAAGCCGAAATCTTATTCTTGTACCACCCTTGCTTGAGTGCATTACGCATCTGATAAAATTGCCATCTCAAGGTATAGTCCAAGCTTTCCCACATCAGCTAAATCTAGCTTTGCGGATGGAGCTCCTACACTGAAGAATTTCTTTCCAGCGTACGCGTACAAGCTGGTGTAGCTTAGTAGACGTGCCGCCTGCCACATGCTATCCATGAATTCTTTTTCCATTTATATTAAGCAAAAACAATCCTGTTTTTGTGCTTGCACCTTTACACCAGTGTCAGTGGAAGGCTTAGTAGAAGATCGTGTGTTGTAGTAGTAGACTAACAACCCGACTGCTATGACAGCTATTGCACCACCAGCTCCTCCAATCATAAAGGTCTTAGTAGGTACTTGGGTAGGTACTTGCGTAGGTACTTGGGTAGGTACTTGCGTAGATATTTGCGTAGGTTGTTGTAACATTCTCTTTTTATTCTCTTGGTTCCACTCTGCTAACGTCTTCCCACTTGCTACCCTCCCTGTGTGCTTCGATTTTACTATCTTCTTCTCGTCGCTCATTTATTTGACCCTATCACATCCATAGGTGAAGCGTTAGGCATAGATGCCGCCATATAACTTGTGATGGGGATAGTGATGAGTGGATTTCCGTTGATCTCCCCCATCATCTTCGAAACATCTCTCACACCTACCAAATTAGATATCAGAGCGTTGAAATTAGGCGTTTTTTGCTGTTGCTGTTGCGGATCCTTGTATGTTTTGTATAGCTTTTCGATGGTCTTATCACTCATCTTATTCAGTCTTTCAACTGTCCAAGGTTTTTTTACCGCCAAGATGTTGACCACTTTGTACAGCACGTATAAGTTCTGCTTTTTACATAGCTTCTGCTGGAGTGTGGACTACGTCTAGAAATCCATCGATGCTCATGACTAGTTTTATTATATGACGACTCCTCCAGAAAACAAAAATCAAAAGTCCACCCTAAATGCAGAAACAGACGACTACTTTACTTCATACATTTTTCTTTCATGTAGTGGTGATGAGCTACATGAAACCAATATTATATTACATCGCCTTCTTCCACTACTTGCAGAGTTTAACAACTTTGATATGACCCCCCTTAGCTGCTCGCCACATTGCCCAGTCAAACCTAGTCGTGCCTTACTCCTTGCAGAGTTTGACGATCTCGACGTGACCGTTGTAAGCTGCTACTTCCATTGTGAAGTCAAAATCGGTCGCACCCCACTCCTTACATAATTTGATGATCTCAATATGACCCTTTCTACCTGCTGTTACCATTGTCCTCTCAAAGTCTGTCGCGCCCCACTCCTTACAGAGTTTAACTATATCAATGTAACTATTGCAAGCTGCTGAAACCATTGACCTCTCAAAGTCTGTCGCGCCCCACTCCTTGCAGAGTTTGACGATCTCGACGTGACCCTTGTGAGCTGCTACTTCCATTGCATCATTAAAATTGGTTGCACCCCACTCCTTCTAGAGTTTAACTATATCAATGTCACCATTCTCAGCTGCTGCTAGCATTAAAATATTAAAATTACTCGCACCATACTTCTTGCAGAGTTGAACTATCTCGATCTCATCATTCCCAGCTGCTGCTAGCATTACATTGTTTAATTCCGTCGCACTCCATTCCTTGCACACATTCACAATCTCGGCGTCAACATTTGCATCTATTATTTCCCTCCACTTCTGCAAACGCTCGATCTCCCACTTATGCAAACTATTTTTAAAAACATCTACGATTTGCTGCTGATCTATCTCCTTTTATTATAGTTTTGTTTTACTCCAACCATGAACTTATTATTATTGGAAACAAAACTGCCTTAGGATGGTAGCGGTTGTGTATGAATACCGTCCTCCTCGACCCAACGCTTGTCGTAAAAGGCGGATAAACCTAGCTTGTTTTGTTCATAGGTCACTATGCCTTGTTCGTGGACTCGAAAGCCTCTATTTTGCGCGGTGTCTATCTCCCCTTTTAAAGTTTTCATTTAGTGGTTCCACGTGAGTTCATTCTGCTTTTTCAACATGCCTTTACACGAGTACTTGCTAGCTTTTTTTCCTTCCCCAAAATAACATTTAGCTGTCAGAGCAACCATTCGATAACCTATAAATTCTGGTTTGAAAAGACCTCCTGTTCGACTAGAATACTCGTCGGTTACCAACCAGTCTTTTACATTATTTTTGTACTCATCGAGTAACTCTGGTCTCACGACATCCTCCAAACTCTCTCCAAATATCGCAAAATAGGCACTGTCCGTATCCATGTAAATGTACTCGAAATCACGACGATCTACGTACTTGTCCAGGAAATCGTAGTAAAATTCTAGCATACGAAGCTTTGCTAGTTGGTAAACCGCGATGCAACACTGATACGCTCTACTGATGGTGACCTTATGCTTACGCTTGCAAATCTCAAACGCATTGCCTATCTCCTCAAGATCCTCGAAGAACGGGGATCGCATCGCTTCATCAACTTTCTTTTCATTTCTCGTGAACGTCGTGTTGCAGTGCCTACTCACGTTCTCGATCATTTTTCCGTAGAATGAATTGGCTTTGAGTTTCGCTGTATCTCCAGTAATTCGTTTGTCAGCATCTTTATCAGCTTCTCGTCGTGCGTCTGCAACTTCCTGTGGGAACCAAGCAAAGGGTTTACCACGCTTATACCGGATCAAGCTGTGGAATGCTGTGACTTCCAACCCATGATCCAGGTACCATTTCAGCAACGGAGTATACAGCAAGATCTTCTTCGCTTTCATCACTCCACAAAGTTTACGTGTACCTGGAATGCGCTTGCGATCTGTAGTCTTCAGGTACTCGTGCATATACTCCGGGATGTGTCTGTCTTCTATCTCTTTCACCACAAAAAGCGGAGGCATCTTACTAAATGTCTCATACAACTCCGCCGGTACCTTGATATCCACTTGTGCAAACCCGAAGAACAACCCATTTTGTACATTACACTTAAGCACCTTGAGGTTATTCTCATCTGTAGGATTGTTGATCTCAATTACCTTTTCTTTAGCGCATGGAAAGTCGTACTCCAATGTACTAGGATATAACATATTTGCATCAAGACCCAAGACTGTCTTGCACAGCTTTGCGTTCTCATGTTTATGCGATCTTATCCTGTTCACGTCTCGCTCATGATACCTGCAAAACACAATGGCGGGACCACCTACCATACCTGTTTGCAACAGCTCATACGCTCGATTTTTCGTACATTCTTCACAGACTTCTCGCACTTTTTTACAAGCGCCACAGCTCTTTTTGTAACAACTGTCTGCGCATTTGTGTTTACACGGCTCCCCAGGTGCGTACAGCTCTATTTTCGGATTTAAATGCAGCGACTTGTTCAATACGTACCGTATCGATACACCTGGGATGCTGACAGCATCCTTCAAGATGTCTATTTCATCATCGTAGTATTGTTGTCTCGTTTTATCCACTGCTTCGACAAATGGCTCTACATCTGCCAGGTTGTACTCGTGCAACCAATCCATCATCATAACACATCCACGCTTGTAGAACTCCCTACGAAATTCCTCATACTCTTTGATAAATTATTTCTTCCGCTAAGACTGCTGTAAAAACCCTCGAGGTTTGCAGGCCCTACTTGACTAAGTTTCTCATAGCTATCCAGCCACTCGTACGGAAAAACTAGCTTCTTCAACTTGCATTCCAGAGACTTGCACCATTTTTCGTAACTCAGGTGTGGAGCGAGAAAGTTCTTGATGTCGAGAAACTTGAACTTCGTGGTCAAGTACATGTAGTTATTATCCTTCTTCGCCACCATGATCGACTTGTCTTCAATCTTTGTGACTTCTTTGACAAAATCGAGATTCAAGTTGAGATCGTATTTACCACTGTTGAAGCCTATGACTGCAACATTCATCCCACTTATCTTGCGTCGTTTTCGGCAGCATATCAAAATCTTCAGGTCTCGGGTACATTCTCTCTACCTCAGCTACAATGAGCGCTTGTCTCCTTTCCAGCTCTGTCACAAACCGCGCGATCTATACATTGGGATCTTCATGCACAAGAAACGTCGCCGGGTCTGTATTCAAACTATCGTGAATCGCAACACTAACTGGTATGTGTCTCGAAGAGTACTTCAGATCATCTGTTTGCTGCTGGTTTAAGCCTGCCAATAGAGCTTCAAAGTCAAACACATGTAGTGAGGATATGGTGTAAATGTTTTCTTGAAGCACTGGTTGACCTTTGGTGGGTTCTTGCATTCCCATACTGACACAAGGTTGCTTTTTTGGCTTTTGTTTGCTCGTACCAATGTTGTTTTCCACTCCCTTGACAGGGGCAGTCATGCCATTTACAACCGTTGTACTCGTAGACCTGTCTTGGTGATAGGTTCGTAACCATCCACCTTCCATTTTTCTTGACCTCCATCTCGTATTACGCGTTCTCCACCATGCCCACAGAGTGCGTGATGTATGTGTTTCTCCGTCTCATGCGACATGTACTGTACCCACCGACACGCGTCATAGCTCAATCCACCTTTACCGTAAAACACTAGCTCCGACTTGCTTGGTAATCGTGTCACTTTCTCACACTTCTTGCAGACGATCTTCGTTTTCGCCCCCTCACACTCTTC
Source organism: Turritopsis dohrnii (assembly GCA_027922465.2). Taxonomy (NCBI): domain Eukaryota; kingdom Metazoa; phylum Cnidaria; class Hydrozoa; order Anthoathecata; family Oceaniidae; genus Turritopsis; species Turritopsis dohrnii. The sequence continues at coordinate 192,919 of BQMF02000152.1, read as the reverse complement.
TTCCTTGTGTCGGGTGAGGTTTTGGACTCTTGTAAACACCTGTTTGCAACCTTCGCATTCCCAGCTTTTGGTGAGAACATCCAAATCTTTGATGTAGAAGCAATGTCCATGTAGCATTCCAAGATTGATGGTATCTTGTCCTTGTTTGTGTTGCTTCTGCCCATACACGAGTCTCCAAGGTGCCTTGTCAGCGTTTGCCTTTGGCTCATAGACTCTGATGTTTAGATTGAAATGCTTCGCAATGCCTTCGATGTCCATCAGTTTTGTTGCGCGCACATCCTTTCGCTTTAGCTTCGGTTGCTCATAGTAGTCTCTAGCCAATCTAAGGGCTTCCTTTGTAAGAAATTCACTGCCTCTTGCTTTATTTCGTCTCGTGTAGATTGCTAAGCATCGCCACATGCACAAGTTGTCGATTCTTTCGTCTTTACTGTCTACTGCGAAGATGCAACGTTTCTTTCGTAACCAATCTGGTAATGGTCCACAACCTAACAATGGCTCTCTAGTAGCTATGATCTTGATTTGCACATGGTCAAACACAACCTTCCCTTCATACGCTTCAGGCGACTCAATAGTCCTCTCCTCTGGCAAGTAAGCGTTGCTCCAAAATTCATAGTTGCCAAGATCAAGACGTTGGTTCTCACATCACTCTATGAATGCTTCGATCTCTGCCAGGCTTGTAAGTGAAATTTTAGATCCTTTCGTTTTTGGATAGGGCCTAACACCACCATCACCATCATATATATCGCAGACAAAACTGTAGACGACCTTGACTCTCATGTCTATATGTCGCGTAATTTTCCGCATAATAGCATCTGCTAAGGGTCGGTTAAAATTCTTGGTAAGCCGCCAAGTCTTGACCCGATTTCCATATTCTAACACTCGTGTGTCGTGCTCGTCAAAGAGTTCCTGAACATCTTCGAGTGCAGCGTCGCTATCCGGCTGATCCCGAGAAGTAGGAAACAGATGCTTGATATCTTGCATGCTCGTCTCCTCTTCTCTCAAAGCTTGGCGTTCAACAGCCGAAATCAATGGCGACTGTCCATAGCATAGTCTCTTCTTCATCTGATTATATAAAGAAGTAACAGACTCGCGAATATTCTGCAATCGATCTGTGAGGGCATCACGAGTTGCTGTTATAGGCGCTGAAACAGCGTTGTATAATTTAGATACTGCATTTCTGAAATAACTCAACATCCTTTATTATATACAGTTTTTCAACTTTTTGGTCTTTAAAATTTCAGTTTACAGTGAAGTGCTTACCAGGGCATAATGTAATAAAATTGAAAAATTCAGCAAGGGAAAAAGGAAAACATAATTTGCACAACTTACATCTAATAAATAATCTATGCAACTTGCCTGACTTTTTCTTTTTCCTTGATAAATTTGTCTCCTGTCAAATACATGGGATACGTGGTTGTAAACGTCTCGATTCAATATGCTTCAAGTAATGTTGTTTTTATATTATCTGCAAAAGACTAATTCGACTGATTCTTGCTCCTTGTTGACATCAAGTTTTAGCAGCGTTTCCATCAGGCGCTAAATCGCGTTAAGCAGGTGGGCTAAATTGAGATAAATTTCGACGCGCAATGGAAACGATGATGAGTCATTAACGCTTCAATTTTATCTCGAATTAGCGCCGATTAACCCGGAATTTAAATATCAAAATGTTTTGATTTTTTAACGCGAATTAGCGCGTTGCCACCTGCTTTATCAAAGAATACCGACATTCAGATTAAAAATTATTATGTTCACTATCGAAATCAGATCTATTTACTCATTGCTACAAGAAAGTTGAATAAAATTTTGTTCAATATGGCGGAAAAAAAAGTTTATCTCTTCAAGAAGAAGAATTACTCGCGGAAGAAGTTAGAATATATCCATGTTCAGGGGCGGATTTAGGCTGGTGTACTGGTGTATTTACACCAGTGAAATTCGGTCATTTAATTGAGCCGAAGGTATAGAATTATTATTCCTTCAATTAATACATCTGGGACTTTCCTTTTTCTTTCCTAACTGTGAAACACGAATTCGAATTGCGCTGTAGTGATATTTTTCGCCTTCACGGAATTTGTTTCGGTCGATAATTTTATTTTTGAAATATTTGGCCCGTATAACAAGTATGAAACGGGGTGCCGCTTCGGAAATTACACGTTCGGTAGGTCGGTTGCCGGCATTGCTTTTTACACCACTCGAGTGGTGTAAAGATGTGGAGTTCTAGGGGAAGTTTTGAGATGCGTCTGACTGGTGTAAGCTCGACTGGTTACAAAAAACACCCTTGGACTTTTGAATTTTCGAAGGTTTTCAATCACATACATTTAAAATACGTTTTCTTTGATATTTTATCACTTAATTGATGAAGGAATGGATATTAATCAAATAGGTCTACATAAAACTGGGACTTTTAGTTACTTTTATGGTACTGAATCAATGAACTTTGGCACTTGAAAATAGATATGTTTTTCGTGTCAGTAAAGCACAGATCAGACTCACTTTCTTATTACTTTCTACGTTTGTTAGCTATCTGTTCTGTCTTTGAACATCAAGGTTTTCAAAAAATCGAGTTAAAAAAAGGCAGTTATCAGTTTGAATTCATTTTCGGTTTCAAAAAATTATAATTCAAAACATACATTTTTTTTTCGAAGAAACGCGTTTTTTACATAAGCTCTTATAAAAAAAAAAACGTACGTTATAAACAGCTCATGCATGTATAATTCTTTTGTCTTCTAATAAATTAAATTGCTGGTGTGTTGCGATTAGACCCTATTTACACGAGTTAGTAATTTTAAACATTATAATATCGTTTATGCCTGTTTTCCACCAGTAAGATATCTCAAGAAATAACGTTTACAGAACGTTTAAGAACTTTAAGTAAAATTTCAAATTTAAAAGTATTCTTGTGGCAAGTACTTTTGCTGCTACCGTTTTGCGCCATCTGGCTCTTGTTATTATTAAGATGCATTTCGTTGATTATAGGTGAAAAAGCACAAAAATTCTTTCGAATTTTGAAGAAAAGATATTTGAAAAAAAGATGCGAACTTAAACTTTCAAAGAAATCCGGTACTTCGGCAGAAGCTGTGGCTAAAGCTGATACCTCTTTATACCTCTTTCTCTCTTGGCTTGATAATTTTGTACAGATACGGGAAGGAAGGACCAATGTAGTATCAGCGTTTGAAGACGAACAAGAGAGCGAATTTGATATTGAGAGTTCTCTGCCAATTTCTATAAATGAAAGTGATACAGAAAGTGTTGCTGAGAATGTACGGTTGCATCCGAAAAAGAAGAAAACGAACATAGAAAAAAATAATTTCAATTTAGAGTTGCATACTACGGAACTGGCAGTAATGAAAAGTTTACAGTTAAGTTTAGCTGCTAAACGAAAAACTCCGAAGACACAGCAGAAGATTTATTTTGCAAGCAACTCGCTGCTGACCTAAAGATGTTGCCACCATTGGAAAGATGTCTTGCTCAGCAAGAATTACAGCAAACGATCTTTAAACATAAATTTGCATTTTTGCAGAAAAAGCAAAGCCAAACCAGCCATTCAACAACAACAAACAGCAGTATTAGCAGCCCTGAATTATTATCACCACCTTTAATTGAACGGCGTAATACCTCAAATATGCAAGGAGATCGTTCCAGCTGGCTTAGACAGTTTGCTGATCAGGCGATAAACGATGAAGTTTTGACGCTAGAAAACAATTCTTTATATTGATATCTCTTTTCTAAACTTTTTCACCGTTAAAATACTTTACATGTTTTTGTATTTTGCCTTTACTTGTTGACATATATTGTTAGTACTTTGTTGAAGTTCTTCTTATGTAGTCCCATTGCCATGGTACACTACCAGCCGCACTGTTAACATACACTTTTAAATGTTCACGTAATTCAATCGCGTCTGATCGAGGCCTTGATCCCCTGACTGGTCTTATGGCATGTAATGCTCCTAACTCCTCCTCTGAGCTTATAGAACGCCAACTTCCTGGTACAAGTTGGCCAGAACTATCTTCAGAATCAATGAAACCACTCGGAGAATAAAAAGCATCATCTGTCTGACGCAAATAGTTATGAAGACAGTAGCTCTTATAGGCTTTTGAAAAATCCACCAACGTGCAGAGAGAATACCAAAGGCATTTTCAATAACTCTACGTCCTCGAGAGTGTCTGTAGTTGTAAATTCTTTCTTCCTCATTTGCATTTTGACCAGGATATGGTCGCATAAGCCAATGTTTAAGGGGAAAGATTTCATCACCAAGTAAGAAATAGGGCACAAGATAATCATCGGTTTCCGCAAGTCTTGATGGTGGTGGTAGATTTCAGCAAATTTGAATCAAACATCTTTCCTAACGTTGAACTCGACAGAACACCACTGTCGTTGTTACTTCCGAATTGTCCAAGATCAAAAAGAGTGAAGTTGTAATTTGCATCACAAATAGCGAGCAACACTATACTGAAGAAGCCCTTGTAATTGTAATATTGTGTCCCTGTTAATTTAGGACATTCAATACGAATATGTTTCCCGTCAATCGCACCAATCACATTTGGCATGTTCCAACTCTCTTTAAACTGTTTAGAAATTTTTTCCCATTCTTCTGCTGTATTTGGTGGATTAAGATACTCGCTCGTCTTTCAAACACTGATAGATAGCTTCACATGTTTCGTTGATAATATTACTGACAGTTGTCTTACCAAGTCTAAATGAAAAACTTAGTGACTGCTGGGCATCTCCAGTTGCAAGAAATCTAAGAGTAACAGCTAGTCTTTCAGCACTGGGTATGCATTTTCGAAAGTTTGTGTTTTGTTTCAAAATCAATGGGTTCACCATGGAAAGAAGATGTTGGAATCGTTCTGGAGACATTCTGAAATATCTAAAACGACGAAAATGTATTTTTAAATGCAATTTTAGCAGCAATTATAAATGGCTGCAACTACCTAAAGCCTACCTAAAATAGTATTCTCTATCACCAGCTTGAAGCTCTTGTACTAACTGATGATATTCACCAAGCTATTCTCTTTTCAGAAAGATGTCTCGAACCCAAAATCTAGGTTGCCTCCTCTTACGTTTATTTTGTTCTTTTCTTCTTCTTTGCCTTAACAAGATCCAAAGCAAAAGTTCTTCCTCGATGTTATCTTTCATGTTTCATTCGAAAAAAGAATTAAACCCGCGTTAATTTTATTTTTAAGTGGAAACGTCTTCGCGCTAATTCTCAATTATGATTAACTCCAGAGACAAAAATTAACCCGAAAAAATTAGCGCGATTTAGCGCCTGATGGAAACCAAGCTTTAACTGGCGATTCGTTTTCCAAAAATAAATGTCGTGCTTTAAACTTTCCGAGTTTATACTGCAAAATTGAAAGTTGACAATGATGGGCGTTAAAGCGGGCGTAAAGTACTGTAGCATTACACACTGACTGACAGACACGGGTAAATGAAAGATCAGCTACCTCACGGCGCTGACCAATAAGGTATTAATAAATATTTGAGTGAATGCTTTGTATCTTTAGTTTCTTTGGTAAAGATTTTGTTGACTTAAGTTTTGTTGCAATGATGCTGGTATATGCACTCAATTTTGAGAGGGTGCCTGTCTGCTTTTTTAACTGGACCCAGCCGGCACAAGACGTTTTGAAGACGTCTTTAATTCGTCTTAATAGACACCTTACGCAGAGGAGTGCGTTGCGGCGACGACGTCGTCATCTAAACTGAGACACGTCGGCCGCCAGAACTCCAACAAAATCCCTACGCATAATTTACTGGACGTGATAATCAGCCATATTTGTTTACTTTTTTACTTTCGATTTTCACTTCCAAACACAATGCCACGACTGAGGGATGTAAGAAACTGTCTTCTTTTGAGTAATGCTTTGAATTTGATAAATGAAGACGAATTTTTACTACTGTATGACCTAAATTCATCAAAAAATCCAGATTTCCCGTATTGGCAATACCCTAGATTTGATCTGGAAAACATAAACGATGACGAATGTAAAGCAGAATTTCGATTCTTAAAAAATGACATATATATACTTCAAGAAGTTCTTGGCATTCTCGACGAGTATCGATGCTACAACAGAGTTGTCGTTCCAGGAATTGAAGCAACTTGCATTTTGTTAAAGAGGTTTGCCTACCCATGTCGTTTTGGAGACATGATCCCCCGTTTTGGAAGACCAGAAGCACAACTAAGTATGATTGCTGGTGAAATCACTTCTTTCATATATACAACGCATCGACACAGACTGGAAACTCTAAATCAGGCATGGCTTTCCAGTAATGAGCTTCTACAATTTGCACGATGCATTCATGATGCTGGTGCACCTCTGCAAAATTGTTGGGGATTTGTAGATGGCACTGTGCGGCCTATTTGTCGACCTGGTGTCCATCAACGTACAGTTTACAATGGACACAAGCGAATACACTCGTTGAAATTCCAATCTGTAGTAGCTCCAAATGGTTTGATAGCGAATATGTTTGGCCCTGTCGAGGGTAGACGACATGATAGTGGGATGCTTCGAGATTCAAATTTATATGCTCAGTTGCAGCAGTTCAGTCACGCACGTAATGGAACAGCTTTGTGCATTTATGGTGATCTTGCTTATCCTCTTCGACCACACCTCCAGCGTCCATTTATGCAAAGGAATATAAATCAACAGCAAAGGGTTTCAACACAGCAATGAGTAAAATGAGGATCGAAGTAGAATGGGTTTTTAATGACATTACTACATTTTTTTCTTTTTTGGACTATAAGAAAAACTTAAAAATCGGACTTTCTCCCATTGGAAAAATGTATCTAATATGTGCACTGCTGACTAATGCAAGAACATGTCTGTATGGTTCAGTATCATCAAACTACTTTGGAATAAATCCACCACCTTTACAGAACTACTTTTCATAAACTTTGTTTTACGTGAACACTCTTACCAAACTTAGGCTGAGCCTCAAACATTCTTAACTTTAACTAAAATATTTAGATCAACATGCTACTTGTCTGAAAACCTAACAGAAGAAAGTTCACTCCAAGTATGAGAAGAAACATGCATTTGTATGAAGCATTATATACATATCTAAAAACATAAATAAATATATACAATGTGGTAACAAAATTCAAATCATTTACAGCTCTATCGGATCGACGTTGAGAATTCCAACTGAAAATTCAACTTCTATTTTTAATTGATAAAAGAACTTCCCATATTTCTAAGAATTAGTTGCTTTATAACTCTGAGAAATAAGTAACAAAATCTTTTTTGAATTCACATGTGTTATGAAAAATTAAGGAATTCTGAGAATCTTATTGAAATAACAAAAGATTATTAACATAAACATGGATGCTTCGAGTTCCAAGAAATCAACAAAACGTCAACCAAAAATTCTAAAAAAAAAAACAGTTAAAACAGTCATGTTCATTTGTTAACTAGTTTCTCTAACAAGCCCATCATCAGTTGTTGTTGCTGGGCCAGTTGATTCACAATAGCTGTTTGTTGTTGAAGATAATGGTCTTGTTGCTGCCTTTGTAAGTCCAATTCATATTTTTTCATGTCCAGTTCTTGCTGACGCAAGGCTTGTTTTTGTTCAGCACGTTGTTTCAAATAAACCATAGTATCTGAGCCAGTATTTCGTTTTGGTTTCGAACTTTCTCCTTCTAAGCCTAATGATTTTCGTTTATTAGTTTCAGCTAAATTTTCCATAGCCAATTGTCTGACTTCTTCTGCACTTGCCCTGTCTGCTTGCTCTTGCTGCTTTTTTTCACATGTTTGCTTGTTGTAAGATTCTGCAGCTTCATCTACCTCTTCTTTCAAATTTTGCAACAGATTGTCTATTTCACTTTCCTCGCAATCAATACCTGATGCTGCTTCTTCATTTCTCATCTTCTTTTTATGTTTATCCAAGAGGAGACGAAAGCGATCTCTCACAGATTTTTGAGACACTGTGAATATTACTTCAGACACATTATTCAGATCCTCTGCTATACCAGACCATGCACTCCCACTTTCTTTAGAGCCAGGACGGAATTGATATGGCTTCATCATCATGATTTCACGACATAGTATGATATCATGTGTTTCCGACCACCGCATTGGAGAACTAACAAGTAAAAGCACTAATCATTATTATGAGACATAAAATGGTGAAACAAAAATTATAAGTTGGACTGAACAGTCATGGCCTGGTGGGGATTGAACTGTTGATGACATGAGTGAAAATGTAGAGATTTTGGTCTGGGTAGTAGATTTTGCTTTAAAAATTTAAATGGTTCCATTTTATCATAAGTAAAATTATAAACAAGCTAACTTATGCTAACAGTTTGCATAATTTTCGAAACTGCTTGTGATTTGTTTATTTTTTCTTTCGAATTCGCGAGGAATGAAAGTGACATCAGCACTAATCCCACAATAAAACCTTAAAAATATTTCTTTTGTATTTATTGGGATAAATCTGGATGAAGACGTGCAAATCTTACCTTTTTTTAGTTTGAACACAAACAATGTCTCCATTTTGGACCTCCATCTTTTTCGATATTTTTACGACGCCTCCAAAATGCTTGTTTTGAAGGAGTCGACGGGAACTGGACGTCGCAAATTGAGGGAATCTCCTGGAGTACGCATGCGCAGTAATGAATTTTGCGCTGTGCCGACGTCGTCGCAACAACGCACGTCCTCTGCGTAAGGTGTCTAATTAGGTCTTCATAAGACGTATCTTGATAATGCGCATTTAAAACGCCCATAATGCGTCTTCAGAAGACATCTTAGAATCAGACGTTTTGAAGACGTCTTATTATCGTTTTCGCAATGCCGTCGAATTCATGTTTTAAAGGAGGACTTGGAAAGACGTTTTTAATGCGTATTTAAGACGTCCTTGAATTTCGATTTCGCGCGTGGCGAGAAGAAATGACGGGGGTAAATATTAATAGTGTATTTGTAAATATTGATATACAAGTTTCAAACTTGTCAGGTTTTTTTTTAATTTTACAAAAACAATTATTATATCTTTCTTTTAAGTAGCAAAAAATTTTACATTTCATTGGTAAAAAGCTTTGAAACATTTTCTAATATTATCGGATCTCCCGTTCGTCAATTTTACAAAATATTTCTGGAAGTTGTGATTTCTCATTGCATAAACCAAGACTTCGCTGATAAATCGGTAAGTGTTTTTTACTTTTTAAATATAATTTTAAATATATAAATCTATATGATTTTGTTACTTGAGATTAAGTCAATGTTTATGTTAGTTTGAGGGCGTGAGTAGTCAGTAGTGGAAGATTTATGCTTTATTTATAAAGATCTCTAGCAATATTTCAAGTTTTGAGTTTTGTTGTTTAACTTTATATTAGCAACTTACTGACTTTCCTGTTTCATTCCGTGAGAGATTTTTTCTGTTTCAATTTGCTTTGTCGTTGGTTTAATGTAGTAGTAGAAGTGTAGTAATGTAATGAAGTGATTTGTGGATGGCTGATAGATGATGACTGTGATGTTTTTGCTTGTAGTTACTTCAGAATATTCATATGATTAAAAGTGATCCTAGCAGTATAGTATAATGTAGTACCATGAAATTATGGAATCCTTTTTGAAGGATAAAATCATAAGTTATAATTTTTAGTAAATTAATCAGTAATTCATCACAAATTTATCTGTAGTAATCATTTCTGATTAATAACTCACTACCAATAAATAGAAACCATTCACAATGACATTGCAAAAATTTTAGAACAAACTTTCGAACGCATGAAATATTTTTTTCCATTCAGAACTTTGAAGTTGTACGAAAAGATGAATTTCTTAAATGATGGTTGTTTTACTATGATGGATGCAAAGTTTAGTTTAGACATTTAAAGTTTAGACATTTCACTTTGATTAAGATACTCTAGATTATTTTATTTTACCCAATAACTAGCACAATAACGAGTTTTTGGAAAAGTTTGTCTGTCATATTTGTTTTTATATTCAAGATTTAAAAATAAAATTACATCAGTATCTATGTTATTCTTGTGTTTGTTGCAGTGATATTTAATTTTTGTGCTTGTTATGAGTTTGTTGTTCTGTCATATACACTTCGATGATGTTTCGAAATGTCTATGGAGTTTAATGATAGACATGAATGTTTTGCCTGTTTTTCAGGTTTCAGCTAATCCAAGTAAATAAATCAGATTTCCAGTACGCTGTTAATTTAATACTGAAATGGTAATTAACTTCTTTAATTTAATTTTCATGCTTATCTATGCTTGTTGCACACATTACTTTATTGTGTGTATCCTTTCTGCATTCTGTTTGTTCTGTTCTGCTAAAAGTGTTTGTCATTCTTTATTTAGATTATTTCCACCCAAGTTGCTTATTGTTCTCTTAACATGATAACAAAAAAGTGAGAAGAAAATATTATATCAAGCAGTTACTGGTATGTGTCCTGTTTACTCTAGATGTTTTCATTTTTGTGATTGTTATAACACCTCTCATTAAATAGGGTTGTATTTTAGATTACTGTCAAAAAAGCTGAGGAGGAGGAAATACACAAAATCATACGATGAACTAAAAACTGATCTTGTTTCACTGAAGGAAAACATGACAACAACAGCTGCTCCTGCTAATTGAAAAATCACCGTTTTTATTTGCATGTCTTTTTGGTTGGTTTTCAAAGAGTTTCTGTCATTCTGAGTTTTAGTTGCAGTAAAATCAAACAAGAAACAGTTCCAACCCATGCCAATTTCTAAAATTTGAACATTACTTCGATTTAGCTAACCCTTTTTCAAGAGTCGTTTTTATACCTTTATATTTTATGAAAGACTATACTTATGTTTTACGGAATATTTTTTAATAATGACCAGCTTTAAACTTTGGCAGTGTTATGAGCTATTTGTTCCCCAATTAATTTATAAACTACATGTAAATATTTATTTGAATAAGAAGATTTTATCATCAGTTTTCTTATTGATTTCTTTATTCATTCATTCATTCATTCATTCATTATTACTGAAACATAAAGACATTGAAAAACTAATTATGAGTCTTCTGTTACCCAAGGAGAAACGCACCTGAAAACACATCTTAAAGTGGTTTTAAAAGCGTTTTTAGCAGATAAAATGACGCCTTTAAAACGTTAGAAAAAGACGTCTTAAATCCGTCTTAAACTAGTCGGATTTGTCCGTTTAGAAAACGTCTTTTTACAACGTCTTAAAGACGTCTTGGAAAGACGTTTTCTAAACGTCTTAAAGAAGTTTTAAACGTCTAAAATGCGTTTTAAAAACGTCTTAAAGACGTCTTGGAAGACGTCTTAAAGACGTCTTGAAAAGACGTTTTTTAAACGGACAAATCCGACATGTTTAAGACGGATTTAAGACGTCTTCCAAGACGTCTTTAAGACGTTTTTAAAACGTCTTTATGCCGGCTGGGGAATGTGTTATTCTCTGAATCGCTGCCACTATATTGATCTTCCTGCTGCAAAAATGTTCTTTAATTTTGTTTCACAGTCCAACATTTTTTAACCTTTCCTGAAATCACTAACTTTTAGTTCTCATGTCCTGTTTTATTAGTTTTATGTGTAGACATTAATAGTGCATTCATAAGTATTTGAGTGAAAGTGAATATTTTTTATTGTTTTGAATTAAATTTTACTATAATGATATACATTCCTTTATGAACTCAATATCTGTTTCACATTTGAACTGGGGTTTCTTATTCACTGTCACACTAGTTGTATCTCAAAAATTCCTATTTCGAGCTCCCTGGTGATACGGTACGAACAACATAGAAAATCTATGTCAAGTTGTTTTGATTTTAGGGAAATGGCTGCCAAATCTATTGTTCTTTTCACTCGATTTCAACTCGGAGACATCAGACATGGTTTCAGACTTTTTCACTCGAATTGGGCCCGCGGTCATTCCATGGGTTTTATATTTCGTTGTATTCATTCGAACATTCGTCTTAAAAATTCTACATTCATAAACCCGACGCTTTACCGTTGACAGCTTAAAGCGTTTTTTGTATATCCTTTTAAAATCAACATTTCATGTTAGCGTAGGGTACAAAATACTTCGAGTTAATAATTTCAAATCACTACGACGGTTCTGTTTCCAACCAATTCTCTTTGAGCAGTTTCACGAATTTCCCAGAATTCATGGTATCACCTTTACTTGATACAGTGTATCAACATTTCAGAATGAACATGTCTGCCTAAGATACACATTCCGCGCATATTTCGAGTTCAAGACTTAATTAAAAAAACTCCAAACCGTTGCCGTTATCTTGGAATGTAAAGACTTCAGATCTTGTTACTAGCTACAATGGCACAATATGTCTGCTAAAGTCTATGTTTAATATCTTTTGGTCTGTATTTAACATGTTATCTTTTACGTCAATGGTGGATGGGAACTCCAATCAGAATTTCCACTGATCAGTCAAAAAATCCAAACTCCATATGTGATAATGAAAAGACTCAGTTATGTTTGCTTTTGTAGTGTTCATACTTGCTAAAGATCAAAATCATTTTGTGTTTCACTCTAGAGTAAAATCACTGGACGCAAATTAATAGGGAGTAAAATCTAGTGTCACCATGGTCGCAGGTTTTGATAAGGACGGTGAAACCACACAGCAGACGAGCAAGAAACTTAAAAAATTATGTTCAACAGGGGTTGACGATCATGTAATATTACGTTCATGTATTTCTGTGACTTATATTCTCAATGAAAATTGTAAATAAATAAACTAATAAATAAGGACAAAAATAATTGGCGTTTCAATTGGTGCAAAATAATGTCACATCACTATTGATCATCCAATAAAAGCTGCAAATTAAACTGGAAATGCATTTAAACAAATGATTTTGGTTCCGAACTAGTTGGATTTACTGAGAAGTAACAATTTCAATTCGTTTTTCGATAATTTTCCGTCTTTGTCAGTATCAGAAATTTCCAAAATACACAATCGATATTGCTCCAAATCGGTTGTAGTTGGTTCCTAGAAAGAAAATTACGGTTTAAAATGAAAAAAAGGTTAACTTTTCCACTGCACTATTGCTTTTATAGCACAGGTACACTACGCCATAGCTACAGCATTCTGCGGACATCAGTTATTGTTATTGCTATTTATTTATTTATGGATGAGAAGATATTACTACTGGTACAAACCCTTTGTTTATTTTGGAGCAAGTCACGAAGGAATCCTATTAACTCCGTATCTTCAATGTAACCATTACCATCCTATGGTGGCAAAAAGTTTTTATCATACTCACTCAAATGCTCACTCATTTAGAAGCCTATTGTTTAGCTCAATCGACGTGTTTTCATGTTAAGTTACCAAATTATTCGATTAAGCATCATGTGTGTATACTAAAGAAGCTTGCTTTTAAGACGTTACACGAAAATGAAAATGTGAATGAAAACGTTAACTGCGAGGTCCTTATGTAAATCAGAAAACTGATTTTTCTGAAGACGACCTTCTCTCATTTATTCGTATATTCAAATTCCATCAATATGTGATATTAATAGAAAGCAAAATAGCTACTGTCCATTAGAAAATCTGTCCATACTTCATAATGAAAAAGTTTGATGGATTCTCTCTTTTGAAACGTCAGATTATGGCAAACACAAATTATAGGGAACACTTTAATATATTACAAAAGTCTCATCTTAAGAAATAGTACCAAAAACTTTATTTTAGATCACCCTAACCCAGTACCAAAACAAAAAAAAAACAAATAATTTTTCGTTAGAAAGAGCATTGAAAACAGATAAAAAAAGATGTAATAACCTATATCTGAAAATGGCTAATTCACTAGGCTGCACTAGGCGAAAAAAGATCAGAATTACGCGATCCATGATGACATCATGCGAAAATTTAATGTGGCCAAATATTGTATTTCAGCCTCGTAATATAATTACTGTTCTCCAGAAATTCTCTACCACATAAAATTTTTGTTTTGAATCTGGCCATTTTTGAATTTTTCACCACTTTCCGTTCAATATCTAGTGAAGTAGGCAATTTCAGATATGGATTCTAGTACTTTTTTGGATCTAATTTTGATGCTCATTCGAATGGTATCATTCACTAAATAATTGGTCAGACGGGCCGCCAGTTTGTCATTAAAATGTCCCTGTCTACACGTTATGCGTGTTAATACATATCAATTTGATTATGCAAAACCTGCGCCTGAGACTAAGACTAACTTCCTAGTTAAAGTATTGAGGCCAGAGACACTATTCCTATAAAAGTATAATGATACCTGATCATAATGTGAAAAGATCTTTTCAAATTCTTCTTCAGTGAGTTTGCTGTCCTGAACAAAGATATTGAACAAAACTAAAGATGGCTGTTTGAAAATATGACGCAAAGTTAAAAGAAATTATTTGATTTAGCGCACACCTTACCAGCACATAAGGCCAATAAGCGCATACTTATAATAAATTTGATAATAAAAGCTTATTCGGGAAAAGGCATGAAAACAGATAGTGGAACAGATGGTAGATCAAGATAACAACGTCGATACAGAACTGAATCACAGTTGTTTATCATCGTTACTATAAACAAACTTTAGATGTAAACGAGCATCCATTAAATAAGGGCTTAAATGTTCAGATTTGAATTGAGTGCACAGTGCGCCAAATCAAATTCTTCAAAAAAAAAAAAAAAACAAAAACAAAAAAACAAACAAATTAAACGAATTAATTACATTCTGAAAATTTTTCAAAAAATTTTCTTCAACTCGCAGAATCCTAGAATATAGATTGAAATAAGAATTTATAAATATGAATAACAATGACAACGACGAATGCTCAAAATAGACTTGATACCTTATCTGGGATAATTTCGTCGGGGAAAAGTGACGAAATTTTTGCTTTGTGACGAAAATTTTCCCCGACAAAACTTTTGAAAAAATGAAATTTATAAGAAAGTATTAGTAAAATTTTGCGAAATGACGAAATTTTCCCCACGAAAAATTTTCCCCGGCGTAAATTTTCTCCGACGAATTTATCTCCGATAAGATATAATATAATCCGCATGGATGTAACATTATCTTTACTGCTAGCAAAGTTAAATTTATCAATCATCTATGACATCACCTTTACACTTGCATATAAGTTAGACTTGTCACAGTTGGTTTAACTCACTTAAATAGCACTTGAAGCTCAAAATTGGTTAAAAGGACTGAACCTCAAATAAATTTTCGGACAACTTTATACAACCACATCATAAGTTACTTTTATTCTCGCATAAAAAATGCGACTGTCACTAAATTTCGCATATTATGATGTGTAACCAGATGCTGAATTCGTTTCTATGTTATATCGACAAAGAATTCTAAAACTTAATAATTTATTTTTCAATTTTTATAGTCGACTTTTCACCGATTTGCTAACGAAATTAACTCGACATGGCGAATTAGGGGCGTATAAAACTGCCAAAGAACAATTAAAAACATACCATGCTTGGGAACAACATAATGAGAAAGATTTCCGTGTGAACGGAATTCAGATCTTACTTGGATAACTCGCAGAGTTCTATCTTGCCATCATTATTTCTGTCAAACAAATCCAACTGTTCAGTGAAAGATTAGAAAATCATGATGATAGGGATTTATGTTAACATAAAAAACAACGTAAAAATAGGATCCTTGATTATGACAATTTCACATCTATTTCATCGTGAAAGACGTGCTAGACGTTTCTTTTGCAATTTTAATGTCAATCATCACATTTATACTGAAGCTGAACAAGTGTTGCTTATCAAAAAAAGGAAATTTTGAAGACACTGATTGGATTGGTTCTCTTACGATCACTTCGGCGTAGTCGTGTATCTGCTGAGCTGTCATTTCTTGCTTCTCTTCTGTGGTCGCTCTTGAGATCAACAGATCGCGTAAGAAGCCCTTATACAGCAAGATTATTTTTAGAACAAGATTATAAACCCAAACAAAGTACCTTGTGGACACACTCACCTGTAGTTCATTTGACTCTAAATAACCACTTTTATCTTGATCATAATGATACCAGATCTAATCAATATCATGTTTAATTATTGAAATAAATCTTTAAAGGCAATTGTGTATAAAGTCAATTTTCCCTTAAAATGAAAAAGTGTTTCTTTAAAAAATATCCTTAAGTTCTAAATTTTTAGATGAGATTAGATAGAAGAAAAACATGAAATAAAATATGCATGAATGCGATAATTAATGAAACCAAGGATGTTACCTTCATGAAATCTGATATATGCAGCTCATTTGCATCTCGAAAGTGGGCCAAAAAGTTTTCTTCAGTGGGTAGAATTTTTGAAAGCTAGGATAAAAACTTGTTGATATATTTCTCATTCAGAAACCCTATCAAGTGATGGATACCGAAAAAGATAGTACCTCTTCCATTGACAGTTTATTGTCTGAGTTGACGTCATATTTTGACATCACAGCAGTTTTCAGTTCTTCAAAACTCATCTGAAAAAAATATTTCATTTTTATTTCAGCGAAACTACCGACAAATTAACGATGGCTTTTGTTTGTTTTGCTCATTGGAGGTCATTCATATGACGCATGATATTTGTTTGCGTGGAACTTTATGCTGATTTCTGTTCCACCTAAGTATGTCACAACAATCCTTGTGTCGTGTCTAAGTTTAATTGTTATAATGCATGATTGTGGTGTAAAAACTCTGTACGGTAAGTTTTAATATCATCATGTTTTGTGAATGATTGAGCATCGTTGCTATTTAACGAGCCAAAGGATCTTAGAAGAATTTTCCATCACTGGAAAAAAGCTTTCCCGACTCCAGAGTTTATGTTGACTGATAAATATAAGTAGTTTATTTGCATCAACGCAGAATCATCAAAAAATGGTTCTTTATGATATTATTAATATCGTTGGCTAGATATGTAATTCAGCCAATACAAGCAAATCCCCAAAGTCAACATAATTTCAATACCTGGATTTCTTTGCATTTTTGTAGATCCTTCAAAAAAGAGTCTAATTCACTCTTCTCGATAAATCCATTCCCTACAAAGTGTAAATATTTACAAATTATTAATGCATATGTTGGGATTGAAGATTCTCATAAATCCTGGGTATATGGCTGTTGTGATGGAAGAGGTGGAGGTGGTGGTGGTGGTGGATGATGTTGGTGATGTTTGGGTGGTTGTTCGGTATTGGTGAGATGGTTGCACAGAGACATGATGTAATGTCAGTTGGTTTGTCAAAAGGTTTCAGATCAGAAATTTAAACGACTTTTAGCTATGTTTTCGATTTTTCAGGCGATTCAATTTCTAAATCTTAATCCATAATTCAAGAAGTCGTATGGTACAGATCTCTTGTAAATTGGATTGCCTTTTCACAAATCTGATTGTTCCATGTAAATATCCGTTGCTAATAACTAAAAGAAAATGGATCAATATGTTTTTAGGGAGTAGAATAGCTCTTTAGATCACAGCAACATCTTTTCACTGTGAAAGTTTTTATAAAGCCGAAAGTGACTGCTGAAACAAATGATTTATCTGAAATAATGAAGTAATAATGATATAATAGTTTGTTATGATGGTATAATAATTTTTTAGGATGGTATAATAGTTTGTACTGATGGTAGTTTTAAATATTTTATGACGAATTTGAATAATATGGAAAAGGTGAAAACACGAATATTTGACACCTTCAACAAATAATGAACTAATTGCAGTTTTTTCGTGTTACATGGGAACTATTGTTGTTTCTTTTTCTCTTTTTAAGTCAATCAAGCAGTTTGTTTTATTGCAGCTGCATAGCCACATGCCATGGTAGTTTCAGTCAGGATTTCAGTTAAAATGTCAAAGTATTAACAAACTTCTTCAAAAGTAAATAGTTCGTTGTGGACTTCAAATTATATAATCATGTGATAATGTGTGGACTATCGAAAACGTTTTTTAACCATTCGAAAAGTATTGGAAACAAGAAATAGTAGAACAAGTTAAAGTAACAGTATCAAGACATTTACCATCTACGTCATATTTACGAAATATTCCGACAAATTCTGCCGACGACATCGTCTTTCCTTGAAATGTCTTAACAAATGATTCCGACATTGTTGCAGCGTCAGCGAATGTAATGGTAGTACTTCTTTGCTTCGGTTCAACTTTAAAGTGAAAAATCCCGTTTGCCACTAACTTTATAAAAAAGAATTGATCTATTATTAAAAATGGTCTACTTAAAATAAGAACAATAGAAACACAAAAAAACTTATTTTTTGTTCTCCATCTTACTTGCTTTAAACTGTTCTGTGCAATACATCTTAAAGAGCCTTTGACGAAATCCATTTTCAAGTCTCTTCTGAAGAACTGTTATAGTTACGCTTTCAGTTTGTGCATCACCTACATCATTATAGATTGGTGTCTCTTTTGAAGAGGAAAGAATCATCGTAGTTTCTATGAGTGCGTTCATCTAACATCAAACTTCTTGATTAAAGCTTCTTAAAATAGTCTGAAAGAACGAGGCATCACCTGAACCTAACTCTCCCAAACAAATTTTATAAGGTTTACACCATGAAGTTTTGATGCTTTCAAATTGTTAGATGAACTATATGGAATTTTGGAATTTATGAAAACCTGTGCGAGGGAGTTCAATGTAATCCATATGTCTCTTGAAGTTTTTTTAGCCTCAGTTTGATAATGAATTATTCATGTGAAGTTTTAGGTGGAAATAAAGTTATTGTTTATTCAGAAAAGATTTAGTGGTCCTCTCACAAGGGTGTTGTGACTTTACAAATTAAATGATTCAAAAGAATTATTTATGAAAAACAGGTATGAGGGAGAACGGAGGAGAGATGTAAAAATTACGCTTTCCTTACATTATGATTTTAGAACGAATAGACGTACTAAATCTATTACCAAGTACATGCTAATCATGATCTATTGATCAAGTCCCTAGTGTGACCATGGACGTCCATGGTGTGACCTATCTATAATTGCACAGACCTGAAATGAAAAAAGGTGCAAAAAGTAGCTTCAATAGCTGTGAGTGATGAACTACTGTATTTGTTATTAAGTTGTTTTTAAACACATGATTTAACTGAACTATATCATTCTTTTCATTGGTTTGTTTTTTTCTTGTTATGTTTTTGTTCTTCATTTTTATTAACCACTCCCTGCTATGAAAAAATTATTTCCAATTGGAAAAATTAAACAAAAATTAATGAATTATTAATTCGTTAATTTGTTTTTTGTAGCTCACGCATGCGTGTCTTAATGGCGCCAATGTTCACGATCTTAGAGAATACTGCCTATTGACTTTAACAAAAGTCAAAGTAAATTTTTTAAAATACCCGTGTTTTTCGATTTTAGGTTTGACCAAAATTGGATAATTCAGGCCAAAATGGACCAAATTTCTAAAGTTCTCTGACTTTCATAAAAAATTGAGCACAATTGGAATGTACAGCTTTCGAATTTAACTGTCATTTTGTCAAACTTGACCAAAATAAAATGAAAAGAAAACATAAAACATTACAAAATGGTTGGTAAAATTTCAGATTTCAAGCTGTGCTTCAAAATCAAAATCGTCTTTTTTAACGTAAGTACGTTAGTACAACGTTAGAAAGTTAAATCAGGACAAAATTAAATATCGTTAAATTACGTCGTATTAACAACAGCAAAACGATATAACATTGTCAAGACTTTTGAAGTCATTATAAACAAATCCAGGTGTCCATCCCAACCAAGTAAGAAAAATGACGAAAACAGCGAATAGTCATAGTAGTTGATAGTGACCTTTAATTGACAAGAAAAGTATATTTTTTGTCAATATTTATGCATGTCTAATAGAAAAAAAAGAAACAAATATAAGTGAAGGCGTTAAACGAATGCTTGTGGTTGCGGCAAATTGCAATAAATGAAAATCAATGGAAATTCATGCTAGAACAGATATCTATTTTCCAGCTGAGATATGCCCATAGAACAGACATTTTGTGCTTTTGCCTCGGCGGCTGCTTTCATATGTGAACAAAGCAAAACACTTTGATGATACAACAAAATTAATCAGTAACCTGAGTAAAAGATTTCTATTCAAAATAATCAAGTAGCAGGCCCTGATACTCTAGCTATCATCTATAAGCCATGATGTAGTACAGATCTTGTCAGCAAAACCAAAGTTAAATAATCAAACTCAAAAGTTAGTGGGCTTTAAGCAAAGCTCCCTAACATCTCTAAACTACATTATTGTGGAGATTTGAAGAATCAAATGCCAAACGCTGCTATTGACCATGAACAGAAACCACAAAAGCAACCAGAACCAAGAAAAAACCACAACAAACCCTTCGTGGATGGTTTTTGGCGCCAACTTAGAACAAAGAAAAACAAGAGAGCGGATGGCACACACACCGTTGTACTTGCCTCAATTTCACCACTTCGTTCTGTAGTAGAAACGTCTGTTAATTTTGTCGGGAATTATCGAGAAAACAAAACAGACGTCATCGATTTCTCGTTTTACGGCTAGACTAGCGCTTAGTATATAATAGATCACGTCCGTTTAAATCATGCTACGACTGTTCATGTTATTATGCGCATGCGTGGATTTTTCAAAAAATTGTTTACGGATCGCCTAGGGTGAATCCGCCATATTTGGTCACATGTACCCTCAAAAAATCATTTATTTTGGGCTCCTTCAAGCCAAAATTCCAATAAAAAAGTAAATTGTCCAATTTCAGTTGGACCAAGGTTTCGTATTCTGTGAATGTTGCAAACAAAAAACACATTCAACGATCGTCCTGGCGCGAAAACTACGAAGTTATTAAAACAGCCACATGCAAAAATAACCTCTACTTTGCATTAGCAATACACAAGTTTAAAAGTTTATTAGCCACGAAACTCTACTGATCCTCAAACATATACCTCTCCTCTACACTGTGGGTAAATTTCTTGGCAGGCCCAATTTTTTAAAAGAAAATATTCAAAATTTTGTACTGGTGGTTATTGATCGGTATCATACCCCTCAAACATGGCATGCTCAAGCACACACAAAGAAAACCTAGTGTTGTTATGCAGGATTTGCAGTATCTGTATTGAAGATAAGCCCAAAGAAGTCAAGGGATTGGCAGAGGAAATAAAAACAGCTTTTTATATCGATATTGCAAACGACTCCACAGAAACACACCCACCAAACATGTGCAGCAAGTGTTTGAAAAAAATGAGAAACATTATTTCGAGAAATACCACCTTCGAAAATAACTTACGAATAAACCAGTGGACTGCACACACTGAAGACTGCTTAATCTGTAAACTAGCCACTGTTTCAAACAAAAAAGGTGGACGACCAGTGAAAAGAAAAGGACGAGGAGGGAGACCTAAGTCTGACAACACTATGTGGACCAGGCCTGTGTTAAATGGATTGAAGGAAATAATCAAAATAGTTCCTTTACCCAACACCAATATATCAAAAGTTATCAATCCCCATCTTCATTTATGTACTTGCAAATTATGCAACAATATTTTTAAACAGGCTGTAACCTTATCTTGTCAACATTCGTTCTGCTTGGAATGTATTTTTCCACACATCGAGGGAAAACATAAAGGAGACACAGTTTGTCCAACATGTGGCAGTAACTTTCACGATGTTTTTGAAGCAAAGACAGTTAATGACATGCTGTTATGCCTTAAAGTTGAATGTCCTAAAGAATGTGGAGCTATATTTTCTATGACAGAATATGACAACAAAATACTGCATGAAAAAGGTTGTATTGGCCCACACAGCGAAAAGGAAATGAAGATTTCTGATATATTTCAACTGGATGAAAAAACACCTATTCCTCGAGAAGTAGAGGATGCAGTATTGCATGTTGTGAAAAATAAATTATCTAAAAGTAGCGCTGGTTTGGCAGAATTTAAGTCAGGTGGACCAAGGGTAAGGATTTTTATATAGTTTTCAATGAAATAAAATTATGTTATAAGTTTAAAAAATTTGAACCAAAAAAATACTCTCAAGTTCCAAATTAACAGGTCAGGATGCCTTTGAATTACAAAGAAAAATTACAACAATAGCTTTGTTTCATTTAATTGCAAATATTTCCAACCTAGTTACTGAGGGAATGAGAAATGGTTAGTTAGAGAAATGGAATACATGTGAAGCATGCTAATTTTCTTTCTATTTACTCTGTTTATTCCACCCACTCTTGTTTAGAACTTGAGAGTATTATTTAAAAATAAAATGAACATCAAGTACAAGTGTTTATATATATATTATATTTCCTATATCTTAGCCTTTGTTTATAACAACAACACCAAAAGCCTACACATCGAACTCCACAGCATCAAAGAGCACTTTACGGAATCGAACAAAAATCCTTCAACAAAGTTTAAGTCACGCATCAGGAAGTGATAGAACATCAAAACTCCATCAAACTTCCTTGCTGGTAAAATCTTTTAAAGAAGAAGAGAGAAAAAAAATTTTAGAGGAAGCACACATTTCTCCGATTGAAATTGGCCCTGAAGCTTTGGTTGCATTAAAAGCAGACATTGGTATACCCTGGACTAAATTACAGACAATGGCTAGGCAAGTTCATTATTCTATTACTTCCATTTACCATATGATACAGCTCGTAACAATATTACATAAACTTTAGATGGCTTAAATCATTCAATATCAAAGCCGCATCCTCTGCTAAACAGAGACAAGTAGCATCTTCTTGGTCATCAAGTAATCTAAAAGTAGAAGAGACACCTTTGAGCTTTGAAGCAAAATATCAGAAAGGTGTATATGAAATCTGCTCTGCACCATGGGCATACATTGAAAATTTGCCAGAAAATATTACCAACTATATAGATAATTTAAGCAAGTAGGTTTTCTAGACTATTTTGACATGATTGTTAATGCATGTATAAACACTTTTCTTACATTTCTCTAGATGTAATCGCTTGGTTGAAATACCTTCATGTAACGGTGAGATTCACGTGAAAGTTGGTGGAGATCACGGTGGTGGATCGTTTACGATGTGTTATCAGGTTGTCAACATCGACAAACCAAACAGCAAAAATAACACAATTGTCTTCTCTCTATTCGAAGCGAAAGACAAAAGAATCAATTTAAACATAACACTGTCTCGTTTCAAAGTAGAAATTGATCTGCTACAGAGATTATTTTGGCAGTAAGTACTTACTAATGTTAGAAAAGACACTTTTTAGTTTTTCTTACTACACTTTACTATCTTCTAAAAATTTCCTTTTCAGAAGAAAACCAATTCGTGTGTTCATGTTTGGTGACTACGAATTTCTTTGTGTCATGTACGGTTTGACTGGTGCAAATGGTAAGTCTTGTCATGGCCATTCAGCATCACAAAAAGCCTAGAAGTGAATTTATGAATGATATTATTTCATGCAGGACGTCACTGTTGCTTGTTTTGCACTATTACAACCTCAGAGATGCAAAAAGGCTCTCCATGATCGTGGTAGATTTCAAAACCGAACATTAGAGACTCTTACAAAAGATTACATTGATTTCCAAACAAATGGAAGCAACATTAAGCAAGCTAAATTGTTTAACAATGTAATTAGCGAACCATTCTTTAATATCCCTATTGATCAGGTACAACATAATATTAATATTTTTAAAGAAATAGTTATGCAATTCTAAATTTAATTATTCATCAAAATTTAGGTTGCACCACCAGGTCTTCATATTTCTCTTGGAATATATTTGAAATTCTTCAATATGTTTGAAGATCGATGTCATTTACTTGATTTAAAAATTGCGGAAAAGTCAAGTAATGCAGGAATGGAAGAAATTAAACATTTCGCCGAGTTGCAATCCCAAATTAAGGAACTGCAAAATACTGTCAATGACTGTCATGAAAAAATTATTTTAGGTAATATAAATCAAACTCTCTTGCACTTAAAATCAGAATGAAAAGATTATATTTTAATGTATTTATTATTGCAATATTTTAGTACATGACGCAATTGCCCAAAATATCCTTAAAGCACCAGACAAGGAAAGCAACATTAAAGCCATTTATCTGCCCCGATTAGAGCATCTACAGAAAAAGATGCAAGAAAAAATAGGTGATTTTACAACTTTTTGCTTTTTAGTTTCCGGAAGTATAATGATTCTAATGTATCAAATATCTTTGTAACAGGAAAAACAAATGGATAAACTAATAAGGCAAAGCGATGTCAACAGAAATGTGGGGCCATGTGTGAAACGAATTGACAACCTTTTATCAGAAGTCCATGTCCACAGACAAGCGTATCATGGCAAAAGCTTTGTTGGCAACCATGTACATAAAATGTTAAAGGTAATGTCATACCATCAGTAAATCATACTTTGAACACTTTCCAAGTTTTCATGACTTGTTTTTTCAGCATTTGGAGGATTTTGATTTTTCAAGCTATCCTAAAAAAATTATTTACATTATCTAGGAGGAGAACATTATCAAACTGTGTAACTCCATTCCGATTCTTATAAAAAATTTGGGATTTGCTGGTACTGAAATTCATCAAGAATCAATTATGTTATGCCAACAATTCAAGCAGCTTTTTTTGAAATACAGCAGATGTCATATCTTAATGAATTCTACCAGTTTCTTCAATGATGAAAAGTTAGCTCAATTAGGTTTGTATATATACTTTATAGTATATAGGGAGACCTCAATGCTATGAGATGTTCTTTAATGTTAATATTGTTCATTCAGATAATGCAATTATCGATCTGATGAGTTACTTCCGTGTTCAGTGGCCAACTGAAAGTGTCACTCCCAAGATGCATCTACTTGAGGATCATGTGGTGCCTTTTGTTTCAAAATGGAGTTCAGGACTTGGCCTGTATGCAGAGCAAGGACGTGAAAGCATTCACCCTGAATTCAATAATTTGAAAGCCATTTACTGCAGAATGCCATCGAATATTTGTAGATTGAAGGCTATGATGAAGGAGCACTTCATCAGAACATCTCCAGCTGGTCAAAAGTTAAAACCAGAAATAGTACCCAGAAAACGAAAAGAAAGAGAAGAGTAACACAAAAACATGTAATAGTTCTGGGTATAAGTTCATTGACATGTAATTAGTTGGTTCTTTAAGATAAAAACATATTTACCATTGCATTTCAGTTATTTTCGATCTTTCCAGTGCCTGCAAATTTACAACATCTTCCACAACTTCGTGAGTCAAGAAAAAAATTGGGCTCGTGACATGTTTGGCATCAACGTTGAGGAAATTTAATAATCTATCAAAATATATTCGATTCATATCCAGGAAAACGTCTGAAACATCATAAATCCACTCTCCCTGTAAGGCACAAAAACTCGCTTCTACGACCGTCATGAGCTCAACACTTCACAACTAAACAACCTCGTGTATTTTGTTCCAGATGATTGCTCACATGCTTTATACGATAGTTGTGCCTGCGAAATAAAACGGTCAGCGGCCCTAATTATGCAGAAGCGTTAAACAGCAAACAGTTATAAATTAACAAAATCTTGCTATATTTTCCTGACTGGAAACCCGAGCCAGACGCCATTATGAAAACCGCATGTTTTTAGCGCCTGCGCCACGTCTGTTTCCTAAGCGGCGTTTATTGTGAGCATGCGCAGTTCGGTAGTTCAAAATTCACGAGTTTTCATGATGGCGGAAAGTCTTTTTCGACGCCCAGCAAAAATGTATAAAAGGCGCTTTTTCAGATGGCAAAAATCAATAAATAAATAAGCGTGATGTAAATGGAAGCTAGCAAGGAATATTCTGGGAAGCTCGAAGCTTTTTTTTCATCAGTTTACATCTACAGAAGTTGGTGTTTGTGGTGCTGTTTCACACTTCAAACAAGTATAGCAAATTTTGACTGATTTTACCGTCAAATTTGTATTAAGGATTTTCATATGATAATGAATTTTCCTGGCTTTGGTGTTGGGTTTTTCTAAAAGCCGAAAGAGCAAATTTTCATGTACAAAAAATTTCAAGCTTGTATCTGTTTTTTTGAAAGTTTAATGAAAGTGGATGTTGAGCACAAAAAACTCTTGAGGATCTTCATATTATTCTTTGTTTTAGTATCGTAAGTCATAAGCATATTGTATAAAGAGACAGTTTTTTCTCCTAGCCTAAATGTTTATATGCAATTACACACAAATTGTAATCTGCCAAAACCTACCAGATTATATACCTTAAGGGAAGAAATTGTTTGCGAAAAAAATTTGTGCAGAACTTTTGCTCAAATCCTCAAAATTAAATTCCGTAAAAATGAATAAATATTGGTCATCCGCAAAAATAGATTCCACAAAATTCTCCATATTTTTTATCCATAAAGAATTGAATTTTCACTTTGCTTTGCATATAAATACAAAACGTTTGAAAAATGATAAAGGAAAGAAGTCGAAGTTATTGAACATCTAAGGACTTATTACTCATTCGTCAATAACAATACAAGCAGCATCTGTACTTGCAAGAGGTTATTAAATTCCTTGCATCCGCAAAAATTAATTCCGCAAAAAATGGCATTTTTGTGTCATTTATCCGCAAAAATATATTCGCAAAAATTTCTTCCGATAACCATTTCTTCCCTTAAGATACACAAATGGGAACTAGGAGCAGAAATCTTTTTAAAGAAACGGTTGGCTAGCCATTTTCAACTCTTTTGATTAATTTCAATGTTTTATTTATATAAATACATAACAAAAGCAGATATCTTATAAATATTTTATATTATGAGAGGTGTGTACAACTACCAAGAGTGCTCAATGGTATTCCAGAGCATGAAATATATTTATATATCAAATTATACTGCATACCTAAAGTATACTTGTGCAGTACAGATTTTCACATACTTTTAGTGTAGATTGGTGCTGGTGTGAATATAAAGCAATTATATATATGAATTAGAACAAGTTACTGGTTACCTGAATGTCGTACACTACCAAAGTCTGTACATAAAATGTAATCTCAAGTTTTGAATAATCAGAGTGGGTGGGAAATTTCTTTGTGATTAATAAACAGGTTGGGCGGAATTTTTGCTCAAAATAAATAAATGGGGTGGGTGGAAAACGTCAGTGTTTCTATCTATATTATTGAAACTATGCTTCATGTGCTTTAGATTCTAAATGTAGATACAAGCTATTTTGCAATTATGTATGGTACATAAGGTACACATAAAAAACATTTGAAAAGTTGGAATTTAATATCCTTCCCTTCCATACTTTTCTTCTTCCATTTTGTTGCAGCATTTTTGTTATCCCTTCAAAAGATTTCAAGTATTTTGCAGAGTTATCGTGTCTGCTCAATTTTCAAAGTTTTGGAGAGCAAAAACAATTGCCCAATTTTAGTATATATGTGGAAGATCTCCTCTATCAGTACTTACTACCAATATGTGGTAGTAAGTTCAAATTTCAACTTAGGATCAGTTTGGTAAATATAAAAAAAATGGCGTAGAGCTAAATCCATTGTCTGCCTGTATTCAACAGAAAGCACCACTACTTTCTTATAGCTAGAGGATACTACTACTACTAAGTGAACAAATTTTTGAAGAGACAGAGTTTTTGACTCAACGTACAAAACTTTAATGAATGGCCGCGACAAGTATTACAAAAAAAGTTGGCACAAAACAGGTCGGTCGGATGACAGCAACACCATAAGGTGCTATTTGTTTTAGGGTCAGGGTTAGGATCAGATACATTTAGGGAGGGGGGAGGGGGAGGGGGGGGGGGGGGATGCGAAAAGGAAATAGCGCCCATGAACGGGTGGGCCACAAAGAGCTTTGAAAATTGAATAAAAAAACAGATACAACCAAGACATCTTAAAAAAATATTAGATAAAGAATGGAAGAATCACATACATATAGTAGTATTTCAAGGAAAATTCGTTTTGTCTGCGATTTGGTAGGTAGAAATTCAGTAAAATTTACATGTCGAACACATAATGTTTGTTGACAAAATTTTATTTTCTTCCTCGATTTTTCTTCAAAATAGATTTACGAATAACAAGTTCCATCATCAGGTAATCATTTCCAATATTAAACTGGGTTAATTATTCTAGATTACCTATTGAATAACCTGAAATGGTAAAATTCGTGCCACCGCCATTTGCCTGTTTCTTCTCCGTCTCGAGTCTTGTTTCTATTGCGCATGCTCACAATAAGATTCGCTCTCGCCGCACAAGTAAACAGACGTGGCGCATAATAACTTGTGCATTGCAAACGGACGTGAGATACATCTTCTATATATTAATAGCCGATTCTCTGTTTGTTTGTTTGTTTGTTTGTTTGTAAGTCACGCAAAATGGTAGGTGAGCTGCGAGAGAAATCATTTCTTATTTTTTACGCGACGTCAGTGTGAAGCCATTCCATTGAGACCCAAATAGAATGCGACGTTTAGGGAAAATTATCTCGGTAACCAATAGGGATAACTGACGTTTTTTGGGGTCCGCGATACAGGCGATGGGGTGATGAAAAATTTGGGTCTAATTTTTTTGGGGGGACGGGTCTGTGACGTCATCAAAACTTTTGATTGACGATATCTCCGTAACGGTTGGTCGTAGCGAAACGATCCCATACATTTTTTTGATCAGTTTTTCGAGCTCTACAACATGGGCACACTTGTTATTGCAAATTCCTTAATTTTATTTTTCGTGAACTCAACGCAGGCTGAACATGGCGGCGAGCGACGCCGCCTTGGCGGCTAGTATTATACTAATCCGCGTGTGTGCATCCCACTTTTAATTTAGAGAGTGTTTGTTTTTTTGTTTTTTAATGGTCAAAATCTTCTTAATCGTGGTCATATAGCGGCAGTTCGACCACGCAAGACACATTCACGATTAGTATAATAGCACGTGGCATTTGACATCAGATGTTTTATGATCACGGGGAATCATTGCATTGCATCCCCAATCGAACGCGACGTTTTTGGGGAAATATCTCGAGAACCAATAGGGATAACTGACGTTTTACAGGGTCGGCGGTACGGGTGATGGAGTGACCCAACATTTGGGCCTAAATTTTATTTGGTACTGCGGCTATGACGTCATCAAAATCTTTGATCGACGATATCTCAGCAACGGTTGGTCGTAGCGAAACGATCCCATACATTTTTTTGCTCAGTTTTTCAAGCTATACAACATTGGTACATTTTCCAGTCCCGATTCCGTAATTGAAATTTTCGTCACGGGGTACGCACACGGGAACGCGTCGTATTTCTGCAGATTCTTTTCGAAATTAGAGTCGTAAAAAACTTCTACGCGAGATACTATCGCGCTATACTAATCCGCGTGTGTGCATCCTACTTTTATTTTAGAGAGTGATGGTTTTTTTCAAAATTTACGGTCAAAATCTTCTTAATCGTGGTCATATAGCGGTAGTTAGTCCATTCGCCAATGGGCTTATATGCCCAAATAAAAAGGCCGAAATGAAACCGTTTTATACTGCATCAAAATGAGGGAACGGAGGCTTTGAACAAGGATCTTATATATGGGGAAGCCCCGGCGCTGATCGTTTTTATTGGCTAATAAAGGAAAACTCTTGAAATGCGCTATTTTGATTGGCTGAAAAATTCATAGCAACGGAGTTCGTTAATAAGGTTCTTCATTTCTGCTGCTCTTTTGAAGAAGAAACGGGAAAGTTTTATATACATTTTTTATTGTTGCACTTTATTGTTATACTTTTACTGTTATTGTATTGTATTGTAGATCGTGCTAAGTGAGTTATCAAGTATTAGTATACAGACGTGCAGTACAAAGTGCAAAGTGCAGTGAAAATTGTTTAAAAATGGCTGCAGAAAAGATGATGTTTATTTTGTTACTTGCCATTTTTATTCACGACGAACTTTTGATGGGAATTTTGGTGGGTTTATTTACGTATTTTAGGTATATAAAACACTTATTATTAACGGAAGATTTACATCACATTCAACATAAAAACAGTGCTGGGGAACTAAAAAGAAGCCAGTGTTTTTGTCTTTAAGTGTATAAAAATGGCAGATAAGGTTCAGTAACGAAGGAATATTAAAGAGAGTAGGAGAAAGGATAATTTAGTATGTGTTTGCAGTAGAAAATCTTCTGGAAAATAGAGAAAGTTTTGCCAAAGGAAGAAAGCAGTTCTATTTCTTTCAGTGTATAAAAATGGCAGCAGAATTTCAGAAAAAAGTGTTTTAAGTATATGCTTTTACACAGCACAGTAAAGTGTGCTGGAAAGTGAACCAAAGTTTAGTCTATTTAGTTAGAAGAAAATCAGTATGCTGGATAAATAAAGATTAAAATCGATGTTTACTGTTGTGTTTCGAATTAGGAGGAGATTTGAGCTGAAATTGAAAATGGTTCTACAGATGTGAATGTTTTCATTTGTTAAACATTTTCTGTCATTACATTTGTGTTTTTAATTATTATATATTTTTTAGGTTAATGTGTTCTCAAAGTTTCTTTCAGTTTGTTTTGTTTTTTTTTTTTGATATCGTCATAGTATGATTAAGTTTTTTGTATGTTTTTTGAATATTTCCATCAGTTAAGAAAGAAATGAAGCACATGGGTTAAATTATGATGTTGAGAGGGTTAGTTAAGAGAAGAATAAATTATGTATTTAAGAAGTTCATTAATTATTACTATACAAATGAAACTGTGCTACAAAAAAGAAGCGTTATTGGATGTATTTTTCTTAAGTTTATATTTTATCATGTTTATGCATTATTTTGTGTTATGGTAATTGTTTACGTACTATGCCTGGGTATAAAACTTTATTATGATTTTATTTGTGACTTTATCTTCTGGGTAAATTTTTGTTCTTAGTTATTGTTTTTAGGATAAATGCGTACTTGAATTTAATTTTTTTTCTTTTTTTTTTGTCGTTGTTTATTTCAATATTCTTATAGCATGATTAGGTTTTCGGTATTACAATTGGAATATTATTCTTTTAGGTAATAATAAAAAAAAGCATAAAGAAATGAAACTCATGGTTTTAATCATGATGTTGATGGTTTTGGGAAGAACAGACTATATGTCATTTCAAAAATTCATTAATGATTGCAGTCCAGTAACTTTGGCACGAAAGGAAAAGTTGGAAGGTATCAATTTGTTTTGAATTTACATTTTGCCATTTTTTTACATTAAAGTTACTTTTCTTCTGCGTATTAATATATATTCTGAGCCATGTTGCTATTTGTTTCTGTTTTTAATCTTCTGAATGTAATAACAAATTAATGCCTAGAAAAAACTTTTATACAAGTGAAATTCTGCGACAGAACGCATACTGAACATGGGTGGCGAGCGACGCCGCCTTGGCGGCTAGTCTATATATACTAATCCGCCTTGTGCATACCACTTTTTAGAGAGTGTTGTGTTTTTTCTAAATTTACGGTCAAAATCTTCTTAATTGTGGTCATTTTTTCGTTAGACCATTGATAATTGACGATTAGTATAATAGCACGCGGCGTGACGTCAGTTTTTTTATCTTATCACGGGGGAACCATTGCATTGCATCCCCAATCGAACGCGATGTTTTTGGGGAAATATCTCGAGAACCAATAGAGATAACTGACGTTTTTTGAGGTCCGCTATACGGGTGACGGGGTGACGCAACATTTGGGCCCAAATTTAATTTGGTACTGCGGCTATGACGTCATCAAAATCTTATTATACTAAT
Organism: Turritopsis dohrnii; assembly: GCA_027922465.2. Lineage (NCBI taxonomy): Eukaryota > Metazoa > Cnidaria > Hydrozoa > Anthoathecata > Oceaniidae > Turritopsis > Turritopsis dohrnii. The sequence continues at coordinate 161,415 of BQMF02000152.1, read as the reverse complement.
TCGCGTTGTGTGTCACACTTTTATTTTAGAGAGTGACATATTTAGTTTAAATTTACGGTCATCGTCCTCTTATGTGCGCGTAAAACCACGTAGAAGCGAGAGACACTTTTTTCACGATCATTCCAAAAGCACGTGGCATCATTTGACGTCAGTTTTTTATAATCACGGGGAATCATTGCATTGCATCCCTAATCAAACGAGACGTTTTTGGGGAAATATCTCAAGAACCAATAGGGATAACTGACGTTTTTTGGGGTCAGCGATACGGGTGATGGGATGACGCATCATTTGGGCCTAAACTTTATTTGGTACTACGGATATGACGTCATCGAAATCTTTGATCAGCGATATCTCTTTAACGGTTGGTCGTAGCGAAACGATCCCATACATTTTTTTGATCAGTTTTTTGAGCTCTACAAAATGGTTACATTTTCCGTTTCCAATTCCTAAATTGAAATTTTCATCACGGGGATCGTTCACGGGAAAGGCGATTTTGATCCATCCTTTTCGAAGTTAAGTTCGGTAAAAAGGTTTTACCCGGGATACTAGTCTATATTCTAATACGCGCTGTGCATCCGCTTTTTTTCACGCTTTCACTCTCTAAACTTTCGGGTCGTTTTTGCGGTCACTTATTCATAATGGAGTGTCAGACCACGGCGGTTAATATTTTTCTATGATTAGTAAGGGGAAAACATTGCATTGCATTTAATCGTTTCAAATGTTTTGATTATTCGCGAGATCAAGAAACAATAGACAACAACGAAAGTATTGCGCGAAGATTTATTAATGTTTTTAGGGTAAGTACGCTTTAGAACTTTTTTGTTTGTTTGTTTTGTTTTTCTTATAGTATTAATAGGGTTTCTGCGTCATTACTTTTCAAATAAAGAAATGAATATCATGGTTTTTAATCATGACGCTCTGGGTTCGTAAAGAAAATCGCAATTGTTTTTAATTCACATTTCGACACTTTTACGACTTTCGCGTTTGGCTTTTATTTACGTTGGGGTTTGGATTCCATGAACAGTTACAGCGATTTTAATCTTTTTGTTGTTTACCTTACGCACAATTTATTTTTACTACTGCATATATCGTATCATGAAAGATTTACTACGAATATTTTGATGTGTTTCAGATCTTCTGATTAAAATTTTTTCTGTTCATAACTCCAGTGTTGAAAAATCTCTAGGTATTTAGATATGCTTTAGCCGGAATACCTAGAGATTTTTAATTAAAAGAGTGAAGAGTGTTTTTTTCTGTATTGACGTTAGATATTTTTAATCATGGGGAACCATTGCATTGCATCTTCAATTTATACAATTTATGTAAAAAGTGAAAAAAGTGGACGCACAGCGCGTATTTTTATTTTTGATGAATTCTACACGGGATACTACATTCTAAACATTCTACATTCCAAACAATTGAGGAACTTTATCATACTAAAATTCATTATACTAAGCCTTTCTCTCTGTTCAGCTCACATCGATTAAAACCTGTAAAACATTTTTACACAGGATACTGGTAATAGATATCCCAGCAGGCACCCAACGTTATACTAACGTTAATGTTACGTTATTTTTTACGTTGTGGTAACGTTAGTGGTTGGTTAGAATGGAAGTCTTTTTTTAATTAGTATAACGTTAGATACTTACGTTAGTATAACGTTAAATACTTACGTTAGTATAACGTTAAATACTTACGTTAGTATAACGTTAAATACTTACGTTAGTATAACGTTAGAAAGTTACATCAGGACAACGTTAAATTTCGTTAACAACATCAAAATGTTATAACATTGTAATGACTTCTGAAGTCATTATAAACAAATCCCGGTGTCCATCCCAACAAAGTAAGACAAATGACGAAAACAGCGAATAGTCATAGAAGTTGATATTTATCTTTAATTGACAAGAAAAGTATATTTTTATGTCAATATTTACGCATGCCTAATAGAAGAAAAAGAAACAAATATAAGTGAAGGTGTTAAACGAATGCTTGTGGTTACGGCAAATTGCAATAAATGAAAACCAATAGAAATTTATGCTAGAACAGATATCTATTTTCCAGCTGACTAATGTCCATAGAACAGACATTTTGTGCTTTCATATGTTAACAAAGCAAAACACTCTGGGGATACAACAAAATTAATCAGAAACCTTGAGTAAAAGATTTCTATTAAAAATAATCAAGTAGCAGGCCTTAATACTCTAGCTATCATCTATAAGTCATGTAGTACAGATCTTGCCAGCAAAACCAAGATTAAATAATCAAACTGATTTCTCGTTTTAAGGCTAGACTAGCGCGAAGTATATAATAGATATATAATAGACATATTACCATGTGTAAAATGGAGAGGAAATACTAGGTTAGCACGGTAAAAGCGAGTTTTGTCAAGAGATACACTTCTTAATTGAAAAGGCGAAAATGTGTAGCAAGTGCGAATCAAAATTCATATCATCCTCAAGGACTTACTTATGATAGCCCTTACTAACGTAAGTATTTAACGTTATACTAATTAAAAAAAGACTTCCATTCTAACCAACCACTAACGTTACCACAACGTAAAAACTAACGTAACACTAACGTTAATACAACGTAAATTAACGAAATTTAACGTTGTCCTGATGTAACTTTCAAACGTTGTACTAACGTAAGTAGTTAACGTTGGAATAACGTTGGTTTTACGTTGGTAACGTTAAACCTAGAACCAACGTTAGACTAACGTTAGATAAACGTTGGGTGCCTGCTGGGATATTAGCATTGGTAAAATAGAGAGGAAATACTAGGTTTTTGTATATGGAAAAATAAAATAAATAGCAACAAGATTAAAATAAGCAGAAGCTTTTCGGCATAACTATCATCAGTGCAGTAAAATACAAGGTTAGCACGGCAAAAGTGAGTTTTTTTAAGTGACTTCTTAATTGAAAAGGCGAATGTGTGCGAGTCAAAATTCATATCATCCTCAAGGACTTACCTATGATAATGTGAATCAAATTCGTATGTTATAAGAAAATTTCAAAAAAGAAAAAAAAAAGAAAAAAAAGGAAATTTTACGTTAAATGACGTTATTGCCCCGCAAGGGGCTCTGTAGCTTCACGACCTAGGCGAAGTGTTGGCAAATTTTCTCCTTTTTTTTATTAAGACAATCCGTTTTCGGAAAGTGAGTTTCCATTTCGGATAATTTGTTTATTCCGAGTAGATAATGATAGACCAGCACCCCATGCTAAACATAATGCATAAAAGGGTATTTTTAATATAATTTCATCAAATTGTTATTTTTTTATAACCTTTTACTACTTTTCGAAGTTATTTTGGACGTTTTATATTTCCATTTCAATCTTTAAAAGTTTTATTAACTAGTCCTTAAAATATTTACGTGCGACACGTGAACCGATTTCGTTATGTTTTGTAGAAGTTGTAGAGAACTTCGTAAGAAACTTTAAAGAAGAATTTTAAGAATATTTTCATGTTTATACCTAATGTTAATCGTTAGAAGACTTCTTAGAGAGAAAATGATTGTGTTTTGGGGAAATATGCTCGAAAATAAAGAAAATGAAGGTTTCATAACAAGTTAAACTATCCTATGATGAAAAAACTTTCAGCATCCATCAAGAATATCAAAATTACTGGGGAAATATGTAATCAATACATGCACAAAATTTTCTAATTAATGCATGAAACGTGCTCATCTCAATCAAAAGAAAGTTTTATAGAACTGACACAAAACTTTATAAAGAGAATGTTTTTTGTTGTTTTTTGCACATATTGACAAACGCTATATTTAAGAATATGTGCATAATGCTTGGTGTGAACATTCCCAGCGGGCACAAGACGTCTTTGAGACGTCTCATTTTAATCGTAAAATGGTCGTTTGCTTTCCAGATCATTTTGCGACGTCGTAGGGACGTCTGAAACGGGACGTCGCAATTGGGATCCTTTTACGACGTTTTTAGGACGTCTTTATACGGATTGAATAACGACCTTCGAAACAATTATAAACTTAAGATCATTTTGGGACGTCGTAGGGACGTCTGAAACGGGACGTCGCAATTGGATCCTTTTACGACGTTTTTGGGACGTCTTTATACGGATTGAATAACGATCTTCGAAACAATTATAAACTTTCAAAAGCAATCAGTCTGTAAAGAATGATTTATTGTAAATGTTTTTAAACGTCTTGACAACAAGCAGCGGTGGCATAACGGTTACGAGTTCGGCTGGCACACCAGAGGTTCCAGGTTCGGGTCCGCCTGTGGTCTATTACAGTTTTTTCATAATCCTGCGACGTCGTTACGATGTCGTTGGGATGTCATTGAGACGTCTCAATGACCATTTTGCGACGTCTTAGGGACGTCTTGAAAAGACGTCTTTACGACATCTTTACGACGTCTTTGTGCCCGCTGGGTTGGTATCTGTATCAACTGTCTTCAAAAGAGCACTGACATTTGAAGATATCGAAAAAATGTAGATAACTAGAACTGCCAAAGAAGGACAAATTTCTAAAATTTGGAAATGAATTGAATGTAGACTGTGTCTACTACATACTGAAAGAAGTATAAACATAATGTGCAATACAATGCAAAGTTTTTTTGAAATAAAAATGTAGAATGTGCTAAATTTATTCCATCGTGTATAGAAAATCTTTCTACTCGTATTGAAATCTCAAACCGTTCAGTATGGCTCTCATGTAAAAACACACTCGTAGAGAGAGCTAGAACTAGTAAATCTATTGTTATATATTTCCCCATAGGGCGAAATATATGTTAAAACCGGCATTTTCCTTCTCCTTCTTCTCCTTCTTCTCCGTTCACTTTTATAGCCGCGGTTCAGTATTGAATTTTCGGCTACCCATAGTAGATAAGACTAGAGGCTAGTGTACCGTGAAGTAGTACGCCATTTTTTTCAGTCAGTGCAGATGGGCTTTGGAAGACTTCGCTTTTTTCTGCAAAACTTTTATAATGATTCAATAGATAAAACGTTAAATGATGGAAATAAATCGTTTTATTTCTTAAAATGTTTTGTAAAAACTTTTGAATGAACGTGTAAAAAACAGAAAAACATCTGATATATACTGATGATGTTTTGTTTTTGTTGAAAACAATAATGTGTTTATGATGATTGGTAATTAAATGCTTGGAACAACAAACCATTGAAGCTGTAATTTCAGTGCAAAGGTGAAAATTCATTATCAATAGCCAGGGTGAAGATTTATTTTGTATGATCCTGATATAATGTAGCCCAACTGAACTGAAAGTACGATGATAATACAGCCATAAAAAGGAAACCCTTTTCATGTGGAGAACAACCAGTTCAACCAGTTAATTCAAAGAATACATACAAAAACAGCAAGTAAATATATGATGTCGTATATGCAAGAAGAAGTTCAGAAAACCAATCACGTGTAATGTTTTAATACACAGAGGATTGAGACAAATCTTGAATTTGAAAGAATGCTGGCCGAGTGTGCTTCTCTGGACAGTTGTTTAATTCAACAACAGAAACATAGTTTACTATGAATGAAGTATATGGTCATGCATCAGTATACATTTGATGCTGTATATATATATCATATTTTATTTTGCAAAATTAAATATATATGACTGTCAATTTTCCTTTTAGAAACAACAAACATAAATCAAAACACAATCCAACATGACAGTCTGTAAATTTAATCAGGCCAGTCATTTTTATCACATAACACAATGACGGTGAACATAATTCTTTTGAACAGAGATGTTTATTCTGATACCTTAAGGAAAGAAATTGTTTACAGAAGAAATTTGTATGGAACTTTTTTTTGCGAAATTTATTTTTGCGGATTTCGCTCAAATCCACAAAAATAAATTCTGCAAAATTTTTGAAATGTTTCGTCTATAAGGAATTGATCTTTCGCTTTGGTTTGCATATAACTGAACCCTAAACAGCATCTCGTCTTTACAAAACCATTGGAAAATGAAAAAGGAAATAAGTCGATGTTTTTGAACATCTAAGGACTCATTATTATTCTTACAACCAGCATCTGCACTTGTGACAGGTTTCGTGCTTCATACTGTTGCTTTTACTTTGAGAAATAATGTCTGCAGTGGTATCACAGTTTTTATTGTTATTTTCACTTTTCGTTTATGGGAAGTAGACTGAGTCATATTCTCTGGCGTTACATTGACCTCATCTGAAAAAAGATAAGACCCAGCCACATAATCTGTTTGTTATAGTTTAATATTCTTTTTGATATTTTAACTGCTGAAAAATATTCCATAGATCTGCTCTTTCCATTCAACTAAAGTTTGTATATACACCCAGGCACTAAATTGGGTGTTTCCTTACTTTCGATTTTATCAAATTTCTTGCATCCGCAAAAATTTAATTCTACAAAATCTCTTTTGAAGTTGTCAACCGCAAAAATTTATTCCACAAAATACAGCGTTTTGGGGTCATTTATCCGCAAAAATTTCTTTCGCAAATAATATCTTCCCTTAAGGCATATACTTGAATTTGGTTTTATAAGTTGTCATTTTAAGCCCATCTCTTTTTTAAAAATAACTCTTTTGTCCTAATTTGATACACATAATATTTCGTTAGTAGAGGTTGTGATTGCTTATGATAGTTATTTGCTTGTCTACCCCAAAGAATTATATTGTAGCTATCAAAATTAGTTTTAACAATTTTCTTTTCTTCTTTTGTACAGTAAACCTGTATACAAATTGATTGTATGATATTGTAAGATTTATCCGAGTTACAAAAAGCAAGTGTTCTGTTGAATTTCATTGTTTATCATGATTTTATGGTATAAAGGATGTCAAGCTTCTGCAACAATAAAGATCATACATTTTGTTATGATGAAATTCTTTTACACAATGATGATTTGCAGGGGAAATGTTAGTCACATTTAGGTCTTATAACTTTTAGCTAAGTGTCCATATAGTAACTTCTCACTAAAATTATAAGTTTTTTGTGGTATTAAATTCAGTTCCACCATGATTAGTAAAGCGTGGTTCACACGAGTCATAAAGTTGTTCTAATCGTATTGCGCATAATGAAATTTCGTAAGTTTATTCCCGTGTGAATGTCAGCAGGTATCGAATAACTTTACGAAAAGTGGTTTTAGAACAAATTTAGAACAACTTTTGCAATCAAAAAGTTTTCATTTTAAATTTTAATCTAGAATAACTTTTGTACGCAAAGTGAGTTTTTGTCAATTTTTGAAGGAAAAATGTGTTTTCGGCGAGCTTTATTTTCAAGAAATAAAAGGCCAAAAAGGAGAAATCGTAATAATGCCAGCTGAAGGCTAAAAGCTAGCCAAAAAAGTTAGGCTTTATGAAGTTAGACCCTTCTCATAGGGAAAGAGATAAAAATGCTTGGGAATAGTTGATGATAACAGTGTCTGTAGCGCCCTCTTTCTTCAAGAATATTTCGTTCTTTGAATTTTCGATTTCATCATCACTTCGCCTTTTTCGTGAATGAACAAGAAGAAGCTTTCCCAAAGTGACATCCTCCATTTCATAGATAGTTGCTTTCATAAATTTACGTCTTGAAGTTTTCAATGTGAACATCAACAGGTACTTACGAAAATTCTACTCAAATATCTATCGTAAAGTTATTCAACTAGTTTTTCACAACTTTATGACCCATGTGAACCAAGCTTAAGGACAGCATTTTTATCTGAGTATCAGGTTGATGGTAGTTATACTGTAATTATTTTATCACACATTTTTCTCATGGTTATCAATGTACACACAATTATTGACAAAAATTTCGCAACTTTGGGGAAATATATAGTCGCATTTTTGCGAATCTTGTTTCGATTTTTAGTTCACTACGGCTTTCATGTAAACGCACTCTAAGTTAATTAAAAGTTTCATCTTTTTGTTCATAATGTATTATTGATAAGCTTCAACTGGTGAATTCTCAATTTGCTCCCAATTTGTGCCAATTTTTTAAAGAGTGCTCAAAGAAGAAGTGGAAAGTGTTTATTTCGAATTTTTCAGTCACGTTTTCTAATTTAGCCATAAATAGGCATATGCCTTCAATTTTTAGACCTGTTTGACCTAATCATTTGGTTGTAATAGACCTGAATAGTGTTGAGGCATACAATTGTGGAAGTTGTCAATCTATATAACTTTTTTCAAGTGATTTTGGTTCACTTCTACCAAATATTATATTTTAAATTTATATTTTGCAAATTGTTGGACCTATTCTGTATAAGCATTTCAAACAAGAAAATAATGGATAAATTCAATGGATAAGCTTGAGGCGGGGCATTTTAGCTTTAGCTACTAACTAGTTCTAATATTAGCAATTCAACGTTAAAACCAGATTTTTTGTAATGTTGTACTTACATTAACGTAAAGTTATAACGTTAAAGGTTAACGTTGGAGTAACGTTGATTTTAGGTTGTTAACGTTAAACCTAGAATCAACGTTAGACTAACATTAAATAAACGTCGGGTGCCTGCTGGGTATTTGATATGCCAAGTTGTCAAAGACTACGGTTTAGCTACCATCAATGAGTAATCACGGTATGATTGGTACAAGAAAGTATTTTTTTACTAGGAAAAAGGAAAAAATCTATCGGTTTATAGACTTCATGTCCCTCTTGATTTAAATAAGATTCCATCCAAAATGTTTTTGATAGCTTTAAATTTCATCCTGAGAATTCATACTTCAACATTCTGCTGTGAAAGTCCAAAACTGACGTTATTGAGAATATTGCATATGTTATGTTTCTATGTTTCTATAACGCTTCTTTTTCGCTCATATGTTAGAACTGACATATAAACCGATCATTAGATTACCTGATAGCCCATGTTTATGGAACGCAAGGCTGTGACCTTCTTAAAATTATTGATGATGTGTATCAGGAAATGGTTACATGGAAAAAAAACTTGTTCAAACTTTCGACTGGAAAACCCTCAAAAGCTTTATAGTTGAACTGTCATCTTGGTTAGAGCACCTATAACAACAATAGTTGTTTTCAAGGCGTGGCTTTGAAAGGTTTTTTTGCTACTACCTGTTCTAATTTACAAAAACCTTCTCAGAAAAGTAAGTTAAAAAATATCATTGCTAAAAAGTAACCGAACACATGACAGCGTGGAATGAGGGTCGGATCTTAGACATTGTTGAAGAAAAATGTAAGATAACTCAACATGCGTTTAACATCATCTAACAAGAGACCTGCTTCTGATTTTGCGAAAAGTGCTTTAAAGCTCATGATGACTGAAAAAGTTAATGCAGCACTTAAACTACTAACAACCGAATGTGATAATGGAGTTCATGATGTCCGATGAAAGTATCCTTAACGAGTTACAAAAGAAACATCCGCCTAGCGGCACCCTGTAATCGAGAATATCGCTTCTGGATGGGCCTATTCGAAAAATTGATTACTCAACTTCTACGATGAAATTGACGAAGGTAATGATCTTCAAAAAGCTGCGTGTGTTACAAAAGGAGCTTGAGGACCGTCACAAATAGATGCTGAGTATGAGCTGAATAAATCTGAATTTCGAGATACTTTAAATCAGGGGTCTCTAATACCGTCATACTGTCACAATTTTGGGTCAAATACCATCATACCGTCTAAAAAGGAAACCTAATACCGATACCGGCTCTTTTATTGGGCCGATTATTCAAAAAAAACTATTGAGACTAGTTCATACCCTAAGGTATTTGGATCCCGTTGCTAGAAGGGTTGCGAAACCACTTAATATTTCAATTAAAATATTAAAGAACAAAAGTCTGAAAACGTAATTTTGTTATACTGCGCTCTAGTTAAATTCGCTGAGAAGTAATCAACATCCTAATAACAATTTCTATATTCGTATAAGAAAAAACAACGGTTGTTTTGTTTGTACTTAAAATTTCGTGCCTGCATCGCAGACAATCTTCAGCAAACTAAACCGTTCATCGAACTGACGTCAGTCATGAGTCCGTGTTTGATTATCAATTGGTGCTTTCTTCGATGTCTACACTTGGCCATTATTTCAGCCAATGCATTCCGGATGTATACAAAACACAAACAAATAATTCTTGAAAATCAATATATACCATTAAATGGTTAAATGTGATTCTCAATAATATAAAATCTATGAAAGCTATGAAACTATTAAAACAAACATTAGCGATGTACACTGCAAAAAAGACTATTGTCGTATGGTTTCATGATACAGTGTGTCTCAAAATGTCTTATCCACCAACTTTCAAGGCATATATCTCATTACATGTCTGATAAAATATTAAAAATATTATATCACAAGAAAGAGCTGTTCATGCTCTATCCATTAATATAAAATGTTTGCCAAAATATTTGTTCTTCGAAAAGATATTGAAGAAAAACTCAACGATTTGGTTCACTAAATTCTTAAAAGTCAATTAACTGACATGCTAATGACTTTTTAATGGTGTTATTGGATTTCTGCGAAAGCAAGAAATACCTTAAAACCGGCTTTGGTTTTTCTTCTTTTTCTTACTGTCCAAACCTAGCGGTTTTTTGAAAATTCATGCGTGCAGTTACATGAAACCAAAGCACCGTGGAAAGTGTCGGTGGAAAAGAAAGCCTTTTAGATTTACACAAGTGGATTTTTAAGTTGAAAAACGAAAGAATATAGAAGAAACTTATAATTATCTTGAACTGTGATCGTTCTTTTCTAACTAAAAAGAAATTCTCAAGGTTTTGTAAACAGAAGAGTCAAAAAGGTATATATTTGTTTATTTTTAGTAGAAACATGTCTTGAGATTCTTTAAGCATAAAAACAAAACAACCTTATTTATTTCGTATATGGGCTGTTGTGCTTTTTAAGATCTGGATACTTAAGCTCAGCTCAGTTTCCTCTTCAGCTCCAACATCAAATATGTGTGTCTAATCTCTGCACCACTTACTTTTGTTCAATATTTTGATGTTTTTAATATTTTATTGTTTGATCAGTTGTTAAGTTATACACTGTCAATGTCCCTCATTGTGAATGGCTTTCCTAATCACATTAAATTAAAACATCTTCCAGCTGTCTGTAAATTCAAAACACTGCACATCATGTAACACAATACAAAACTGTCCTTTCAGTTATATAATAATTATGTGTGTGCTTTAGGGCATACATGTAAGTACAGTGTGTATCAAAATGTCTTATCCACTAACTTTCAAGGAGTATATCTCATTACATGTCTGATAAAATATTGTGAATTTTATATCACAAGAAAGAGCTTTTCATGCTCTATCCATTAATATAAAATGTTTCCCAAAATATTTGTTCTTCGAAAAGATATTGAAGAAAAACTCAACGATTTGGTTCATTAAATTCTTAAAAGTCAATTAACTGACATGCTAATGACTTTTTAATGGTGTAAGTTTCATTTGTTGTGCTGATGAAACCTTTAGAAAGTTTTAAGTATAGCTTTGCGTATTAATTTCCCATAACAGTTAATCTTGAAAATTTCAAATAAAAATTTTTTACTGTGTGATGATTTTTAATTTTTTTATTGTGTTTACAAATGGCCTTCATTGTAAAATGAGTTAATTGACTTTTAAGAATTTAATGAACCAAATCGTTGAGTTTTTCTTCAATATCTTTTCGAAGAACAAATATTTTGGCAAACATTTCATATTAACGGATAGAGCATGAAAAGCTCTTTTTTGTGATATAAAATTCACAGTGTTTTATCAGACATGTAGTGAAATATGCGCCTTGAAAGTTGGTGGATAAGACATTTTGATACACACTGTATATATGCTTTTAATGATAAAAAACTTCGTTAACTTTTTGTGTTTGGAGTATTGAGAATTCCGTTCGTAATTAAGAAGATTGACGATACACATCAAATGTTTAAAGAATATGATTTACATACGTACACTGTGATATCTGAAAAAGATCAATATAAGCTCAGGGGCGGACGCAGGGTACAGCTCATACAGCTCAAGCTGTAGTAAAATTTCGTCAAGAGAATGATTTCTAAACGATTTACGGCTGTTTTCCTTTATTCTCTCTTCGTCGATTTGTCACGTCGTCATATCACGCGACGCGATGCCGTCACTCAAAAATCTGTCTAATACATTTATTTATGGATTAGCGCATTATTTGTTGGCGCCCCATTTGACTCGCAAATTTTAGGTAAGCCATAACTGCAAACCCCACAGCTTGATTGTTCTGCCTTACAGCTCAAAACTCGGCCCCTTTTGATCTATGATGATACGAGTTATAACTAACAGTTTTGAGCTGTATCAATACAGCTCAAAGATACAGCTCAAGTCCCGATTCTACGGTAGTTCGACACCCATAGCCCTAATCGTAGCTTAGCAGTAATTCTTTCGTTCTTCCGTCTGTTTGAACAGTACAGCTCTCGTGCCTAAAGTACGTAGAACGATAATAGGTTTTAGCCCAAAGTGTAAGCCTTTAGGTCTTTCGGTCGTCGGTAGAGTGGTCAAATACAGCTCAAATACAGCTCAAAGCTATGGATATGTATGGAAGCCGATTGTCACATACTTTTGATATACTAAGAATATCAAATGATATACTTGGTATATCACTTGATATACTAAGTATATCACTTACTTCACACCTTTTGATATACCAAGTATATCATTTGATATTATACCATACACGTGCGTGGAACCTCTTTCTTGATTTTACAACGTCAGAGAATCATTATTTGTTCTCCAAGACGTTTTTATTTCTCCAAACGAGGAGGGACTTTAGAGCTGAGAAATACCTTGCAGAAGATGAAAGAAAACATCGTGATGGATGCAAAGTAAGTTTTTGTTTTACCCTTTCATTAAAACTTTGTACTTTACAAATCTTCAGTTTTGTTTGTTTTGTTTTAATTATTAATTTGTTTGAAATGTAGAACAAATAAACAAAGATGAATGTGAGTTTAGATTCAATATAATTTGTTCACACATATCTCTACTATAGATATATTTGTAAATTTGTGGAAAAAAACATAATTTCATGATTTTTTATTATCTTTTGCCTTGCTAATCTCTGAACTTTAGAATTTTAATCCGAGTTATTGATGTTGTCTTGATTACTTTAAAAACTTGTTATGTATTTTAAACATGGTACACTGGTCGTGATTAAAAAAATTACAGAGTTTGCTACTTTACATTACGTTAACTTTGATTTTTAAAAATTATTACATTTATCTTGAGATATTTTGGTGTGATGACTGTTTGTATAGCTATATGTTTTGCTAGCTTTATTTGGAAATAATTCGTCAGTGAGTTTGTTAGGAGGTCTTACATCATTAATACTTCACAGCTCAACTTTGCATTTTACACCCTCTCTGTTGTTAAAAGCATTTGTTAAAGATCAAGGATAAACATTTAAAGGAAACATTTCCTTGTTGCATTCTGTGTATCCTCTGCTGTTTCAGATGTAACTGATAGGTTTTTTTTAGTTAACGTGGAAGCAAACTGAAATTGTAAGGAAAACAATTTTGTGTTATATATTTCTTATGTTTGTTGGGACTTTCATCAATCATTAGTCTTCCTATCCAGTCACAATATTCATCATTTAAATCAGTGCAAAATTAAATCAATGCTTGATCAGTTTATGTAGCTTTGTAACCTGAAGGAGTTACCCTCCAATCTCACAATCCATGTTTTGTTTTAAGGAGACCTCTAGCATTTTCCCCATACTCGCTATGTTCCATTGGTTCTTGGTTTTCTTTGTAAAAGTCTGCTTCTTTATAGAAATCCTGTGTTTTTCCTAAAACATATGGACGGTCATTTCTGTTGAAAAGGCTAGATGCTTATTCTTTGTCGTGTTATTTTCCAAGTACAGATAGTGCTTATATTCTGTTTTTATAGCTTACGCTGCATCTTCAGGTTAAAAAATATTCAGATTGAAATCTTACTTATACAGCTCAATAATTGTTTGTATTTACAATAAAAAGACATAAAACACTTAAGATAAAAAGAAATGAAAATTGGCAACAAATACCCAGAACATCAAGTGATAAGAAAAAAGAGAAACTGCATAAATGTTACAAACTGTTTGTATTGTGTGCTTTTTGGTAGGAAAGTTAATAAGTTTTGATAAACGTCATGAGAAATATACACTGAACATGTCGCATGGCTTCAGCTGTCCTGTTTATAGTCATCTCCATTATAGCTTGAAATAGGAAGTATTTTGTTGTGTTTACAGTTTTGCTTTAGTATGTATGGACTGTATAATGTAAAACAATAGATGGAAATACTTCTGATTGCTACTTTGAATATTGACTAGACTTTGTCATATGATTTTGTTTTATATCCAAAAATGATATGATTGATTTGCATTTACTTGCATTTGCATTTCTCCTTTTGGGATCCAAAATCCAATATCTTACCTTCACATGGTATACCCTGTTAATTTAACCATGGAATTTAAGTAAGATTTCATGATCTGTATCAGAGGCGTAGCCAGAGGTCAGTCAAAATTTGTGGAGGAGAGTTAAGTCATTTAAGGTAGAAAAGGAAAGCGTGCAAGTAACCTAATCGCCACTTAAGACTGAAAAGAAATATCATAATGTTGAACTCCTCCAGGTTTTTTTGACTGACCCTAACTACGCCTCTGTGTATTTTATTTAGAGATTGAAAAATCAGTTAATTGAATGGTTAATGGTTACTATATATCATACTAGTTTACTATAATGTAACATATCTTAATTTTGAATTGTTCATTGTCTGTCTTTTTAGAAACATTAACAGTATCAGCACCTACTGCTGCAGCAACAAACAGCAAATTAATTTCATGAAGTCTGGAACTGGAACTTTCTTGAAAGTGAGCATGCTAGGAGATTTTTCGTACAACAGAAGGAACATGTTTTATTGGATATAGAATACTAGTTTTATGACTGTACATAAAAGACGTTGTCATTTTATATTATGTTGTATTTACTTTTGTTGTGCTAATATCGAATAAAGTTTTAAATTTTGGCTTCTATCCTTATGATCGCACATTTTCGGACGGCATTTTTCCGGAAATCGGGTTGTCCCGAATAAAAATCGGGAATCGGAATACTTATTGGAATCCGAAAAGTTGAGCTGTACCTACAAAATATTTCTGCGTCCGCCCCTGAAGCTTTATATTTCGTACCCGCAAAATAAAGGATGTTTTGTGTCCTACAATAAAGTTTCACATAGTGTCAATTACACTTTCACAATGCATATAAAATCAGAAATGCAATGTTATGTTGTAAAAATCGTTCAACCTTCTTTCGAATTTTTACAAACAGGTCATGAATGTCAAATTAGATCAAGAATGTTTGTGAGTGCATGTCACATCGTTAATCAAACTAAAACAGAAATTCAGAACTTTTAGAGTTTATGAGTTACGTGCATATTCATTGTGATATCTGAAAGGATCAATGTATCCTTGATATTGTTTTGTACCAACAAAATAAGGAATAATGTCATTCAGATGTATTCCAGTTTATTGGCAGCTATATGCATTATAAATCTTACGTAGTGTTAATTATCCTTCTTGACAATGTCCTGGGAAATACATGATTAGAAATGTGATGTTTCATTTTGCAAATCATATAATTTTTTTTCACATTTCAAGTATGTCATATGTGATCTTTTACTTTTCAAGCTTCAGCAGATTATGCAGAAATCCTTTTGCCTGTTAGGGCATCTTGTTTTCTTTTGTTGTGCTGATGAAACCTTTAGAAAATTTTAAGTATAGCTTTGGGTATCAATTTCCCATAACAACTAATCTTAAAAATTTCAAATAAAATTTTTTTACTGTGTGATGATTTTTAATTTTTTTTATTGTGTTTACAAATGACCTTCATTGTAAAATGTAAAATGAGAAGTTTACAACAACTACGAAGCAAGAAAAAGAATTATTATCCGACAGAGTTTTCTCCATATAGAAACAATGTTGTTATTGGTAAGAAAACTAGAAAGACACCAACGGTTAGAAAGAACGAAACCACGTTCATGTCGAAGATTCATTTTGAATACTGGATGGTGGGATATGGTCTGAGATATTAATAGCTTCGAGAGATTTTATGAGACATTCAGAATGTGTCGGGCTACATTTAACCACATTTTAGGGCGTATTCACGATCAATTATTGAAAAAACCACCGGACTTTAGACTTGCCATTACAATCTATAAATTAGCACGTGGTGATTACATTTACACAATAGGAGAAATGTCTGGATTATCTAAATCCACAGTTTGCGTAATTGTAATAGAAACCTGTCGTATCATTGCCAACACTCTGTGGGATGAAACAGTAACGAAATTTTTTCCGTCCACAATAAATCAGTATAACGAGACAATGGCAACATTTGGGGAAGAGTCAACTTCCGACACAGCCGTGCTAGACTTGTTACAGAGGGTGCTTTTGGTAGGCTGAAGAGCAGATTTAGAGTTCTTTTCCGAAAATGTGAGAGTAACAAAGAAACAGTGAAACTATATGGGTTAGGTTCGATTTAACCCTTGACCATGCGTCCAATAAACGTCTACATTAATTACAAAAAAGTTCGGACCATTTTATTTCGGACATTAAATTTTCGGATGAAAAAGTTCGGACGATTTTTTAGGATTTCGGACGAACTTCGGACAAAATTTCGGACAAAAACGTAAATAATTGATCAATTTCGGACAGTGAAATATCTTTCATGAAAAAGGTAAAACAAGCGAACGTTACAACATACGAGTAAAGTTTTCTACGAAAAGTTCCTAGTCAAGGTCGGCATATGGATCCTCTGGCTCAATAACACTTTCGACAGCTTCACTTATGCCAGCTTCTGAAAAACCAGACTTGATCAATTCTGGATCATTTCTGAGACGATCGTACAATCCAATTACCCATTTCGCATGAATAGGCTTCATGATGCTTAGGTTTGTGTTCACTTCAATATCGTAAATATTTTTCCCGCGCTCATAGCTTTGGAAATTTGATTGGAATACCATTCACTTAACTTGTTTTTCAAGAATGATTTTGCAACGCCATTGATTGAGAGATCCAATGGTTGGAACATATGGGTCAAATTAGGTGGAACAAATACGTTAACACAGCCGTTTTCATCAAGCAAGTCTAGTACCTTTTGAGTACATTGACCTTTGAATACATCGAAAATGAGCATTTTTGGTTTTCAGCAAGGCCCAATTCCGTTCTCTTTGATTTTGCAAAGGGAAAGATAACAGCTTCAAGGTGCTCAATCACTTTTTCCTCATTGCTCCAGTGATTTTTAGTATGCGTCACGTTGAATCCCTCAGGGAATTCAACACCTTTTGGGTGACATCTTTTCGTTTTGCCCTGGTAGATCAGTTGCATTGGCAGAAAAATGCCAGATTTCGTACAGGAAAAGGTACCTGTGATTTGTTTAGACTTTCCCTTTCCAATTAGAGGTACACTTTTTCCACCTTTAGCATGAAGCGTATGGTTTGGACTACAAACGTACGTTAGCGGAGTTTGGTCGAAGTTAATGATGAGATCGTCTGGAATGTTTTACTTTTGTACTTCTGTTTTAATCTTCCTTTGGAAGTTCAGCTTTGACTCTTTTAACAGTCCCGGCGCGATTGGAATTTTTTCGGTTGTGGCCTTTCGACGGCACATTTTCTTCCCCTCCTTCTCCATCCTGTAAAGGACATTTCTTCCCCAGTGAATATCAAGAGACAGATATCCGCCATGTTCGAGAAGGATGGATCGGTCATTCGCAACAATTATACCTTTTGCCAAGCTATTGATAACTTCTCCAGTGACCGGGGCACCTTTCAAGCGTAAAGCCTCGACCATTTCGATAACTTTGTTCATCAATTCAGTTGGCAATAACGTTGGTCTTCCTCGTTTCTTGGTTTTCACGTCCTTGGCAGCTTTCCCTTTGATGTCCTTCGCAACCTTAAAATCGGTAAAATAAGGTTGAGTAGACAGTTTTTTCTAGCCTCATTGAAATCTGAAATCATCTGAGATTTCAACTCGTTTCCACCAGTATTCAATTCTCCACACCACCAAACTGAGAAATACAATAAATGGCTTGCTCTTACCTTTTTGAAGTCACTGATCGATTGTTTGCTAATTCCAGGACACTGTTTGGAGTAATGCGAGACGGTGCTAGAAACCCCATGGCGGATAGCGTAGGAACCAATTTCTAGCTTTTGTTCGACACTCCAAGTTCTATATTTTCCACGCTTTTTCGAGCTGCTTTCAACTATGTGTAGTGATTTGACAACTTCTTCTTTTTCTCTTTCTGTGAGGGATTTAGAGTCCAAATTAGAAACAACCTCTGAAGGTTTAGGAACTTCTGCCTTGAAGAAATCTCTGATCGACATTGTACGTCTGCCTCACCAACTAACACTGAGAGCACTGGATCATCCAAAAACAACTTCACTAACAGGCGTTCGATTCGTAAATGCATGATTCTTATCAAAGCGTTAGATTCGTGAAGTTCGAACGTGTGTTTCTTATTAACGTTCGATTTGTGAAATTGGAACGTGTGTTTTATATTTTAAGCATTCGATTCGTGAATTTCGAACGTGTGTGACAATTCTTTCACGATTCGAACATTTGATGCGATTGTTTGTTCCATGGAGTTGTTTACTTACAAACGTTTGTAAGAAGAAGAGCTTGTACACGGTTGCATTTTTTCAATCAAGTTGGTAAAAGACAATGGAGTCCTCTTACACAACACTCATTGGTTCTCGTGGATGGCATGTATATAGAAAGTCAACTTGGAAGAATTCAAAAAAGAGGGAAGTTTTATCTTTTAAACTGGAAACGGATCCTATAGCACTGAGATTTGATCCGCATTCAATTGCAATAACCAGGAAATCAATTGAGTATTTGGTGCCTGTAACTGTTGGACATATTCCGCTCGAAATTTCAAGGCATGTTTATTTTTTTATGGAAAGGGGAGGAAAACTGGAAGCTCAAGTTGAGTTAAGTGTGAAGAATCGCCGATTCCAAAGGGAGGACTCGAAATCATAACAAGTGTAACATTTAAAATTGAAGACAGCAAGAAAAGATACTTGGAACGCTTAATAAATCTTATTGGAGAAGATTATGTAACTCCCGTTGAAACGACAAACAACAGCGCTGTGAGTTTTGATGACGAGCAGGAGACTGACAATTCTGACGATTGCGATATTCACAATAAAGATGTCATGTTTTTCATTGACGACGACGACGACGACGACGGCAACGACGAAGAAGAAGAAAAAAGGTCTGAGGGACAGAGCGAGGAATGAACCTTAATGATTCTCACTATCTTTGTTATTATTTTTCATTACATTTAATGTACTTAATTAACTTCGAAAAGCATTAAAAACAGATTTTAGGCGTCAATCACATTTTGTTTTTTGTTTTTTTTGATTTTTTAAATTCAGAAAATATTCGGACGTTTTAAGTTTCGGACGTAAAAAATTTCGGACGATTTATTTTTCGGATGCAATTTTGTCCGAAAATAAAATGGTTCGAACTTTTTTGTAATTAATGTAAGTCCAGATGAAGTTCGAGATGTCCTTGCTCTCAGAAACACAAAGCAAAAACATTTTGAGGTTAACTGCTTCTGTTGCTGTTCGAGATGCTTTGACCAAGAGCTTTTGGAAAGAAAAAGAAGATTCAGAATAAGTTAACAGAACGATGTTTTTCTTGTTAAACAAAATAGAGAACTAATTTTCTTAACACAAGAATTTACTTTTACTTCGCTTTTAATACTCTGTATAATTTTGGATGTTCAGTTATATAATCAAGGATAATTTGGGTCCATGACTTGTGATGTAAATGACATTTGACTTTCTTGAGGATGACTCATACTCAAACTTTCAGGTCGCATTGGCATGCCAAATCGAAAATTAGATCCTGCAGCTGCTCGATTTGTACAATTGTACAATTGATACATAGGTGGATTTGGACTAGGTTGGAGAAAATTTGTCAGTACCTGAAAAAAGGCATTGTCCCTTTCCGCTTGCCTTCTGCTTTTCTCCCTTAGAAAATCCAACATTTCTTTTGAGGAATTTTCTGAAGACAAGTTTTTCAATGATTCAACAGTGTCCTTTATTTCCCCAAGAATAGCCTCTGTCTTTAACGACTTTTTTCTCATAGTTGGAGTTGGTACATAGGATTTCCTTTTCTTTGAAGATGATTTTGAAGATTTTGAAGAACAGGGAGTTTCTGCAGAATCTCGGGAACCTTGATCTTCCACTTCTGACTTCAAAATCATCATCAACTTCACCATCCCTTACACTTGCAGGAGACTTATCATGAAACTGACCTGGTTCAATAGCTTCCTGCGGCTGACAGTTATCCATTGAACTAATGTAGGGAGGCAATTTTGCAAACCAATTACCAAAGTATTTATCCTCCTGGAACCTTTTGATACCTGAGGCAGTCTTTACTTTCATGACAGCGTTTCGGCAGATATTAACACACCGTTTAAACGTTTGTCGTGTTTGCTTTATGTCAAAGCTAAACTCTTCATCTGTTTCATTGCAACGGACTTTGATCTCCGCAATAACTTGGGCATAGTATTGACTGCTTTTTACATTCTTTACATTTGTCAACAAGAGCTTGTCTCTGAATTTTTCACTTTCTAATATAATATCCACGAGATCATCGACTAAAGGTTCTGGCCACTGTCTTCTTCTCCCTTGTCTTTTTTTCTCTTTACTTGTTTGTAAAAAATGACATCTTTAAATGAGTCATCCTCATCTGTATTCTCTTCATAATCATCATAATCCTGAAAGTGAATATTGTAAAATATATGATATCAACACATTATTTCTAAAAATTTCCCATAATTGCTCTCTGTGACTGTCCTAAGGTCATCAAATTCTCTTCGGCTTAGCGGGGCCCAAAATTGACCACTCTCCGGTTAAAATCTAAACTAAAACTTTATGTCGAAATTTCTTGAAAGAATCAGATTTAGATCTATGTAAAATGTCAGTAGTCGTCCAAGTCTAGGCTCATTTGGACAACTACTTCTACTTTTATTAACGTTTCATTTTTGGGAATTTAACACAGTAGTCAGGGCGCTGAGACGTAAAAAAAACTGGAAACGAGAGGGACAAATTATTTTTAAGTGAAACTGGTTCGGTAGATCGTACTGATCACGAAATTCTTTACCGGACAATCTGAATTTATTTAAGGGCCATTTCCTGGACCTATATTGGTTTTGATGACGTCATCCATAGGACAAAAACTATAGTTCACCTAAAATTGTTAATATATATACCATTCGATCGCATTTTTTGAACTGAACAAAAGTTATGAAAAGGTCATATAGAAATTATCTGTCTATGCCGAATTATACATGATAGAAAGTATTTCTATGACGTCATC
Source organism: Turritopsis dohrnii (assembly GCA_027922465.2). Lineage (NCBI taxonomy): Eukaryota > Metazoa > Cnidaria > Hydrozoa > Anthoathecata > Oceaniidae > Turritopsis > Turritopsis dohrnii. The sequence continues at coordinate 140,156 of BQMF02000152.1, read as the reverse complement.
GCTTATGAAGTTTGACGAATTGGAAGAACAATTCTGAATGAAATTCACGGGGTAAAGATCAACACAACACAACGTTACAAGTAAACAAAATATGTAAACTATTCAGTGTCGCTATCAAACTCATCACTGGAATAACAATCATCTTCTTCCATCGGAAAAACGATTCTCGCAGTTCACGCAGTTACATAACTCGGAGCACTTCAAGCCATGCGATCTGCAAACAACTGAACGTGCTTTTTAGTGCAATATTTTCCTCCATGTGCATTAAAGATGACACCTTGGCACAGGCTATCAATAACTCTTGTCTTTTTGTTAGATACAGTTGTTCTGCTACTGACCAATATGTTTCGCATTAGCCTTTAATGACGATGGAACGATTGTAAAAAATTCAAGTAAAGAGTTTTCAAGTAGATTCAAGTAAAGTGAAAGTTGGTGACAATAAATGTATTTCCTCGCGAATTACAGCAGCAACTTCGCATATCTTATCGTCAATGGACAATCACGACTTTTCAAATCGGTTATCTCCTTACATTCGATAATTCGCCCTTTCTGTTCGTTTTTTTTAAATAAGAGCGATTGTCCATACTTTTGTCGCCAACAGTCCACTGCATCTTTGTGACATTGAATAATTCTATCTAGTTCGTTTATCAGGAATCATAGAAATGCCAGCCTGTTTTTGTATATTGAGAAGTTCCTCTGTATCTATAATCACGAAATTATCAATGACCTTCTCTTTCACAATTTTTGCAACAGATACGATAACTGTATCAGTAAAAGAAGAAAAACGCTTCAGTGGGCGAGTGTAATCCGGGTAGCATATTCGATGATATTGGAACTCAAGATATACAATGCTCTGCCAATCTTTTCCAGAAACATCAGTTAGCAAACTGTTATTGTCATTCCTTATTGTGAGGTAAACGTTGTAGCAGCAGTCTCGGTCATACATTTCCCTAAATCCTCATATCCACCGCCTCGTTTGGATGTTTTTAACACCACAGATACAGCAAGTAGTTACACACAAAGTATACGCATTATTCGAAGTAAGGATTTCTGAGAATAAAAGACGTTTGAACAAACCATGACCATCTCTCTTTCTCTCTTTATGCTAAAGTTGACGCTGGTTGACGGGGGGAGGGTGCTACAACTGTTGACGTCAACCTTCATAATTTTCAAAACCTTGACTTTTCTAATGTCTGTCTCAATATAATTGGCAGTGGAAACAAATTACCTCATTACTTTTGATAGCCACTTCCGATTCCAAAAATTTTTTTTGCATGTTTTAGATAATCAAAAGCACTATATTTGAATATATTTTTGGTTGAAAAATTCGCAATTTTTAGCGGTTAAATTTGCGATTTAAAAAATAAAGCTTTTTTTCTACTTAAGCTATAACTTTCATTTCTGCACCAGTGGTAGCCCTGCCTTAGGCAAAGAAAGTTATAAAGTTTGAGGGCAAACCAATGGGTCGTTCAGAAGATATGGGACCCGAAGTACCCTTCAGTAGCGATTTTACGTGAAACATCAAATCTCCAACTTTCAACAAAAAAACGGGGGCAATGATGGTGGAACAATTTTTTAAACACATCACATTCAACGATCTTTTAAATTATCTTTTGAGAAACTGTTATTTGTGTTTTGGGAATAATCAAAGTTTACTTTCTATTGTATCATACGGTTTCATAGCTTTGTATTTAAAAGATATCTTATTGTGTTCAACAAAAATGCTTTCAAGATCTGCGTGACTTTTTTATTCCACATCGTTTTAACAATAAAAAACAATTAAGCTGCTTCCCTTTGTTTTGCTTAATGGTCAACAAACATCAACGCATTACTGTAACACTTTTCAAATTTTAATTGAGCTGTTGATGAAAGAAAAGATAACCCCCGTTTTTTGTTGAAAGTTGGAGATTTGATGTTTCACGTAAAATCTCTACTAAAGGGTACTTCGGGTCCCATGTCTTCTGAACGACTCATTGGGTTGCCCTCAAACTTTATAACTTTCTTTGCCTAAGGCAGGGCTACCACTGGTGCAGAAATGAAAGTTATAGCTTAAGTAGAAAAAAAGCTTTATTTTTTAAATCGCAAATTTAACCGCTAAAAATCGCGAATTTTTCAACCAAAAATATATTCAAATATAGTGCTTTTGATTATCTAAAACATGCAAAAAAAATTTTTGGAATCGGAAGTGGCTATCAAAAGTTATGAGGTAATTTGTTTCCACTGCCAATTATATTGAGACAGACTTTCCTTCCGTATTGTTTTTGTTGGCTCCGTTGTTCTGTTTTTTCGCTCACGTGATGTACGAACGTAAAACAATAAGCACAGATGGAGACAACCTCGAACCCAGGGTCTCTTTGCCGCTATCCGTATATCGAAAAGGATGGAGATGCAGATGGAGATTGATCAGAGAAAAATTACACGAAGATCATTGCAAATGTTTTTACGTGTAATTAAAAATGCGCAAGAAACTAAGATACAAAAGGACCAGTGGGGTGGAGGTTGTTGTTTTTTTGGAGGGGGAGGGGGATCTCTTCTCAAACAATGACCTCAACTGAGGGGGAGGGGGCAACGCAAAGTTGACACAAGTTGACAGACGGGGGAGGGGGGGAGGGGTGGTCAAAAATCTTGAAGAAATGGTTGACGTCATTTGTGAACAATCCCTAATTAAGAATTTACATTGAGAAATGTTCAAATTAAAAGAAATGTTCTAAAGTTATATTATCAAGTAGCTTTTTAAATTTAATTTACAAGTTTACAATCGATAATAATATCGCTTCATTTTTCCTTGTTTCATTATAAACCCCCGTCTTTCAAAACGAATGTAAAATAGAAATTGACATTCTAAAGAAGCTATCACGAAAATATGGCGTCAAAGACGTGGATTTTTAAAGCATGTTTTTAATCACACATTTTCGACCTGGATAGCTTTAATAAATAAAATAATTTTGTCCGGTAAGGTTTTTCGTGTTGCTTTATAGGTGTATATCACACCTATCAAGCTTTTAATTTGTGCCCCGATTTTGCATAGTTATTTGATTTTTTTACGTCTCAGCGCCCTGACTACAGGTACAACAGAGCCACCTCTAGACCAGCACGGGAAATGTTTTTTTCAAAAGATCTCGAAAAGTGTGTTTTAGTGTTTTTTTTCCATTTTATAGCATTGGAGAGCTTGAAAAAAACATTGGTGTGCAAAGAATAACGGACTTTCAGAAAAGGTGTATTGTAAGGATATCAAAAACATGTAGTTATTGTGGCAAAAGCCTTGAAATACATATCTGGAAATATACTTTACTTCTTCCTCGTGGTCGCTCATGTTTTCGGCCATTTTGATTTATTTTGATGAGACAGCGCATTTTGAACCGATAACAAAAGAATTTAGTGTTTTGTGTACTTGAGAAAAGATACACTTCCTTCAAAACAGGCGGAAGATCGACTGTATAAATGCATGCCGCACTAATGCCGAACTTCTGTGGAAAGTTCGGTATACAGTCGCACTTTTGTCGATCTTAAATCATTTTTCATATTTTTTGAGTTTGACGCGACATAAAATCGACCGTATAAACTACGCCTAACTATAGTTGCTATTGAATTGCGTAGAAGAACAGCTATTTTAGCAGACATAAAAAGTTCTTTTTGACGCGACAACAAAAAAATAGAATAAAAACATTCGAAATATTACGCCACAACAATGTTGATAACTCACGCACTATTAATAAAAATATCGACATTATATCATCATCACGTGTATATGACAAACTACTCCATACCGGAATACCGAATTTTTTGTACATAAATACCGAAATACCGGCATAAAAACGGGCGATTTACCGTTACCGGCTGAAGATAAAATACCGTAATCCCGTCAATTTTTTCGCCAAATACCGTCATACAGGACAAAAAAAGGCCCAATACCGTTATACCGTATACCGTAAAAGTGAACAAATTAATAAATTTCCAGCACCCTACATTTTCTGTTGATTCTGTGAAGACATCCTTCACCAGACCCAAATAATGATGTTAATCTCCGCACTTTAAGAACAGTGTGAATAGACATTTCCCGAGTTTATTTTTTATCAAGCTCCGCCTCGTTTTCGCAATGGTTAATATGGTAACGAAATGTCACGGGACTCATTTCAGTAATGTGCAATAAGTGTAATAATTGTGATAGTGTTAATGATTGAGCACAAGAGATTCGGTTGTCATAGTAACGCAATTGAAAACGAGGCGGAGTGTGATAAAAAATAAACTCGGGAAAGGTCTATTAATTGTAAAACAAAAATTGTATATATACTTATGTGCATTCTGTAACAAACTTGTCTTGAAAATGGGTGTCTTCACCCGAAACGTTGACAAAACATGCTGTTGTTCTTGTTTTGCTAATCTCCTTTAAGAATTGTATCTTATGATTCGATCACAACTTGACACTCTGGTAGGCTTCTCTTGGCAATCTGTTTCCAATCGATTGAAGAAATCGAAGCGTTACGTGTATAGTGACAACTTGTTGTTTTTTGGCAAGAAAAAGTAATAACCTCCTTCATTTGGTATGTTTTATACTTACCCCCAACTGGTATGTTTTATACTTACCCCCAACTGGTATGTTTTATACTTACCCCCAACTGGTATGTTTTATACTTACCCCCCAACTGGTATGTTTTATACTTACCCCCCAACTGGTATGTTTTATACATTATGATTATTTTTTCACTAGGAGCAATCTTTCCTTAGTGATAATGTAAATAATGTCATACGAGCGTTTCGATTACGAAAAATCGAAAGAAAGTCCCAAATCTAAAATACATGTTAGGTCTCTTTTCATTACAAGCGTTTTTTTTTTGTGTTGACGATTGTATCGAAAGATTTCAAATACTTGGTTCAACCAATCAGGTTTAAGATATCGATAAGATTATACCAGGCCTATGTTTTTCCTTTTGTAAATATCGGATAAAGGAGGAAAAAAGTCCTTGGATCGAGACTATATTTAAGGCTATTTAATTAGTCAGACTTAAGTTCAGCGTGCGATATTCATATTCAAATTGCTATTCACTGTCGAAGTTTTAGAGTAGACATTTTCTCTTAAAGTATCAATTTTGAAAAGCGTATTATTTAAATTTTAATGATAAATTTACATTTCTAAAGCGGAAAATATTCATCCGAAAGCACTTATTCCGTATTCAGTCTGAAACATGCCTTCTAAATACTGGCTATAATGCTGCTATGGTTACCCAAATCCGTGACGTATTAAAAACAACGTTGGCTTATTTATTCATTACAACTTATTTACAAGAACCTCATAAATGACTTGTCTTCGCTGTAGATATTTTATTATTTCCAGACAACTGCTTTGAGACGTGATTTTGGTGACTTCGTAAAAGTTGACAAAATGCTTTAAATAGAGCGATATTATTCATGAAAAGACGAAAGATGTCGCCGATATCGTCGATAACGTCGTGGATATCTTATCAAGATTTGTTGCTTCCTTCATTGACTTTTCTCTTTTCAGTCATGCTGTGTAAGTTCAATGTTTTAATTCCTATAACTCTTCTGCGTAATCCAAAAAGACCAAATATTTTTCTCGGCCTAATTTTCTTAAAAGTACTTGGGTTATTTGTATTCTCTCGTTTATTTCAATTGTATATTCCCCTTTTCAATGATGTAAACTCTCGTAAAGTGCGGACTGAAGATTATTCGGAAGACGGCCGCTTAATAAGTGCTGGGCGCTTGTTGAACTTTGTGGAAATTACCTGGGCGCTTATTAAAGGGGGGCGGTTAATAAATGCTGGGCGCTTGTTTGGATATTTACGGTATTTCCTGTTCTCTTACAGAAAAAAATTATGAAATTATGAATTTGTGGTTTTATGAGGTCAGTAAACTACCTTTCATGCAAAAAAAAAAAATTGAGACAAAATTTCTCCATTCACAGTTCCTTCATGGTATTTCAAAATAACATTAAAGGATATAAGAACAGACTCAGAAGAAAATATTTTCCGCATTCTCGGATATACACCATCGTATAAATTTTTTTTAAAAGATAACCTTTTCTAAGAAACCGAGTTATATAAACAATGAAATGGGATATACCAGTTTGTTAAGTAGCTTTCACTGTTAATAAATCTATGGTGTTCATTCATTCATGTTTCGTTAAAACTTTAAAAACTTTTCAAAATTTGCACGAAAGATTTAATCGAGTTCATTTTTATTTTCTTTCTCGACATGGGGTTCACAAAAAAACTGACTTTTTGTGAATGGAAAACGTAATGCATCAAAAAAAGTTTACTGACGAATTAAAAACATACAATCCAGTTTGATCGTTCCTGACAACTGTTATACCATAGTCATAAGAAAAAGAATAGTCTGGAAAATGCGGCCCTAAACGACCGATTTGCAGCGAGATGTTGCAATTTGAACAGCCCGCACAATTATGGTGCAAAAAACAAGCAGGAGTAGCAGCAAGACAGGAAGATTTTTTTTCTGGAGATGCTCCTTGATGCAATTTTTGCGTCTATTGATCACGATTTGAAATCAGTAAGTGGTCAGTCAGATGAAGGATATATTTCAGTTGTTGGTGATATGCGTTATGACCCTTTTTGTTGGGCATTTCAAGAAAGGTTTGCCTGGTAGAACGTGTTCTAACTCCTGGTTTAATTTCCAAACATGATAAATTCTACGTCCTCTAAAATTGCAGAAAAAATGCTTCACCCGTTTTTGAAAGAAAAATCATGGAAAAAACTGGTCGAAGAGGGTTGTTATCCTGACCTACAGTTAATAAATTGTGATGTTGTTTAGCTTATACTTTCAAAGATCATCATGGAGATGCTGATAAGTTTTATTCAAAAATTTTTACATGTGCATCGAACAAGGCTGAAGATTTGTTTCAAGGGATGAGTAAGAAGTGTTCTGTAGTTGTGGGCTTTCAAATTGTAAATCATATTTTGGCTCATTTAACTGATGTTAGAAGCTTTCAAGAAGAATTTTAACTGCAAAGATACTGAAAGATTTTCAATTATTGCTTATTTGAATGGATATTTATTTGGTAATATATATCAATGAATACGTTTCAAGAAAGCTTTATAATCAACATTGTTTATCAGTTCTTCTTGCTGGAAAATTTGACGATATCACTGCATGTTTTCTAGAGCACAAACTGGTTGACGTTCATGATTAAAATGGATTTTGGAATGTACCTCCTAATATCTTTTACTGCTGCTGACAACAAGGAAAGCACTTGGCGAAAGATTCCTACATCCTTGACTTATTTCTAAAATAAGGACCACAGATGACCATGTTATGAAGAAAGAACCTTCAATGAATTAACTTGAAACTTTGCTCATGCTGTACATTTGCACAAGAACCTTTTCTTTTAAGAAAGATAAACAACAGCCTCACAAGATGAAATCTGACAAAACTAGAATGAAATTGTTGCGGACTTATATTGAAACGAAATCATTGAACTTGGATATTCAAGGACACTGAAGCAGCCTCTGAAAACAGCTATTTTTATAGCTATATACATATCATAAAAGCATTAATTGGGTACACTTTCATGTAACACCCTGTGTTTTCATTGTTCTCATCCCCTACACCCCTCAAAAGTCTGTTTTAGTGGTTAAATTAAATCTAAATCTCAACCTATGTGCCATATTACTGAGAGATAATAAAAATGGCTGAGATAAAAGTTTCTCTAGGCAGAAGTACTCCCAAAGTTTTTTTTTTTTTTTACGTAATTATCGTGACTAGCTTGTCCTAAAACCAAAACATTCCAAAACAAATAAAGAAATTGCATCTACAAAGACATAGCAGTTTGGATTCTAGCTTTGCTATCAATAAAGTTCCTTGTGAACAGAATAATTTATGGTTTAAGGTATTTATTTGCTTAAAGTATTTCAATTGGTTTCTGATGAAGATGGGGAAGGGAGGAAAATGCACTTTCTTACACTCGCTGACTCTATTAGCCCAAAGTAATTTTCAAGTGTGCTGACTCCTGCAAATTGTCGCCAATTATTTTACCCCTCCCTACCTATTATTAATATCTATTGCAACGTCCAATCTCCTATTATTGCACCCCTCTTATTATTGAGGACTCCAGAGTACATATGGTATAGATAGCAAATATTTGACGAATTCAATCACTGAATCCATGCTGATTCTGATCCCTTTTTTAGATTTGCTTGGATATAAACATGTTAGAAAATAGACATAAAAAATGGCTTTGACCTATGAACACATTCAATGTTATTACGTATGTCATAACATCAACAAACAAATTGCAACTATGCCTAATGCATCTAATAGACCACAACCTCGAAGAACTTGACTCACTAACTAAAAACTTTGGTGCTACCTTGACATTTATGACTGAGTAATATGAGAACTTGATGTGGTTGTGCGATAATTTTGGAAGCATAAACATGAACTTTGTTGTGTTGGACGATTTGAGTGTTTGGGTTGTAAATTCACAGCACATGATTAATAAAAGAAACTGGTTATGTAGACTGAGATAATGAAGCAGCTTCATATTTTTTTTTGTCATAATAACATAACAGGGACTGCAGAACTGAAATTTATTTGAGGGGGCTAACTGATTAAGTGCAAGAAAATTTTAATTGTCTAAAATGCCTAAAACCAGCACTGTTTTTCCTAATTAAGAGGCTCTTTTATGGCCCATAAATATGAGTTGTGTCACTGAAATTATTGAGTTGCATAAAAAATAATAAAATTATTAAGTCTTGCAGGCTGTATATGCTTAGAATAAGGGAATTGAATGGTAAAAAGGAATTGTCGTTAAAATTTCTTATGTTAAGGAAAAAAGATAATTATAGATGGTCTTGTTGTGGAACTTAATGGTAGAATACTTTTGACTGGTAGGTTTAAAGTAGGGATATATCCTGAAATCAAAGTTACAAATGGGAAAATAGGAAGAAATGGGCTTATCATAGATATATACTTTGTAAAGGAATACATTTCGTTAGGTGAGAATTATTTTGTACTATCTCCAATTTCTTTAAACTGAGAAAATTAAGTTTTAAATTTCATAACCACACAAAATCTTTAAGAAACCTTTCTATGGAAAGATACTTGGTACATTTTGAATACATCTTATTTGGAGTCCCTGACCAAAAATTATTTCAAATTTGCTAGTACCCACTCTCCTCCAGGAAAAGTTTGCAATTGGAGATAGAACAAAATAGTAGCAAAACAAGTGATATTTATTAAAATTATTTTGTTTTAACTCCATGCTGTTGCAAATTCACCTTTAACTGACAAAAAATGTTTTATGCAGTACGAAAAACATCAATTTTCCTTTATGTTGCTTCTGTGTATATCAGTTGGAGTTGCTTGGGCACTCCAAAATCTTAATTTGGAATTTAAAAAGACTACAAATTTTCCTTAAAAGTCTTTGGCATCAGCTGACAGTAAAATAGAACAGACACGTTACATCTAAAATTGACAGCAGGGCTGAACGAAAAATCGCTCGTGAAATAAAAGATGAAAAGGTAGCTGTTGTTTGTATTGGTTTAGAAAATGTTATAAGCTTGCCAAAATCTAAAGTAGGAAACTTTTAATACAAAAGAAAGCTATCACCATACATATTGTTCATACAAGAGAGGGTATTGTGTGCTTTGGAGCTTTACTGGAAGAGGGAGGGAATGACATTGCCAGTACTACAATGTCAACGTTGGAAAGAATTCCTAAGGATTATCCTGCCATGGTAAAAGTTGTACTTTGGTTTGACTCGTGCGTCGCACAAAATCGAAACAGTTATAAATCTGCTCTGCTCTTTAAGAGTTTATTTTTCGACAGAGATAGTTAGATTCGAACAGAGGTTTTGTGAACCTAGTCGTTCCAGCATTTCAAGAAGTTGATAATATTCATAGTCAAATTGACAGGGCCTTCTCTCCACTTGGGTTGGTGCAAATGCTACCAAATGTGAATCAAAAACATCCGTTCATGGTAATACAAGTGCAATCAGACAGTATTAAGAACTTCATTCAAGTTGCTGCATTGCTCAATTATAAATCTGTTCCGTATTTTTCTATCAAAACAGTTGTTCATCGCAAAAACACTCCAAATCATGTCTTTTATAAAGAAAAATTTACCGATCCTTTTAAACAGGCTCAACTGATCAAGAGTCAACAAACCAGAAAGTCTAACCAAAAATTTCCATAAATCCCATAAGTTTTGCATAAGTTTTGAAAGCTAGCAGATTGATTTCAAAGGCCAAAAAGGATGATCTTGAGAGGATGTTTGCCTATATGTCTCCTATTAATGTTGCTTTTTGTAAGATTAAATTAAAGTAAAAAAAGATAAGTTTGGCACCAATCTATGCAATTTATATTTTAAAACTGCGTATTTAAAGATGGCGTTACATTTTCTAGGGCGAAGGTTGGCTATTTTGTCAATTGATTAATGTCCTTTGTATGCTCTCATGTGACTTATTTGTATGACATTAGTTTTTGTGATTATATTCAAACCACAGAAAATGAATGCACTTTTAAGGCTTTATCAGCATCTTATGATTGATAAATTGCTTCCACGTTCGCCATTTTGAAAATAAAATAAAAACAAACAATCCCCACTATTTACAAGATTATCTAACAGCGGTTTCAGGGCAAATCAATAACCTCGTATCAACCTGTACATAGAATAAGCCGTATTTGCTTGACTTTTGGAGATAGAACATAATAATTTTAAGGCGTTATCACGAATAAGGACATAAAACAATATCAGACTGTCGTTTGAAGGAGATTTTGCACTTGATTTTGGAAAAAGCTCACGGAGAAAGAACCAAATGATCCTGAAAAGCTTGAAAACAATCGGAGCTCATTTTTTCCAAAAATGGAGATAGAACAAAATAATTCTCACCTAACGATTTGTGTTAGATATTTTTTAAAACATTTTGTAACAATTTTATTCAAAAGACTTTGTAAGTAATAAATGACACTTAAGAATCAAATTATAGAAAATGATAAGATTCTATAAAAGTATATTGCAGAAAGCTTTTTGTAAAATTTTATAAGTAGAGCACCAAAACAAATACGAGAATGATCAATGGATAAAGGTCATTGAGCCTTTGTAGAAATAGAGTTACCTGATTCTCTAAGGGCCTTGTCTAGAAATTGGCTGTTATATATAAGAAGTTTAATAAATATATATAATAAGTTTAATAATAATAAATTTTTCAGTTAAATATTTTTTAGCAGACGAAGATTTCTTTGCAATAGAATTTCATAATTTTACTCACTCAAGTGACATTTATTACTTACTTTGATGAAATAGCATATTTTGTATCAAGAGACTTTATAAACACAATATATTGTATACATATACTTCTAGCTGTAGCTGGCTATATGCATAAAAATAGTAAAGAAAATGTCATATGATAGAACCTACTCCCCTTCTCAATTGTTGTTCTTCGAAATAACATTCACATAACATACTGTGTATATTCATTTTCTTAATTTGCTCGAGGGTTATCAACAACGAACCATCCTGTCTCTCTGTGTCACAACATCCACCCATTTCGATCGCTAATTCACGCTATACTCTTCGTCTCCTCGAGGAAGACGAAATATAGGGATATCTTGAGTTTATTTAACAGCCAAAAATGGTGAAACTTGCCCCTGGAAGACCAGAGGAAGTGAAAAATAATTCAAAAAATCTAAAGCTTCCAGCCTGATTTAACGATTCTTTGCACCATAAAAAAGCATGGGTTCTAGTTTTTCGCAGAACTTAACATATTTTCATCGGACGGCCGGAATCGGCCCTGTTTCCAGACTATACTTTTTCTTGTGACTATGGTTATACCGACAAAGGTATTAACTCCGACAAAGGTAGTAAATTTTTAACGACAAACGTAATAAACAACTTTAAAGTTGAAATGAGCTATAATTAGGTAACTTTTCAAGGGCTATCAGGTGGCCATATAATAAAAACCAAATTCGCGCATGCGCAGTAAAAAAGTTAAATGAGTTATAGTTAGGAAAAACACATTCGTCTTCGCCAAGTAATTTTTCCAGTGCTATCAGGAATAGTAATGCATGACGGTAGTTGTGTGGATATCAGTTAAAGGGGGATATTTTATTAGACAAATGAAAAAATACAATCCAATGATGTTTAACGATGATAACCAAAGAAAAAAAGAAGTTTGAGAGATTTTTAGGATATCCTGCATGGAAGGATGTTGGAGTGTGACGAATGATTTTATGCAAAATAGATGTGGCCTTACTTTTTACTTAAAAAGGTTTGCATAATTGTTATCTTTTATGTTTGTGCGTCCGCAGTGTGAACATATAAAAAATATCATGGCGCAAATCTGGAATAACCACCTGGCTTAGTCTCGTTGTCAGAAAATAACCAGTTGTACTCTAATAATTATTACAGCTTCACATACTCAGGAGGAACACATGCACTTAGCTTCTCTTTAGTACAATCCATATATTAATAGCACAAAGCATGCAGAGCATATACTTCAAAATTCGTTTATATATACATTTTTTTTTCCTTCTCGTTCGGTGCTCCCGACGAGCTACAAAATGTAAATTTTAGTCCAGATTATTTACTTTAACTGCAACGTCAAGAGGAATATCGTTCTTGTCAACATCCACAAAGTGTTGTGATATCTTCCTTTCCCCTCTTAGCGCACTCACTGTCGTACGAATCAATGTAAAGGAAATTTTACGTCGAAGCCATGCTATCGTTTCGCCTTTAGTTGTTCGTGTTTTTTTCGCAATCTTTTCTGCCAGTTTACTTATAAAAATGGATGCTTCTCGAGCCATCCCTCCGGTCACGTTGAAGATCAAAGGAGGAAACGTTCCATGATGAACCATCATGATTCTCTGGTTGTACTTCCGTTTCTTCTCTTTCTCCAATGCAGTAAATGTTGACGAAATGGATTTAATTAGATACGTCTGAGCTGTTAGGTTAGTAACCTTTACGTCAAAGAATGCTTTGCCAAAATCCACGGGCGCTTACATCTGCTCTTGCTTCGTCGGCTTTGACTGCTGAAGCTTTCAGATCTTTCGCTTCTCCCGTAATATCAAGAAGTGGTGGTTCTACGTTGACGTCATTGCAGCATTCACCGAGTAAATTTGCAAGAAGATCTCGTAGGTGGTTGTGGCAACAAATGACGTAGCCTCCAAGATGGCAATTTAAAGCATGCTGTAGTGAGAATTTCGCTTTACATACGCAGTACTGTGGAACATGCTGTAGTTCCCAATTGTAGCGAAGGTAAATAAGATCGAAAAATTCTTGCTTGTTCAGGGCATATTGTTCTTCTTTTAACGGCAGAGTCGAGAGCCAGATTGAGGAGCCTTCAAGACGTGCAACTTCATTTGCCTTTGCTTCTAATTGATTCATGGTTTTGCGTATTTGATTTAACTTCTTTGAGTTTTGTACCGATTTTTCTAATTTGATATTCGCTAGAACTTCTTTCGATCGTGAATCATTTACGGTAAATTCGTTTTGGGCCATGATATTTTTAGTTTGCAGCTGACAAATTTTGGAAGAGTTTGAAAATTCTCTTTCTGCAATTTCTGTCACATTAATGATACCAAGTCCTCCCAGTTTGGTTGGAAGCGAGAATAGCTGTCTTTCGACATCGCTGCATTGACGACCATTGCATAAAGCTGGTATAAACAAATTTCGAATGACATCCTCAACTGGCTGAAGAAGATTTGAGATGTCTTTAAGCGTTCTGATGTAGCTAATAATTAAATTTGTGCCGATAACCAGCAGTGAACGCTATATATGCTGCTTGTGGATATGTTCTGGCGATGTTCGCCAAAAGAGCAAGTTCTTTACACCCATATTGGTGTATTTTTCTTTGTACATTGTAGAGCCAACCGAAGCTCCATGATGTTTTCTTTCCTCGCTTGTGATATTCAGCTCACAATCTTCAAAAATGCGTTCAGCTTTTTTCAGGTGTTTTTCTTTAACAATAAGCCAAGACTTAATCTCATTCGGAAAATATCCTATTTTTGGTCCCAAACTCTTCAGTTGTTTCCACCAAATATTGATTTGTGAGATTTTCCCTGCGCCGGCTAGATTGTCAGCAAATGCTTCGTGTTTGATTTTGTCGGTTTCAGGTGATAATTTTAAAGAGGACATTAGAGGCGTTAAGTTTAATCCGTAGATGGCCATTGAGATAGGATCGCCTTGAGTCGTACCCTCTTTTGACAGCAGTTCACCTCCACCAATTATGAACAGGCGGATGGTTTGTTGGTAACAGTTTGACGCAAACATGGCAAGTGTAGGACAGATGATAAAGGTGTTGTGCATCATCACTTATCTGTTCATGCTGTTGAATGCATTTGAGGCGTCAACCAGAAGAATCGCCTCTGTGTCGTCATTTTCGTAGATCTCTCTCATTGCGTGAACAGCAGATTCACAACCACTTTGTTGACCAGCACAAAGTTGCAGACCGCCTGCTGCCTCCATAACGTTGTTTTTTAGGTGGCTCATGATTGTTTCGCCGACAATCCTTCGCAGGACTTCTCCTATACCGATAGGCCTCACACCAGGATTCTTGTCAAGAGTGGTATTAGAATGGACGCGACAAAGCTTTCCATGTTTCTTTCGCTTCTTTCTGCACATGATTCTGTGCACATTATCTTGGCCATGGTTGCTATGGCGTTCGCAAGATCCGTACTATACGAACCATATGCCTTTGATAATAGCATTCTCCTCCAAGCGTTAGCATCCATTTTCGATGGTCCAGCTGCTCCTTTTGTTCTCACGGAAGCTTTTTGAATACTAGTCCCGTCTATGTTATCGAACGTTGATGGATGGACGAATGCTCTAGGGCCTTGTAACAGTAGCTCTTCAAACTTTTCAAGTGGCTCTGGATGTTTTTCCATCAGCGATCCCATAACTTTTTTATTCATTAGCAAGACACCGGAAGAGCGTTCATTCGAAAGGAGGTTCAGTGCCGAATTGATTTTTCCTTGGAGCATCATATTGTTAAAACGTTTGGCTATTGATTCCTCTTTCACATAATGGCTCTGAACGAAGCGGTTTTTGATAGCTCTGCATTCTAAAATGATGTCATTGAAATCTCCATCAATCCACTTTGTCAGCCTCCTTGATAAGCATTCGGAGTGTTCTTTCGATTTTGATGCTTTCCTCGGTTTTTGCAGCAACAACGAAGGCATTACAAACAACAAAGTCATGGAAACGTTACCGATTTGTGCTTTGTTGTTCCAATTTGATATCAAGCGTGTGGTTTCTTGAATGAACTTCTTGCCTGCTGAACCACTTGGTAGTTCAAAGATGTTCTTGCGCCATTTAGTGACTTCATTGTACAATGCTTCAGCAATTTGCTCTAGGTCCTCAATCGGATGAGGTCCCCATACCGGTACCGTCTTGACTTGTTTAGTTTGTATTTCATTTGCTGAAGAGTCGGAAAGATTTTCTTTCTTTTTGCATTTATTTTGGTGGTTTGTTTTTTCTCCTTTGCTTGCGAAGGAACGATTACATAATTCGCATGAAAAATTAGTTTGAGCTTTCTTTGTGCTTTTTTCTTCATCGCTACTTCTTGCACGGATGATCGAAACTAATGCTTCCGTACTTGCGCCCTTTAAGGTTTCTTCTGAGTTGATCCTTCCCGTTTCTGTGTAGTTTTCAGGAAATAGCATTAAATCTTCCATCTTTGTGTTATTGCTGAGAGAAATGTTTTTGGTACTTTTTAGTACCTAAATCCCATCAGCCAACAAATTTTTGCTTTTCTTTTTAAAGGATTGGCGGTTTGACGTCCGCCATCTTTAAAGAAGACATTGCATATATTAATAGCCGATTCTCTGTTTGTTTGTTTGTTTGTTTGTTTGTAAGTCACGCAAAATGGTAGATGAACTCTTTTGGGAAAGCGAAACAATTCAACGTAACCTCAAATCTTTCAATAATCCAAAAACCATTGCTGAATTGTCAAAGAAATCCGCCACTGAAATGCAAAAAGGTAACGTCAATGGAGCGATCAAAATACTAACCAAGAATATGCATAATTGGATTCTTCCATTCAATAAAGATACACTTTCTAAATTACAACTTAAACATCCTAAAGCGCACGATGCTGATCCTGAGGTTCTGCTTAGTGATGTTCCTGACATAATACATTCAATCAGATATGAGTGTATAACACCTGAAGCTGTTAGAAAAGCAGTGTTAAAGACCAAAGGTGACTCCGGACCTTCCGGAATGGATGCTGGTAGCTGGCGGAGAATATTAACATCAAACAGTTATGGGGATAGTTCTTCTAATCTATGCAAAGCTCTCTCCGAAGTTATAAAGAAAATGTGTTCGATCAAAGAAGAATCTTCGTCTTTAGAGACTCTTCTCGCATGTCGTCTGATCCCCTTAGACAAAAATCCTGGATTACGACCAATCGGCGTAGGTGAAATTCTTCGAAGGATCGCTGGCAAAGTTGTCATTGGAGCTTTAAGGAATGATGTTATATCTTCTGTTGGTTCACTTCAAGTGTGTGCCGGTCATGATGCTGGCTGCGAAGCTATAGTTCACGCGATGAATACTATCTTTCGGAAAAATGAAACCGAAGCCGTATTGTTAGTTGACGCATCGAACGCATTCAATTCAATTAACCGTAAAGTATTTCTACATAATGTTAATATTATCTGTCCATCGATAGCAACATTCGTCTACAATTGCTACTCATTACCGTCGAGACTATTTGTTTTGGGAGGTACCGAATTAAAATCATGCGAAGCAACTACTCAAGGTGACCCGATTGCTATGGCTATCTATGCTATAGCAATAATCCCATTGATACTGATGATAGTTCAAGCCAATGCTGATACTAAAACAGCTGCATATGCTGATGATGTAACGGCTGCTGGAAGTACAAAAGATCTATTGTCTTGGTGGAAACTACTTTGCCGTATCGGTCCCAAATTTGGCTATTTTCCTGAAGCCAGTAAATCCTGGTTAATCGTAAAAGAAGAACAGTTACAAAACGCGAAACTGATCTTCCGAGAAAGTGACATCAAGATAACGTCAAGTGGTAATAGACATCTTGGTGCTGTTTTGGGTTCGAAGGCCTACAAAGACGAATACATGAAACAGAAAGTAAACACCTGGTTAGAAGAGTTAGCAATGCTATCAAAGATCGCAAGAATTGAGCCTCAAGCTGCATATAGCTGCTTTGTTAGCGGCTATAAGCACAAACTTACGTACTATATGAGAACAATACCAAACATCTCTGAACATCTTAAAAGTGTAGATCAAATCATTTCAACCGATTTCATTCCAGCGATCACGAATGGCATAAAATGTTCTCATACTGATCGTCAGTTGCTGTCACTCCCAACAAAGCTCGGTGGCCTTGGTATTCCGATCTTCACTGAATTAGCAGAAATCGAATACGCAAACTCATTAAAGTTAACCGAGAAACTTCAATCCAACATCGTCAACCAAGTAGTCCAATATGATACAACATCTATCGTTACAGCAAATTTGAAGAACAAAATTCGTAAAGATAAACTTCAAAGAAACCAGGCTAAGTTGTTGCATTTAAATTCACATCTAGACAAAAACCAAAAACGGCTGATTAAACTAAACCAAGAAAATGGTGCTTCCCTATGGCTAAATACGTTGCCATTAAAAGATGAGGGTTACGTTCTGAACAATCAACAGTTTTTGGGAACTCGTTTACCTGAAACATAACAGCTTCACTCTTAAACAAGGTTTGCAAAGATGTGAAAATAGAGCCTGTATTACAACAACCTACAGGTGAAGAAACCGGGTTCCAAGGGCTGAACACGAACGTGGAAGCTAGAAGTGACATCAGTTCCCGCAGTTTTTGGTGTAATAGTCAAGTGGCGTTTTTTGACATAAGGGTGTTCAACCCAAACGCCGCACGATATTGTAACCAAAGTATTGCGAAGACGTATGAAGCGAATGAACGAGAGAAGAAGAAGCTTTATAATAAACGTATCCTCGAAGTAGAACATGGTACATTCACCCCACTGATTTTTTCTGCAACTGGGGGCATGGACCGAGAATGCATCAAATTTTATAAGCGATTGGCAGAATTGATCTCAGAGAAAAGAAAAAGCCGTTACGACCTCATAGCATCATGGATCAAAAGAAAAATCGCCTTTTCATTGATGCAATCAGTCTGCATATGTATCCGGGGTAGCCGAACAATTTTCAACAACAAACTAGCTGAATCATTGTCCTGTGACGCTGAGGCTAGCGAAGTGAAATCAAACATGATGTAAATGAAAATTGTAGTAATTTTGTATAAATTTTCGCTACGCATAGGAACGAGGATTTTACTGGGAATAATGCCTTTTCCTCAACTGTTAGTACGGTACCTTAAAAAAAAATTTTTTTTTTCATCCGCATTAAAAAAAAAATAAAAAAAAATGGTAGATGTGAACTGCGAAAGAAATCGGGGAGTCAGCAATGTAAGATCACACATAAATTATTTCTCTTCTTGTGCGCGACGTCAGTGTGAAACCATTGTATTGAGACCCTAATCGAATGCGACGTTTAGGGAAAATTATCTCGATAACCAATAGGGATAACTGAGACGTTTTTGGGGTCCGCGATACAGGCGATGGGGTGACGAATAATTTGGGTCTAATTTTTTGGGGGAGGGGTCTGTGACGTCATCAAAATCTTTGAGCAATGATATCTCTGTAACGGTTGATCGTAGCGGAACGATCCCATACATTTTTTGATCAGTTTTTCGAGCTCTACAACACGGGAACACTTTCGGTTGCCAATTCCTTAATTTCATTTTTCGTGAAATCAACGCATGCTGAATCTATATATTAATAGCCGATTCTCCGTTTGTCCGTTTGTCTAAATGTTTTGGGGACGGGGCTATATGACGTCATCAAAACTTTTGATGGATGATGTTTCCGAAACGGTACGTCATAGACATATGATCCCAAACATTTTCTTGTTCAGAATTTTGAGCTCTACAAGATAGCAACACTTTCCTTTGTCAATCCCTTAATTCTAATTTTCGTTAACTCTTTGGGAGGTGACACAACGCAGGCTGAACATGGGAGGCGAGCAACGCCGCCTTGGCGTCTAGTCTATATAGTAATAGCCGATTCTCTATCTGTTTGTCTGTTTGTCTGTCACGAAAAATGGTAGATTGAGTTGTGAGACCAATCATTTTATTGTATTTTGTGCGACGTCAGTGCGAAATCATTACATTGAGACCCAAATAGAACGCGACGTTTTGGGAAAATTATCTCGGTAACCAATAGGGATAACTGACGTTTCTTGGGGTCTGCTATACAGGTCATGGGGTGACGAAAAAATTTAGGCCAAATCTATTTTGGGACGGGTGTGTGATGTCATCAAAATCTTTGATCGACGATATCTCCGAAACGGTGCGTCATAGACACATGATCCTATACATTTTCTTGCTCAGAATTTCGAGCTCTACACGATGGTAACACTTTCTATTGTCAACTCCTTGATTACATTTTTCGTGAACCCAATGCAAGCTGAAGGTGGACATGGGCGGCGAGCGACGCCGCCTTGGCGACTAGTCTATATATTAATAGCCAATTCTCCGTCTGTTTGTTTGTTTGTTTGTCTGCCACGCAAAATAGTAGATGGTGTTGTGAGAGAGATTATTTTATTTTATTTTGTGCGATGTCAGTGTGAAACCATTGTATTGAGACCCTAATCGAATGCGACGTTTAGGGAAAATTATTTCCGTAGCCAATATGGATAACTGACGTTTTTTGGGGTCCGCGATATAGGCGATGGGGTGACGAAAAATTTGAGTCCAATTTTTTTTGGGAAGGGATCCATGACGTCATCAAACTTTTGATCAACAATATCTCCGTAACGGTTGGTTGTAGCAAAATGATCTGATCAGTTTTTCGAGCTCTACAACACTTTCCGTTGTCAAGTCCTAAATTTTATTTTTCGTGACATCAACGCAGGCTGAAGATGGGCGGCGAGCCACGCCACCTTGGCGGCTAGTCTATCTATCTATATATTAATAGCCGATTTTCTGTCTGTCTGTTTGTTTGAATGTCACGCAAAATGGTAGATTTAGTTGTGAGAGAATTATTTCTTTTTTTGTGTGCGAAGTCAGTGCGAAACAAATACATTGCAACCCCAACATCGGGTCTCCCTTTATACGTCCCTCACTAATTGTTGGTGCAACAAATTGGGGGCAGGTATTTTTATTCGGGCTCCAAAATTAAAAAATCTTGGAACACTGGTTGCCCCACTGGGACACTGAAAAAAAGTTAAGATGCAAAACTGACTGCACACCAGAGGTTACGACGAGCCGTTTATAAGGAAATATGACGTTTATTGGGGTCTGCGGGGTGATACAGAGTAGGTGGACATGAGTGGCGTGCAACGCCGCCTTGGCGGCTAGTTCAGCGCCGTGAGGTAGCTGATCTTTCATTTACCCGTGTCTGTCAGTCAGTGTGTAATGCTGCAGTACTTTACGCCCGCTTTAACGCCCATCATTGGTAACTTTCAATTTTGCAGTACAAACTCGGAAAGTTTAAAGCACGACATTTATTTTTGGAAAAAGAATCGCCAGTTTGTAACAATTTAAGTATACTACAATACAAACAGGGTTCACTTCACTTAAATGAATAAATAAATTATTCATTTCAATGCGCCTTTTCCCACCCTTAATTTTGATGTAGTGCATTCTGGGAGCGAAACGGTGCTAAAACTTTGTGTCAACAAGGAGCAAGAATCAGTCGAATTAGTCATTTCCAGATAATATAAAAACAACATTACTTGAAGCATATTGAATCAAGACGTTTACAACCACGTATCCCATGTGTTTGACAGGAGAAAAATTTATCAAGGAGAAAGAAAAAGTCAGGCAAGTTGCATAGATTATTTATTATATGTAAGTTGTGCAAATTATGTTTTCTTTTTTCCCTTGCAGAATTTTTCAATTTTATTACATTATGCCCTGTAAGCACTTCACTGTAAACTGAAACTTTACCAAAAAGTTCCTGTAAAAGGAATTGAGAAAATATGGAAATGATCCTATTTAAAGGATGGTTTGCCAACAAAATATACACCACTATGGTGACAAATAATTCCTTCTCCATCCAAGAAACATGTCTACGTCTCACACAGGAAGACATTTGAAAAATTTTGTGTGATAAACTGGCATTGTTTGTAGGATGTCTGTGCCCAAAAGCTTTCAACTGCATAGTGAACTTGCTACCAAAGATATTTTAAGTGTTGGTCTTTGATATTATATGAAATAATTCATGAAAGAATGAATATTAATGAAATAGGTCTGCATAAAAATTTATATTTTTTTTCTTGTTAGTAAAGCCTTTCAGTTCAAAACGTCTTATTACTTCGTTTGTTAGCTACAACGCTGTTTTGTGTATTAAGACTTTCAAAGATCTAGTTCAAGAAGGCAGTTATTTGTTTGAATTCATTTTTGGTTTCATGAAATTATAATTAAAACATATGCGGAAGCTGTAATGACAGGAACCACTCAACTAAGCAACCACCTAGACATCATTCCTACTTTCTTTCTGAGTGCTGAGCATAGAGGAATGATTCACACTGTTATAGTCGCTGGCATGACCTGATCTATGGTTGAACCCGCGGCCTTCCGAACAGGAAACGAGCACTCTACCACAAGGCTACCAGTCAGCTGTGGTTAGAAAAAATACTAAAAAATAAATCAACATCAATTTTATGGGTCATTGGAAAAGTATACTCACTGTTTAAACCAGTTTGGTGATATAACCCATACAATTCTCACATATTATCTTTCACTTCAATTATAAAAGGATGGAAAGGTACAAAATCTTTACCCTTCCAAATTGAACGGTCTACAATTTCGCCAGTAGCATGGATTATTTGAATTTGTTTAGAATTAGAGAAGGTCGAATTAATTATTCTCACATTAACCGTCTATTAAAGTTGTCGTTGAGGACTTTGATACCACAACATGAAAATTTGCGGTTAGGAACGAAAATTTTTCGGCGGAAAACGTTTCGGCGGCCAAACATCCCGACACATTTTTGAATTTCGTAAGGAAAACCTTTCGGACGACATCGCATTTCGTATCGTTTAATGAGCTAAATTATGAAAGAAGTGCACCTTTCCTGAATACACTGGATACAAAAATAGCAAAGCATGAGGTTATGCAAGAAAGGTGGATACTAGGAAAAGTTATGATATTTTTTCGGTCTATTTTGTGTGTTTTGGGCAATTACAAAGTAAGTTTTATAATGTCAAACAAAATAGTTGAGTACTTTACCATATCATCTCTAGTTATCCCTGAAACGCGATGGTTGTGTAATTTACTCTGCGATGAAATGCGATGGTAAGGAGAGCAATTTACTCTTAGATGAGTTGGACGATGATGTAATTTGCATATATGAAAGTTTTTTGTTTTTATTGTATTACTTTCTGATACGATGATCTGTGTTTCAAAGAAATCTTACGAAAGCGTGAACGAAAGATGATTTTTTTCGAAAACAAAGAATTCACTGCATGTCACTGCGACTTTTTATCTTCATAAGCTTCCACCCTGTCTCGAAAGAATAGCTTTTTTCAGAAACCCTCGACCGACTGCTTCTGTATTTCGACTCATACACATTGTAGTGCTTTGAGAGCCTAACTCGTCTCGTAACTTTCTAGAACACTTTTGAGCTAGTGTTGAGCAGTTTTGATCTTCTCAAGACTGCCTTTGTCGTGATATTTAAAGTTTGATACTTATCAAAGCTTTCGTTGTTAATGTAACTACTTCGTTACCACTGAGATTGGAATTCTGAAGTACTCATACTCATACTCTTGGTACTCATGAGTCATTGCAGCAAATTTCAAAAGTACTTACAAAATCCGTCTTCTGTCTGACCAACAATTGAGAAATCTTTTTCTTTGTTTTTTAGCTCACGATTGTCACGTTTATTATGTATCAGTAAGCGGAGAAGATTTTATCATTTGTGGAAACGAATCCAACCCATGTCAATCAATAAACTATGTATATCAAGAAAAAGTGAATCCAGGAGATACCATCATGTTGATGAATGAAAATTGCAGTATTCATGTGGTCAAAAAGGTAATCATGTCATCTGTTTCACATTTTACTATTAAAGGAGCTGTCAATAATAGTTGTCTACCAACAGTGACAGGAATCAGCAGTTTATTTGGTTTCAAAAGGAATTTGACAAACCTCTCGTTAACGATAAGCGATATCAAGTTCTTGGAAACTGGTTTTATTTTAATTGTTGGAGATAATTTGCAGTCAGTCCGTCTCAGAATAACTAACTGCGTAGCCAAGTTTATCAACACAACCTATTCTGATTTTATAAGTATCGCACACCAACTTCAGAATTCTAATCTAACTGGTAAAGAAGTAGTTAATATCTCCGTTGATAACTGCAAATTTTCATCTTGTGGTATCAAAGTCCTCAACAACAACTTTAATAGAGCGGTTAATGTAAGAATAAGTAATTCGACTTTCTCCAATTCTACACAAATTAAAGTAATCAATGCTCACTCTTTCACTCTGCACCAATGCCAATTTAAAGAAATCATAACAAAGCAATATCTCATAATAATGGAGCAGGTAAGGAACGTTTTTTTCGGTGATCTTATTGGATACAATATGATATGTAGCACAGGTAACCAGCAACTTGTGTCACTAAAAGATATTCGATCGGCAGAATTACAAGATATCCATATCGTTGCTGTCACGTGTGGAAGTATCTTTCGTTTTAGTAACTCAAATTGCTCCATTTATAGAATGACTGTCAAAGATTTTCAAGGAAGGTCTTATTTCTTATCTTTCGATGGTGGTAATATTAGAATGTCAGATGTTAAGATTGCCATAGCTAAATGTCCTGATGTCATTAAAATGGAAAAATGCCACTCATCAGTTATGATCAACATAACTTTTGAAAATGTGAGATCAAAACACGTTGTTTACATCAACAATGGAAAGGAAATTGGCATGGTAGCTGTAAACATCATAGGTGGATGGAATGACGTCTTGATTACAATGCAGGATGTTCGTTCTGCATTGATATCTTCAATCAATATTACAAATGCAATGGCAACTACAGCAATGCTTGATTTAAAGTATGTTGACAGTTTCAAAATGACAGAAATGGAAGTCTATAATGGACAGACAGCTTTCATCTTTAGACTAGATGAGTCAAACAATTCATCTATTTCCAACATAACTTTGGAAAATGTGAGATCAAGAAACACTGTTAACATCAACAATGGAAAGGAAGTCAGGATAGCAGGAGCAAACATCATAGGTGGATCGAACGACAACTTGTTTACACTACAAGATATAAGTTCTGCATTGATATCTTCAATCAATATTACAAATTTAGTCGCAACTACATCAATGGTCGATTTATTGAATATTGAAAATTTCGGAATGACAGAAATGGAAATTGTTGGAGGAGATACTACTTACATATTTTTCCTAACTGAGTCAAAAAATGCATCCATTTCCAAAATAACTATCAAAAATACAAAAATCAGAATTGTGTTTGGTTTATTAAGAGGTGTGAGGTTTGATATGATGAAAGTAGAAATCGAGAATGTAGAGACTGAGACTATAGTTTTCTTGCAGGGCTTTGAAACAGCAAACATTTCAAACATGAGTATCAAGAACACTAAAACCGATCTGAATGTATTTTATGCACGTTTGTTAGATCACTTTGCGATCACAAGGATAAGATTCGAAAACGGTTCTGGTGGCAAATTCCTTGTTTTGGAGAAAGGAAACTCATCGTCTATTTCCGACATTCATGTGCACAATTCGACAACGACATATATGTTTCAGGTCCAAGATTTTTACATTCTAAGCATAAAAACAATAAGAATTGAAAATACGGTTATGGATGCCTGGTTCTGGATAGAGAACGTACAGTTATCATTCTTTTCCAACTTATATATCAAACGCTCGAAGCCAAGAGAAACGTTTTTCGTTAGATTCGTTGGAATTTCCAATATGACTGAAATAATAATCCAAGAAGTAGTATCGAGAAGCATTGTCACTGCACATTTGGTGAAGTCATTATTCATCTCAAACATGCATGTTATGAATTCGGATTTCGAATCCCCATTTCATTTAGTAGGTGGTTATGTTTTAGTAATGGCTGGAGTTGGAATCGAGAAAAGTTCTGGTAGGACAACTATTGTATTTTTAAATAATGTAAAATTAGTATCCATTTCTGACTTTTTTATCAAAGGTGTTACAACGCAAATGGCCATATTCAACGCAGATTATGTCGATACATTCAACATGACGAAGTTAACAATCCTAAATGCAATAGCGCAGGATGTGGCCATGCTTGCGCACATAAATTTAACTTCCATTACAAACATTTCTATAAAAAATATTCAAGCTAAAACAAACATATTTGCATCATATGAATGCGGTCTTCTCAATGTATCAGATATAAAAATTGATCAAGGATCAGCTGATTTAATAATTTACTGGCATCTTGTGTTATCTTCTTCTATTTCAAACATATTTATTGGTTCCGTAAGTAGTCGATCTAACATTAAAGGAAATGAAATAGATAACTTGAGCATAGAAAATATAAACATCAATGATTCAACTTCCACAATCAACATACATATTCAAAAGGTAAGGGCATTGCGCATCGCCAAAATGAGCGTAATCAATACCAAAGCTGATTACATAGTGTTACATCAAGGTCTTGACGAAATTCCAAAGAAGTTGATCAAAAGAAGCATTGTCAATGATGGATTTATGTATACTGTATCCGAATCTAACACAAAATCAGAGGTAGAAATTATAGAAAAAGAAGTGTTTTGGCGATTTGGCGATCCAAGCCGAAAAGAAACTTTCTTCTTTGATATGGGACACTCTTTTTTAAAGGATATCGTCATACGAAATGTAACAGCTATGACTGGGATCAAATCTGATAATTATTCTCTGTTGGTGGAAAATTGCACAATCAGCCTATCGCAAATCAACCAAGCATTTGACATTAAAGAAGGAACGATCGAGGCAAGTAATGTGAATATAAATCAAACTACAAACTGTTTGAAATCATTTAATGCCGACGTAAAGTTGAAAGAATCATTTATCATCGTGGCAGAAACAGCTGTCTTATATGAAAACAACAATAACCCAAGATTAAATGTCAAACTCAAAAATCTCAAAATCGTTTCTTCAAGTTTACGAAATCCAGCCATCGCAATCAGAGGTCAAGAAACCGTAAATATTGATGTAGAACAAGTTGATGTTATTTTGGATGTACCAAAAATGGAGTTTCCTATCATCGAAATTGATTATAAAAAGAACACTATTCCAAAGATTATCAGCTACACAAACTCCAGTTTATTGTGTCCTCAAAACAGCGATCCACACTATGTTATGAATACTACCGACGCTTTCAATTTTCAATACATCTGTAAGCCTTGTGAAAGAGGATTCTATTCAGCTTCTATCAACAAAGCCCAATTTTCAATAAGCTTTAATCATTCATCAAGAAATGAAACAGAAGTGAAACAATCTGTCTCTTACATAACAACCAAAACAAATTTATCATGGACAATACAAGGAAGTCCAAATAAATTAACATGCAAAATGTGTCCTAGTGGAGGGATCTGTTCAGACAGTATTATTAGTAATGATAATTTTTGGGGATACCTGAATTCAGTCACAAAGAATATCACATTTTATCCGTGTCCTGCTGATTATTGTTGCTCCGAACGTTCCATACCATGCAGTTCTTTCAATACATGTAATGAATATCGAAAAGGAACATTGTGTGGTGAATGCAAGCATGGCTATGTTGTCGATTTCTTTTCTAGCAAATGCCTTTCAGTCTCTTCTTGTCAACATTCAGTGTTCTTTTGGCTCCTTTTCCTTTTATCTGCATTTGTTAACGTTTGCCTATTAGCGTACCTAGATAAATTGAAAACAGTTGGAAAGTTACTGAAGAAACTCTTCTATTTACTGAGATGTCACAAACTCTTTCCTATTCCTATCAAATCATCAACAGATAAAGACCAGGTTAATACTAGAGATATTCAGTTGAAAAACATAAACAGTAAAGAGACCAACAGCAGTACCAATAAAAAGGTATTTCCCAATGAAGTATGTTCTTTGCAAGCTGAAGATAATTGTCGCTTTTCGGGAATGTTCAACGTGTTTGTTGGATTCTTTCAGTTGAAACAACTGATAACAATTAAATTGCGATCAGAATATTTCAGCTTAAATGAAAACGCAGCGTTTTCAGAACTTTTTAATCTCGATATTGTAAAATTACCTTTCAACTTCTGCCCAATTCTAGATTTAGATGATTTTTCTAAGATCGTTGTCCGAGATTTCGCCTTTTCCTTTATAATGATTCTTCCTGTCATCTCAATTGCGTTTCTGATGCAAATCACCAAAAGGAAATGTGGCACAGTGGATAACGAGGAAGAAACATTTGACGAATACGCATCGTGCAACAATCCTGAGGAAATATCCTTTGTGGGTCGCCTCTATGTTTGCTTCTTACGTTTACTTACAACAAGATATAAGACATTGACTACTTTCATTCTTGTGTCATTGAACTGCCTGTAGGTTAACAATGATAAGGTTTTATATGTCAATGGTGAAATAAAGTGCTGGCATCTTTGGCAATATGCAGCTTTTATCTTTCTCTTTTTATGGATTGTACCGTTTCCTATAACTCTCTTTTCATCTTTGAAAATGTTGAAAGTCGATATCATCTCTGTTGAGCGCTTTCTTTGGTTTACAGCTATCCCTCCTGCAGTACCAGTTTATTGTATTATTCAATGGAGAAGAAAATTTGGATATGTTTCAACAAAAAGTAATAAATTAAAATCAGCGATTCTTGAAATTTTGGAGCAGCCTTACAGAAGAAACAGTAAGGGGAATGTAATTTATTGGCACTCTTGGTTACTAATCCAAAGATTAATCATCGCATGTCTAACCGTATTTTGCATTAATCCTCTATTTCGACTAGCATTGGTTTTTCCAATCATGGCCCTGTTTTCATCAATCCACTTAAAGATAAAACCATACAAAGATGATCTAATCAATAATTTAGAAGCAGCATCCTTACTCTTTTTGACTATTCTGGCAGGTGTGAATTTATTTCGTTCATTCCTTTATGTGCACATGTTAAGTAACATTGACGCAGTGGCTACGGTTTTGAAGATGTACGATGTAATGGACCAGACACTGAATCCAATTTTGTTTTTAATTGTTTATTTTATATATTCAAAAGCTGAAAAGATTCTCACGATGGTGAAAGGATTTTGTTTTGATAAATTCATGTAGTTTGTGTATTCCAACAAGGTAAGTAAAATTTATTTTAAGCTAGTACACTTGTTATGAACCAAATAATTCTATTCGTTTTATTTTTATTAGACAAACTAGCCGCCAAGGCGGCGTCGCTCGCCGCCCATGTTCAGCCTGCGTTGTGTCCCCACCTGCTCCAAACTATTGCACTTAGAACCAGCGATAAGACTTCCTTTGCTGCTGGCTTTATCGCTTAATAAATTTTGTTTGCACGTCAAGAGAAATACGTTCTTGGTGTTTCAAATCTTGCATATTCTTAACACAAATGTTCATTGTCGCGGTCGCATTTAAAATGTCAGCAGACTTTCTTGCTTTACACAATGCATTCCGAACGTGAACTTCACGTGGTTTTTATTTACGACTTTAAACCAATCAAATATCAGTTTAACAATACACTCAAAACGCAGAGAGAAAAAACTTTTCAACTTATTATTAGCTTTTGTTTTACGCGATCTACCATGGGTGCTGTCAGAAGTAGATGAAAAAATGGTTTCTCTCAAAAAGATCACACGGGAGGAGAAACAAATGCACGTGCTAAATGAATGAAGTGAATAAAAAACGTTCGATCAGATTAAAATAGATTAAAAGAAATCGATTAAAAGAAATTAAGACAAAAGCAAAAAAATATTTTTGTTTCATGATACTCTTTTTTTATCTATCGGTTTTTAAACATTTTTATTACTCCAAAAAAAGTTCGCCCGTCTCAGACAGTCAGGCAAGCGTTAGAATACACTGGCAAACCGCACATGCTGCCATGTTCTGCCACTGCTGCTTTTTGTCCAAAATGTTTAATCCGTTAGTTTCATTGTATTTAGTTGATGTATTGTTTTCAAAACCAAGTCAACGGTGGTCTTTGGAATATAAACTAACAATAATATTAAAAACAAAACGTTATCTCTATTGGTTCACCAGCCAAAAACAATCACGTTCGATTGGGGTTGCAATGTATTTGTTTCGAACTCACGTCGCACACAAAAAAAGAAAAAATTTCGCTCACAACTCAATCTACCATTTTGCGTGACTTACAAACAAACAAACAGACAGACGGAGAATCGGCTATTAATATATAGATGTTAAAGCTGTTGCGTTTCGAAAGTGTGCCTGTTTTAGCATGTACAACAAATATTCCAACCGGAGTATTCTTCATTAATTCACACCTACATACACATCTGTTCGTAATTCTGATCACTGATCCGTGAAATATATCGTTATAACATATAGTTCATCTAACAACTTCATGGTGTAAACCTTGAAAAATTTGTTTGGGTTAGTAATGGTTATGTTCAGGCTATTTTAAGAAATTTCAATCAAGAAGTTTGATACTCTCAAATTGTTAGATGGAGGTCCTCAAAGAAACGCATTTTATGCATCTTATCTCCTTCAACAACTTTTGCTCACGTAACAAAAGTTTATCACTATAGTATTTGTTAATTTTCTTCCAGTAAACTTTGTAAATAGAAAGCAAATCACAAATTTTTCATAATAAGTCTGAGCACTGTATGTAATACTAATATTTAAAGTAACAAATTTTAGCAGCTATTCTGTGTTAAGCTAACAAGAGCGATGATTAAACATTCGGCTGTTGTATGTGTTACATATTAGACCAAAACAAATCATCAAATTGCGGTTACGTCAATTATGATATGCCTAGAATAATTGTACCAATTCAATTCAATCATATAATTCCTTATCAGAAACAAGAATAATTATTAAACAAAACAGGTGGATTTGACTGACAATAAATTGTTTATATTGATCTCATTTAACATTAGTTACTTTTAGAAACAGTCTAGCAGGTAAACATCAAGAGGAGCTTACTGAAGAATTTATATGTCACATCATGGTCACGTGTTATGTTTTCCTGTAGAAGTATCTCTCCTGTTACATCATGGTCACGTCATGTGTTCCTAAAGAAGTATTTCTCCGGTTCCATCATGGTCACGTTATGTTTTCCTGTAAAAGTATCTCTCTCCTGTAACATCATAGTCACGTCATGTGTTCCTGTAGAAGTGTCTCTCCTGTTACCTCATGGTCACGTCATGTGTTCCTGTAGAAGTATCTCTCCTGTTACGTCATGGTCACGTCATGTGTTCCTGTAGTAGTATTTCTCCTGTTACCTCATGGTCACGTCATGTGTTCCTGTAGAAGTATCTCCCTGTTGCATCATGGTCACGTCATGTGTTCCTGTAGAAGTATTTTTCCTGTTCCATCATGGTCACGTCATGTGTTCCTGTAGAAGTATCTCTCTCCTGTTACATCATGGTCACGTCATGTGTTCCTGTAGAAGTATCTCTCCTGTTACGTCATGGTCACGTCATGTGTTCCTGTAGTAGTATTTCTCCTGTTACCTCATGGTCACGTCATGTGTTCCTGTAGAAGTATCTCCCTGTTGCGTCATGGTCACGTCATGTGTTCCTGTAGAAGTATCTCTCCTGTTACATCATGGTCACGTTATGTTTTCCTGTAGAAGTATCTCTCCTGTTACGTCATGGTCACGTCATGTTTTCCTGTAGAAGTATCTGTCCTGTTACCTCATGGTCACGTTATGGTTTCCTGTAGTCTTATCTCTCCTGTTACATCATGCTCACGTCATGTGTTCCTGTAGAAGCAGCTGTCCTGTTACGTCATGGTCATGTCATGTGTTCCTGTAGAAGTATCTCTCCTGTTCCATCATGGTCACGTCATGTTTTCCTGTAGAAGTATCTCTCCTGTTCCATCATGGTCACGTTATGTTTTCCTGTAGAAGTATCTCCCTGTTACGTCATGGTCACGTCATGTTTTCCTGTAGAAGTATCTCTCCTGTTCCAACATTTATTTTATTATAACATTTGTTTATTCAAAAAGTCATGTATGCAAATTTTGTTAGTCGCACGCAATAAAAATTTGAAAATTGTCACCAGTTTGTTTTTCTGTATTGAATTATTGGATGTTCTGTTGATTAGAATTGGAACCGGAACCTGAGTTGAAGGCATTAAAACATAAATCTGAAAATAGATCAAATTTAACTTACATTACATTAGACAGATTCGACACTGAACATATGAACAATAAGAGGTGAGAAGTTCATTGTATGAAGGCTAATGGATATCAACACCAGATCTTGAACACTTTTACCATGAAAGTACTATTATTAAAGCTGTGTATTTCATTCAATAGATCTTTGGGAGTGAGTGGAATGAGGCGATAAAAAATATGTTGAATGTTGTATATGTTTTGACTTCGTAAGTATGCATTGACATCAAGCGACTTTAGTTTTCTCGCCGGCACAGGTTTGTTTATTTCTGAAAATAGAAACTTGTACGAAAGACACTCAATATTCCATAATATGTTAAAACCTTGAATATCTTAACTGAAATGCAAGGATGACAACGTGAAGTGAGATTGAAGGAACAATTTAGTCTACGTTTTCCCCAGATAGAAGAAAAAGTACACAAAGAGACACAAGAAGAAACTTTTTAGCATCTGTCACACTATCATTTGGTCCTGTCCCTACCTTCATAAATGGTGTTTAACATTCATGTCTTTAAATGGAGTGAGTTACATTCAGTTAGACGTACAGTACTGTAAAAATATATCGGTGAAGCACAACCTTAAGTTTGGTCCGTAAAGCTTGGTTCTCACTGAGCACCCTTTTCTTAACACTCCTTAGCGCCTAACACGGTCGTGTTAAGGCTAACACCACTCATGCTCATACGTGTCCAGTGTGAGCCAAGCTTAAGAAGGAATATTTTCTGAAGTTTTTTTAACATATGTTCAGAGCTTAACAAGACACCTGAAAGGAAACGCAAAAGAAAATATCGTATCAAATATCTAAGTAATAATCAGTTGATACATAGTTTTCGTCTACCACGTTAAAGTCATCACTTTCTGTAAAGAATAAACATCATTTGAGACTTCCTTACAAATTAGTTTCAAGATAATTATCATCGAGGTTCTGTCAAAACTACCCAGTGGGCATAATCATCAAAAAGTCACTGTGCCGGAGAGCATTCTTATTGGATTCGTGTGTAAATTTCTATAGAAATGCACTCCTCCGCAGAGATTTTTTAATAAATGTGCCGGCTGGGTAAAAGCAGTGGCAACTATCATATGATAATCAAACAACACGGTTCGTGTTTATTCAACAATCAAGAATGTCAGAGCGACGTGTAGAATACCCATCTCATGGGGATATACCGAAAATGAAAAAGTTGGTTGAAAAAGAAAGAGGTTGTGTTCAAAATGTATTTTACAAAATAATATGATGACACTTTAAAGTCATTGTTTGGGTCTCGTACTACGGCGATTCCCTTTGAATTTTTCAGAAAATTTATGAACCAGCTACTCTGTAGAAAGTCCATATAACTCCTGCAGTTGGCTGAGATTATTTTCAGGCGAGGAGAACACGTCATTACGTGGTACATGAAAGCATTGAAATTGGTTGTCATGTATTCTATCCACGTGTGTAGCTGACAACCAAATTCCTAGCGAGGTATCTTCACCCTATAAAATAAAGTGGTTCTAGTTTTAAAGGTTTTCGTAGTTAATTAATTTGTACTAACATGACTTTGATGGAAATCTTCCGAGATTAACTTCTCGAGAACTTCTCGAAAACGTCAATTAAAACGTCAACTGAATTTGATTAAATATGAAAATTCTTTTCGGTTCGACATCTTCGAAGAGTAGTTTTACAAAAGACACATCTTCGAAGAGCAGTTTCACAAAAGACACATCTTCGAAGAGTAGTTTCACAAAAGACACATCTTTTTTATGGAAATTACTCTTTCGTATTAAATGCTTCGTCGCATTATTTCCTTCTTCAGGCGTTGTATGTAATCATGAAATTCGTCATTGTCTGAGAAATTTCAGAAATATTAGTCAGTATATTACCATCTAGCGTTCTGATATGCAAGCCACCAAAACTTTGATGTATCTCTTATCAATTCTCGTGCTAAGGATGATCTGAGGATGATCTTAGATTTCAACAAAATTTTTGCCTTCATCTTATTTTAGTAAAATGTTTGAACCTTCACAAAACTTTACCTGATAGATTCTGAGATGGTCAACGTTTTTACTGATCCAAAGAACGACATTTCTTGATAGTATATAACCAGATCCACAAGCAAAAGGAGGATAGGTAGACGACTTGTACCCAGCCTCCTGCCATTTCCCATGCAAATCCAGCGGGAAATATTGACGGAAACTACGACAAATAATTATGATTTTTATGCGCATGATTTTTATGTCACGTGATACCTGCATCTCAACCAATCAGTGACAAACCTTCCTAGCCAAACATTTGACATTTCATGACTAATGGATAATGTTTCAACATACTAAAAAGAAAGAACAGTAAATAAGTAAATAAATATATTCAGACTGAAATATCTTATTCTAGGAAAATAACGCCCAAGAAAATTAACGTGCATTTTAAAAATTTGCGTTAACTTTGTATAGATACGTTAATTTTAGGTAGCATTACTTTTATGTACATTAATTTCATGAGACGCAAATTTAAAATACGTTTTTTTTTTGTTTTTTTGCTTTTTGTTTTTTTTCAACGAAAAATACAAATTTTTTTTAGACTAACACAGAATAGATTGATTGACCGTTATATAAAATTAAAAGTATTTTCTCTCTATTTACAATTGTATAAATAATTTTTTTTTTTTTTTTTTTTTTTTTTAATCATTATTTTTTTTGTTATTGTCTATTCATTCTTTCAGACCCCATTGGCTAAGGTCATATCTAGTGCGATGCTAGCGACGTCCCGTTAGGGTTGCTTTACGTTATTTTACGTTATTTTACGTACGTTACTTTTCGGAAAAAATCGTAACATTACAATTTTTTTGAAACTGTGTTTTCAAGGGGAAGGGGGTAACCTTGAACAGTTGTGATCACTGAAGCTGTACGGTGTTCGAGAGCTTCTATGGCAATTGAGGAGAATCTTAATCCAGATGTAAAGAACTTCATGTATAATGTTGATATATTATGTTTGTTATCGTGGATGTTCAGAAAGTTTTGAAAGTTTCAAAAATGGCGTTAATTTTGTGCAAACTTTATTTATTTGTTAAATTTATTGGAAGATTTAAATATCTTGGTTCATTCGCGTTAATTTTCTTCGTGTTAGCTAATTGCATTCGCATTGATTTTCTGGGGCGCTAATTTCCTAGAATGAAGTAATAAGGAATAGAAAATGTAAGCCTTATTTCAAAGACTTTGATTAATTACCTTCAGAATGGCGGGAAGGTTGATGAATGTGTCATCATCACTTTTCATGAAGAAATCAAACTCCATATTGAAAGACAACCTATAAACATGTGATGAATATGCACAGGTTTGCAAAAGGTATTCATGTCATCGATTCAAAAATAAGAAGCACTGAAAGTCACAATAATAAGAAAAGGCTACGATCTGCATTGGTGCTTGCATTGGCCTAACTTACCACGAATAAAATAGCAGCATTTTTCGCGGTAAATTACGGTAAGTTTCAACCGTGGATACAAAAACTAAATCATTATGCTTGCTTTCTTCCTGACGTAACTTTCTTTCTTCAGCGTCGGCATACTGTCGGAAGCTTTCCTCGTCAATGTCGGTGTAAAATTTTGAACTGTCGTGTAGGTTAGCATCTATTCATTAACAATATAATACTCTAAGTATTATAGTGAGTTATATTTGTGATTAGATTTGATGAAAAAATACGTTACTTGAAGCGGAAAATTTGAATGACACGCCATGGAAATAGCATGAAGATTTTATATTCGACACAAAGTACTCAGGAAATTTTCCTCGTTCACTTCCATATCGATAACCCTACATAAATAAACGGGAAACGTTTAAAGTAACTGCATGTAGCGATGTCACCAATTATACTTTATTTCATCAAATCAACTAACTAAAACTCACCTTTAAAAAATGTAACATTCCATTTTCTTTATCGTGACTACACTCAAAGCCTCTTAACATCGGATCGTGCTTGCTAGACCCTTCAACTACAAGACAACCACGGAAACCCTACAGCAATACATACATCGACTGAAATGAAAAATATCTTCTTGTATTTCCATACAGTAGGTTCACTCACTTTTGGTAAAATAACGTTGTTAACGCCCTTGTACCGAAAACCGTCCGTCAAATTCCCGCCACTGAATGGCGTATAGATAACTGATAAAATCTGATTCTAAAAAATAGGAAGGTAAGGTTATTTTAAAAAAACTCTGAAAGAAAACCCCGAATATCAATCAAAACTCTCAAAATGAAATTTGCACTTCTAATCGGAAATTACACATCACACTGTCACCATGACAACAATCACGCTTGTCTTCCACTAAAACGATGTGACAAGATGCTTAAAGGAAGAGGTATATGAACGAACATTTGCGATCAGAACAAACTTAAAAGATAGAAGGCTTAAGTTATTATGAAAATTTTCTGGATGCGCCTCAGAAGTAATATTATTAACTTTTTATACCTGTGATAATGCATCATAGATCATAACTTGTAAACCATTTTTAAACCCATCTCCATTGTGATCATATAAACCAAGCTCCAACACAGATAAATCATGCAGAACCTACACATGACATATAAAGTCAGCCTTAAAACAAACAAATCATATCTAATTGTTGCCACGAAAATAATTAATATTTTATTCGAACCTCGAAGTCCAATCCGATTGGTTCATCTTGTATAAAGGGTTCGAAATGGTAAGGAGGCCACGTCAAATTATGAGTGAATAACACACCTAACAAAGAAAGGATTAAGGAAGCCTGATCAAACAACTACTGTGATTAATTTACACCGCTAATCCAAATCACCACATACAGCACTCTCTTACTAACAATGAAAAGGAAGAGGGCGATACGAAGAAAGAGGGTTGTACGAAGAAAGAGGGCGGTACGAAGAAAGAGGGCGGTACGAAGGAAGTGTTGGTAAAGTAATCTGTACCTGTAGGAAAGTTCTGCAAATTATCCGCTTGACATGTATAAGGATTTACTCGGTATTCATCAGGAACTGTGCACGGCTTTGACGCAACAATAAAACGTACTGCGACGCTAAACACGAACAGCAGACGGCTTAGGAATAAAATTACTACGTTGTTACTATGACCGGTAGTAGACTGTCTGACGTTCTACCTGTCAGAAACATCTTGCTTTGCCAATCCCTGGCGCAATACACTTCTTTGAAGAAAATGATCTCGCGAAGATAAAATTCCAAGTACAACACGGTAACGCTTTCCTTAAACAAAAAAAGTATCACTTATTAATTAGGAACGTCTTAGCAAAAATAATTAAGTTTTGTAATCTTATAAGATCGGAATTGTCACTTTCTATTAACATGATTTTTCAAATGTCATGAAAGGATTAATATACATTATCTGAACTAGAGACGGCCTTTTGTTCGTCCCTGTCGGTCCGCAATGCAAATCACAGAAACTGGATTATCATCATATTGAAGAAACACCCCATTGACGTCATCAAAGATTCAAAGCACACTGAAACTCCCTGCAGCTTCACTACATTTTAGAAACATAACACTTACATATTTCATACTGGCAAACATTTTTACATAGGCTAAACTTATTCTTTAAATGGAAACGGGGCTAGTGATATGAACACCATGAAAATAAGAGCATTTACTTTGTCAAAATGAATTATCAAGCAAGTTCCTTAACTTCAAAACGTTTTCTCGTGACCAGGTTTCAAGAATGTGTGAAAAAATATTCTATCGCTAACCACTGACGTGGTCATATGTGCTTCAAAGGCTGTTTCATGTATAAGCATATTCCTACCTTTATGAGGAATCCTTTCGTGAAACCATAACTTGTAAACAATAGCAATAAGAGAAACAACAACAGTTACCCATAACCATGGACGCATTTACCCTAATCTATTTCCAAACTAAACATCAAAAAGAATAAAATTGGTTTCTATGGTGACCTCATGAATTTCTTTCGCATGGAAAATAATTTGAACGGTTTCATATCAGACATCAAGACAATAAAATTGATGACATGAAAATTAGTTTGTTTATGTAACAGTCATGTTGTTCTTATCACATGACATATTTTGATTGCTGTCAAGGCAAGAAAACAAACAATGCATCATCATAAGTAATTTCATCAAAATAGAAAAATTTTCTACTTTTTTTAAATGCATTATTTATGATCAGCCACTTAAAAAAACGATTCTCTATTGTGACATTACATAATTAATACAGATTGTTTTTGCAGCGACTAAATAATTTATTCCAAAATTTCACCGTTCAAATTGCCAGAGTTTTAGGAGATAGTTTTTTGTTTTTCAAACATTCCTCAAAAGAAAATACACTTAAAAATAAAACAAAGAATAATGATGAAAGTAAAGTAAAAAGAAACAATGTAGAAGTGAGAAGATAAATTATCACAGAATATCTTTAATATTATCCCATAAACAGAATTTTTAAACAAAAAAAATACTATGGAACAAACAGGCACTTCTGTATTACAATATTAACAATAAGACTAATTGTTGAAATACTATCAAAAACCTGGTTTGATAACATTATGTTATGATGTTTTTCCCAATATTGGAAAAAAAAATCTATTAAGTGATCCACTAGGTTCACACCCATGTGTTAAACAAGTGAAAAACTACATGTAAAAACCATGATTGATCATAAATGTTGATAACACTTGCATAAGTTGATGTTGCAAAACCCATAAATAGGAAATACAAAAAAATACAACTCATTCCAAGATTTCCCTTTGTTATAGTGTCTCTTTGCCATACGCTCAAGATTAGAAAACAGCATACCAAAAAAAACTTTTAAGAACATGTACAATTTAAAAAACCAAAAAAAGTAACAATACTGAATTGCCTAAACATATAACATTTATTTGCTCAGCAAGCTGCCATCACAAAATGACACAACACTTTTTCTTAACACTGATGTCTGTCGATTGTGTTAGCACTTTATTTTTTTGGTTAGTGGCAGCTGTGTTGTGGCTGGTGTGTTTTTGACCACTCTCTATATCAATGTCATTTAAATCAGTCTCATCTTTGTCGTCATGTACGGAAATAACCACATCATTAGTCTTTGCGATGGGAGATCCTAAAAAGTTTTCATAGCAAATGATAGTATCTTGGAAACTGAAATTAATGTGTCATCACAAAAAATATGTAATAATATATTCACTGATCTTACTTTGCACTGTTGGGGATGAATTGGCAGAAGATTCAATAGTGATTTTCTCTTCTACCGGTTTATATTTTATTAGTGTGCTTGCATCATTTGCACTTTGTGTTTGGATAGGCTTTTCTTTCTCATCTGGTGTTGGAACTTTCGGGGAATTGGCTTGCACATTATTTGTTTTATCCTCCTCCTCCGTATCATCGTCCTGCAAACAGAAAATAATAACTTTTAAAGCATCTTCTACTCTTGCTTCAAAGATATTTATTTTCTTCATTATCAAGAAACTCTAAAAAACAATGTTGTGAAATAAGGAGTTAAACAATACCTAAATCATCTATCTATAATATTTTCCATGACATTATCATTGAGGATATTCACAAGCATTGATGATTATGTAAAAAAAAAAACACAAACCGTTTTAATGACAACGTGTAAGAATTCAGGATTTTGTCGAAAGATTCCTTCTTGTTTAGCATCATTCAGAGATATTTTGTGTTTTTCAACAATACTTGATCTCCTCACAGATAATCTAGATAGATGGAAATCAAATTAGATTGAAATTCCAATGTGACATGAAATAATTATCCAATTAAAATGATATCTCCCATACGTTCTTGAGCTATTGCTCTGACTTCGTTTCAGCTCTTTCGTCTTATGTCCAGATTCTTTTAACTCAATGATCATATCCTGAAGTTCCTCATCCTCTGTCAAGTCTAAATTGTCAACAGTAAAAGATTTCAGTCAATAAACAATCCTAGTCTAATAAGCATTGTAAACATATAATTTATCTCTCTACATAAAATATGCCTGACCTATTGGTGTTTCTCCATCATTAGTTACTGCATCTAAGTCAGCACCATGTCGTACAAGAATTTCAATAATTTTATCTTGCCCCCAGCAAGCAGCTGCATGTATAGCCTGCCAACAGTCATTGTCGACTTCATCAATACTTGCACCATGATCCAATAAATATTCAACAACTTCCTCATAACCATTTGCAGCAGCAATATGCATCTAAACAAAAACATGTCTCTCGTTTGTCTACTGACACATTTCACGTTGTGCGGACAAAAACAAAAATTCAGAACTTACAGCTGTTTCACCATGTTCCCCCCTTACATTAAGATCTCTTCCATTAGCAACACTATCTCTTAGGTCAGCTAACATCAAGTTAGCAGTCTCATTTCGAATTGCTTCTAAGTCCTCTTCTGAGTAACCTATTCAAATATTTTAGTTACTGAAATAACAAAAGTGATAAAAATAAAAACAAATTAGTAAAAAACTAACTAGAGTATACCTGCTTTGGCCATTTCTTCATCAAGAAACATTTCAATATCCTCATTATCTTCCACAAGATCTATTGGCATGTTTCCATCGGTATTTATTTGCACCAAACTTGCACCATTTTCAACTAAGTATCTCACAAGTTCATAATTTCCACAAGCAACTGCTGCATGCAAAGGTGTCCACAAGTCTGCATCTTTAATGTTAAGGTCAGCCCCATTTTCTACTAATACGCCTACAACATCAACACAGTCTTCAATAACAGCCTAAAATAGAAGCTTGGGGATAACATCCTTAACTAAGAATGTGGATTTTTATGAACATACAATTATATAATTATTGACATTCTTTCTTCTGTTGAACTTATTGTTGAATCTAACACTACATTAAGATCACCCTTGATAATAATGTGTTGTGCAATGATATTAAATAAATAAAAATTAAAGTCATATTCACCTGGTGTAAAGCACTCAAACCATCCTCATTCTGTAAATTTGGACTGAAGTGACTCTTTAACAGCTCTTCAACTGTAATAATAAATACAAACAATGTGTTTTGCCAATAAATGTGCTTACACACTAAGAAGTGATTAGATTTTATACTTCTGAATATATGAATAATTTATATTGTATTTACAACTTCATAATTTATATGTTATTATTAATGATATTTAATATTTTCATTTACTAATCTGAATAGCTTTTACTTTTTAGTTAGTTTATTTTAAAGTAGGTCCACATCAGTGCTATTTCACTGCCTATTGTATATATACGACCTTCTATACCAAATAAACAAATAATAATAATAATAATAATAATAATAAAGTCAAAATATATATGATAGATATATAAAATAACAGATGTGGCTATAACAGTATTATATGCAATATTTTCTAGGTACTAGGAGTGGCTGTTGCATATTTGCAAAGCAGCAGAATTACATTTTAGCCCAAAAAAACTTATTCAGAATTAGGGAATTTTTCAAGTGGTGCGAAGGTGCAGATTCATGAATATATACCGTAAAGCTTCGAATAAACACCCCTTTCTTTTAAACTCTCCCTGAAAATGAAATTATTTAATAAACGCTCCCTACCCCTAATTCAACCAGATGGGGCCAAAGGTGGCATTATTCCGTGCTTTAAAAAATGGAAAGAAATGCAAAGAAGGAGCTAATCTTCTCAAACATTGAACCGTATTATTGCAGGATGAAGAGATTAACAATAACCCTTTTGTTAGATCCAAAGACAATGTCATTGATGCTGCACCTGAATCCAATATAATTGAGGAAGGTGATGTTGACGATGATATTATTGTAGATTAGTTTGACCTTGTATAGACTTTGCTTGTTATTTGGAAAATACACTATTAGACTTTTAGCATTCTTTTTTGTCCATATATATTTCTAAAATTTATATAAAGAACGCCTCCCTCTTTTAAAGGCCTCCCTCGAATAAACGCCCCTAAAAAACTTCGAAAAAGTTAATAAACGCCCATGGCGTTTATTCGAAGCATTATGGTAAGTGATTTTTTATTGGGAAGATCTATAATTGATAAAGATAACATCTATCTATCTATAATTTAATTTAATTTTAAAAGACCAAAAACTACTTATATATACAAGGTCATATTGTACCAGAGGTGATTAAGCATGGTTCAATAAAAAAATTATTCAGTCACTTGTTTTTATATGTTGCTTCTAGTTTTTTTTGTGTAAGGCTTCAAAAAGTTCAGAAATGTTTCAGTAACAATAATCAATACTGAGTTCTACTATAATTGATAATAATATATACTCTCTGAAAAGTTAACATTTAATACCATCTGATCTTTAGTATGTACTTGAGTAACTATAGATGAGTTTCTTAGTGACGTAATGTTTATAAACACCAGTGTTCTTTGCTCGATAATTACGGTATATTGCAACATAGAATATCATTAATCAAGTCATTTTCCTGTGAGTATGCGCACGCAGCCTCGCAGGAAATAAAAGTCTCTTTATACACTTCAAAATGTTGTCACTTTATTTGGTTCTCTGGAGTCCCCTTAAAGACAATCGACATTAGAAAGTTTCAATACACATTAGCACTTCCTATCTATTTTCATACATTGTATTTGATGTTTAGTATGTACAAGGTATAAAAGTGTAATTAACATTGGAAACTCGTCTATTAGTCTCCATGCTTGTTTTAATTTTTTGGCATTTGGATTGTTTAGGTAGTATTATGTACCATTAATTTGTTAATTTAATTTTTGGTTTTTATTTGGATAATTTAGATTTGTATATATATTGTGTTTGTAAAATTAATAAATTTTAAGAAGCTGTTCCCCCTTAGTAGTAAAAAGCATTGACAGTATATATATGTAATACAAGCACCTATACAATTTTTCACTAAAAAAAACAAACCTTCTTCAGCATCATTTCTAGCTGCTGCTTCAATTAACTCAATATTATCTTCAAATCGTATATTTTTATTATGTGATGCTGTCGTTTTCGGGTA
Organism: Turritopsis dohrnii; assembly: GCA_027922465.2. Taxonomy (NCBI): domain Eukaryota; kingdom Metazoa; phylum Cnidaria; class Hydrozoa; order Anthoathecata; family Oceaniidae; genus Turritopsis; species Turritopsis dohrnii. Next base: position 97,932 of record BQMF02000152.1, on the reverse strand, counting down.
TAAATCCACATTATTTTGGTGTCTATCATAATTTTCCAATTGTTCTATTCGACGCTCTTTAGCATGATTAAGTCTTTCTTCAGGTGAATAATTTTCAAGAGCATTAAGTTCATTTATCAGTTCTTGATGTTCTAACTGTTGAACCATTTTTGAGTCATTGACTTTACAAATTTTTACATACACACATTTATTAAGAAAAGACACAAACAATATAAACCTACAATTAAATTTAGTTTATCAATTTATATTTAGCTAAATCCAGTTACGGTCATGTGATCCGTTGTTAACATGTAATTGTTTTTTACTTCTCGAAAAACAAAAATTCTTCTTTCCCAAAGAGAAGAAATCATCAAATATAAAACTTCTAGTAATCCAAAGAAAGGCTAACAAGGGTATCTTGCAATATTAAACATCGGTTGTTTCTTTTTATATGTGAAAACTCTTTCACAAATCGTTTGTCTGAAATGATATACTGCCAACACATGAGCGCCTCCTTTGAGATTGAACTCCTCATTTGCGCCATTCAGTCAGCCATGTTTGATTGGGCTATCCTTACGATAATAATATTTTACAGAACATGCAATTACTGAGAAGGTGTGCGCAGAAGGAGAGAGATACTTTATTCAAAACATCGCCGGAAAAAAATTGAATTTGAAAGCTACATTCAACGTTCAGTTATATAAAAAAATCTATGCCGAATAAAATATTCATATTCGCTCATTGAACAAAATTTGGCGCTGAAATTGGACCAGTGATCTGAATGGAAACTCAAAGCAATGCAAACAGAGACGTCTATCTCATTTAGTTTCGATTTCGTTTCTATAAATGCTTTTAATAATGAGTATAAAGATAAACAAAAGTCCAAAGTGACTCATTGATGACATAAATAATAATTGATCTGACGTATCTTGAAACAATATTGAAAAGAATCTTATTGTGAGAAGACTTCTACAAATAACAGAGATTACAAGGTTTACAAAATTTATGGCTTTATAGACAAAAAAAAGAAGAAGAAAAATTTAGAATAGTGGTTGTTCATTCATTGACAATGTTTGCTCGCTTGATGTTGGTAACAGCTTCGACAAAGTCATTTTGCGTTACATTGTGTCTAGACCGTGAGCCACGAATTCAACGGATCGTTGAGCGAAGAAGCGAAAACGATGTTCTTGTTCGTATTGTTTTTGTAACTTCGCTAGTCTTCAGCCCTTTCTTCTCCGCGATTGATTCCGCCAATCTTGCATAAAATGTAGCACATTCGCGCCCCATTGCACCATTTGCTGAGAAAACGAGTGGGGTGAAGGTCCCGTTTTCCACCTGTAGTACACGTTCGTTGTAGCTTCGTTTCTTCTCGTTCTCGTTCCTTGAGAAGCATTTGGCAAGTTCTAGGTTCCTGTATCTCTGGGCGTTTAGGTCAAAGACCCTTGTGTCAAAGAATGCCCGTTGACCAGCAGCCCAGAAACCCACTGCGCTCACATCAAGTCTTGCTTCTTGGCTGGTGTTTCCTGTCCTCGCTTGTAGTCTCTCGCCATCCATTTCCGCGAGCATTGGTTCCACTTTGACGTCAGTACACACTTCATCCAAAAGCTCGGCAGTCACATCTCGTATTTCATTATGGCGGAGAGTTATGAAGCCACCTTTCTTACAGGATAGGGCGTGAGCTATATCGAATCATGCTCCACAAGCGCAAGTCGTCGGCATTCTCTCCATGGACCAGCCGTATCTTATTCGAATCGCATCTCTGAACTCTTGCTTTGAAAGGTCAAAACCATATTCCTTGATTGAGAGCGAAATGATCCAGTTGGAGACGCCTTTTTGAGTGGTTGCATCTGCCCTTTGTTTTTCTTCGGGTGACATTTGTTCCAGGAGTGTGTTCAGCGTTTGTTGTTGCTTGCGTTGACGTGCGCTTTTTATTTGCGATTTTGTTTTTGTATCGCCATCGTCAACTATGTTCAAGATTTGGTTTTGAAGACTTTTCGTTATGGCTTGCAAATTGTCGAATTCTTCGTCAGCACATTCACTGAAGATTTTCAAGCCCAGACCCCCGAGGCGTGGCGGCAGAGCAAGTAGTTGACGATCACTGTCGCTCACGATGTGACCGCCTGTTATCGCTGGGATGTATTTTTGTCGGATGACGTTGTCGACCCTCGACAGTTCTTGCTGGATTTCTCGTACCGTACGCATGAAATATGTCAGCTTGTGTTGGTATCCACTGACAAAGCACGCATAGGCCGCTTGGCGTTGCGTGATGGTGATTTGTGACAGGAGTGTGATTTCTTCGATCCATTCATTGACTTTCTTCCGAACGTAATTTGTTCCAATCACTGCGCCCAAGTGTTTTTGACCATCTGCGGATATCTTGATGTTGGTTCCGTTAAATGCTCTGGTCGCACCCTCTATTCGATCAGATTTGACGATGAGCCACGACTTTGAAGGTTGTGGTGCGTATCCGAATTGAGGTCCGTTTATGAGCAGAGCATCAAACTAAATGTGTAGTGCTTCAAGCGTTCCGGCTGCCGTTATATCATCTGCGAATGCAACGTCTTTCTCATTCGTCGTGACATCGGACATCCGTTCAAGCAAGGGAGTTGCTAGTGGATCTCCTTGCGTTGTTCCTTCGTCTGATTTTATTTCCACGCCACCAATTACGAAAAGGCGTGCTGGAATAGAGTAGCAGTTTCTGATATAGGTAGCTACCACAGGACAAATGATGCCAATGTTATGCAGGAATACTTTACGATTCAGACTGTTGAAGGCATTTGCCGCGTCCACCAAGAGTACAGCATCGGTTTCTTTTTTTTGCGAACATTTTCTTCATCGTGTGGATGGCTGCTTCACTTCCTGCTTTGCGTCCATACATCTGGTTTTTCGAGCATGAATTCACTACGTCTGCTTTGGTTACGCTCATGACGACTTTCCCCCTCCGCAGAACTTCACCGACTCCAATTGGTCTCACACCGGGATTTTTATCTAACGGTACGAGTCGTGAAGCCATTAGTGCTGTGAGGGAGTTGTCGGTTACTTCCGTTGTGCATAGGGAGCGTATCACGGTCGCGATGGTCGTTCGAAGATCACTTCCGGCACCGTAGTCTCGAGAAGTCAGTATCCGGCGCCACGCATCTGCGTCCATTCTAGATGGGCCAGACCCACCTTTTGTTAGTTGCGCTGCTTTGAAAATGACGTCTTCGTCTATGACGTCATAAATTATTGGTTCGACGGTTGGTTCTGGACCTTGCAATAGCGAATCTTCGTTCGAGTCCTTGGCTCTGTTGGGTGTTTTGCCTTAAGTGAGCTGATTGTTTCGTCGTCCAAGGGCAATATGCCTCCGTGCATGTTGTTTGTCAGCAGTTTTATAGCCCCATTCACGTTTCCTTTCTGCATTAAGTCGCGGAACTTTCTGGATAGCGTAGTCAGGTTTTTTTCGTTGTTGGTTTAGGTAGTCGCGTCTGTAGCGTATCAGCTTCTCTAAGAAGTTGCATGAATTCACCGTTATTCCATAATTTGAGGCGTCTCTTGAGTGCCTCCACAGGATCTTTGCTCTTCGATGATTTAGATGGTTTTTGGAGCAGCAGTGCTGGCATGATGTTGATTGCAGTCATTGCAATTTCACGTAATGTTGTCTTTTCGATCCACGCGTTTAACAACCGGGTGATTTCTCGAATGTATTCTTTCCCTGTTGTGCTTTTTGGAAGCATAAATATGTTGCGTTTCCAATAGACGATCCTCTCATAGCATCCGATTGATAGCTTCGACTGAAACAATATTTGCGTTCATTCATAATATGCATTTATTTTCTTCGCACAATGAGTGAAAGAAGTAATTTGGGCTTGAGGTTTGAATACACGTTTTTTTTATAAGAAACCAGTTTATAAGAAACCTACATGTAGAATCTCGAAAAATTAAGAAACTTTTACAACTACATTTTTATGACTATTTTTGACTTTAGGACACCCGTGGTGGAGTAAAGTATTTAAAATACCCGTGGTTTCTCCTCCTCCTCCTCCTACTACTCCAAGTTATGAACGATTTCGTGCAGCGCTTACCATGACATCCTTGCCGAATTGGCAAATTCGGCCAAATTCGGACTTCCAGTTGTCCAATTTTCATGAAATTTTGCACAGAGCACAATTGAAAGGTGCTGATTTCGAATTCGACAATGATTTTGCCAGGTTTGACTAAAATTGGGCAATTTAGGCCAAATTTGGACCAAATTTTGAAAGTTCTTCAATTTTCATGAAATTTTGCACGGATCACATTTGAAAGGTGCTGATTTCGAATTCGACAATGATTTTGCCAGGTTTGACTAAAATTGGCCAATTTAGGCCAAATTTGGACCAAATTTCGAAAGTTCTTCAATTTTCATGAAATTTTGCACGGATCACATTTGAAAGGTGCTGATTTTGAATTTGGCAGTCATTTTGTCAGATTTGACCAAAATTTGGCAATTCTGAAATGTTGTATTTTTGAGACTAGATATGTATCGTTGTGTTATGTCCTGAAGTCTTCAAGCCAAGCGGCTTCTTGTTCAAATAAGAAACTTTTTTTCATACGTATTTACATTCTTTTTCCGTGGTAAAAGTTGTAAGCCGTCATAGAAAACTTTTATCTAAAAGAAGTCATTACATTGCAGTGAAAAAAAATCGATTCGATTAAATTGGACGATTTCAATGGAGTTGATGTCATTTTATTAGATTAGAAATATTACTTTTATGACTTTGATATTTGTTACATAGTTGATATTTTGTTAAGATTTTGTGTTGTGCATCTCCACAACGAACTTCAATACAGTGGACTCTCTATAATTCGACTTTCCACTACTCGAACTCCCCGTAAATCGAGCTGAATCATTGGGTCCCTTCTTTTCTTATGACTATGGTCCCTTCAAGCTAAAACCTAGTAGAATCACTCTCCATAAAAGTTAAATTTGACTGACTTTTGGTTTCTTATTTTTTGTTTACAAGAGATAGGAAATCAAGATACAAGATTAACATATTAAACCGATACGAGGCTGATAATTTTCAATTCGCCACACTTAAGAAAACAAATAACTGCATATGAAAAAATATCAGGCAAATATGAATGCGATGCTTCCTTTGAACCTCCATGAATCATAAAGACCGGGAAATTTTGATAGGGTTAAATTAATTTTTCTCGACACAGTGGTTTATGAAAAAAAAACGAGTTCTTTTCATTTTGGTACCCATATACAGCAACTGAATATTCAAAGTTTATATTCAAAAACCTAATACAGGTCATTAAGTACTCCATATTGGTGACGATAATCGAATTCTTGGAAACACCGACGAAGGCAGTTTATTGTTGCTTGTTTTTCAACTGCGCTCTCTTCGTCGTGACGGCTTGAAAGCCGGATTTTATACTTTGTACGGAACAGCGGGATCCACACGTCTCACATTGCAGGAAAAATAATCGAGTTTCTTTATGTAAGATCGTCTCGGCTGATCGGCAAGTATGACATGTAACATACTCCTCTAAAACAATATATCGTATATCATATAAATTTATCATATATATATATCATATAAATATATCAGCGTTCCCCGTAAACATGAATAAGTTATTTGCGAGACATTTCCTATCCGCCAGACATTAACAACGAACAGAAAGGAAGAAGAAAAAACTTTTTATGGCTTAAGGTAGGGTTGGCTTTTCGTCCATATTTTGATCATGACAGCACACTGGCCTTCGGAGAGGAGACGCTTTCTTTCTGGCAGTAAGTCAACTACTAGTTGCAAGTCGACGGGAGGAAGAACCGAATGGATACAAAACTCCCAGTTTCTTACTTAAGTGGAACGGAAATAATTTTTAATAATGAAAACCTTCGTGAAATTTATTCATGACCAACATCGTGAAGGAGTTCCTGATATGGACGAAAGGTATTGAGGAAATAAAGTTCGCCTTTACAACCTCTGTACGATATTTGATATAGATGTGTCATTTTATCACTTACTAATATATCTCTTCAAAACGTTTTCTATGTGTTTTTGTTGAAACTTCCCCTTTATTATGAGTTGGTTAGTACCATCCACCGTTCCACTAGAAAAATAAACAGCAACACATGAAACGAGAAATGAAACAATTGAACTCCTCACTAAAACAACAATCAGAGTTCAGTTTCAAAACAGTTATATGACCTGCTTTCAGAGAGATTGCCACTTGCTCGCAGTTAGCAGCCATTCTTCAAGATAATTAAATAATTACTACGAATCAAATTAAGAGTAGAGGTTGGTTAGAAGAAGCCTTCCCATGCCAATTCTGAGATAAACTGATTTGTAAGTCACTAAGGGATGTAGAGAAGTAAAATTATACCAACCTAGTCCCCAGTTCAGCTAATAGAAAAGCCAATAAATGTTTTGGCTGTCTGTGTAATATCTTACAAATGTCGGTGAAATTTACAAACGATGTCTTTTTAGTCCCAACACGAACCACCTGTGGAGGTTTCATTACAAACTTTCTTTTGCCACCTTCAACCATGTTAGGATTCTTAGCACGCATTATATCAAATACTCTTTTTAAAAGCTAGTAAAGAAACATAACATTGAAAAAAATTTTAGTCTCGTGCTTCCATTCTATTTTAGATGGTCACACAGGAACTGGACTTAAAACTACATCTCAGTTCAAGAAAAATATTAGTCCAGTCCAGTAGTATAAAATGTTATTGCAGCTCTGATGAAAAAGATTGTAAATAAGAAAGATTAATTCTTAAGAATTAGATGTCAGGGTTGTTAACGATGTGCATCCTATACATAAATGCAAGCAACAACTTTCAACTAGAATACAAGCTGTATCAGGTGATTCCATATTTTACCAGTATTCACAAACTGAGACATTATTAGACCTCTCACAACATTCATTGTATGTGTTGAGATAAAAAATATACATATAAGAGCACATTCAAAAATAACAAACAGTCAATTACTTTAAACTGAAGTTTAAAGTAACAAAGATAAAAAGTGATCATTGAATCATCCCTAGCTCAAACAAAGAACAATTGATTGAATAATGCATAAATTTTCAAATACCTCCTCGTATGTATATTCTCGTGTATCATCTTCAGTTGGTTCATTAATATTTTCATCTGCAAGTAATAGGAATGTAGACATTGAATATTGCAATATTTCACCATCTTTCATTTGCATGTAGACATTGCCATAATTTTGAAAACTCTGAGCAATACAAACAAAAATTTACCTTTTGAATGCTGATCTTGCTTTTTCACATCTGTCTATACACACAAAACAAAACATAATGAACACACAGGATTTTTTTGGAAGACAATGAGAGAAAGGAACATACTGGCAATGCTTCTCCGATACTATCCATCCCTAATAATCCAGTCCCTCTCTTTTTCTTCTTCTTTTTCTTCAAACTGGAAAAATCATCTAAGTCCAAATCATCTGAAATAGTTGGTGCTTTTTCACTTTTGACCTGTTTTTCTTTTTCACTTTCATCGTCAGCAACTTCTTCCTTTTTCGTTTCACTTTGTGTTGCAGATTGCTCACTAGCAGCATCCAAGTCATCCAAGTTGATTGGAGCCTTCTTCTTTTTCTTCTTCTTCATGGTTGGATCAAATAACTAAAGTATGATTAAAAACAGAAAAAAAGTAAGAAAGTTTTTTACAATATCTTATATTAATATACTAAACAATCATACATTCAATGTAGCTATTTTATATTTTTTCAAGTGCTTCAAGCAATCATTTATCGCGTAGATTATTTCACTTATACTACTGAAAACTTTGGAATGCACACTACAGGTTACATGGGCGTAGTTTCAAATTCTTCAGCAATAGACTAGATCACTCGGTGGCAATAGACTGTTAAAGTTCTCTCCATTTATCATAAACCTTCAACATTTTTTTAAAATCCCTAGGCAATGAAATTTCACAAGTTTTTGTCATGCACATTGGCAAACTAGAAACTTTGTTTTCTTCAGCTGCATGCTCATTTTCAATGTCAGCCATATGGTATTGTACTGCAAAAACTTTATCACAAAGGTCTGGATTTGCGGAATTGAAATGATAACGTTATTTGATATTATATGTTCCAGACATCAGATTTTCAAAAAATTCATCATTCTCTTTGTCATTTATGGGCTTTGCTGACCAAACCTTTGTGATTTTCGAAAAAATCAAGTTGTACCTTTTCTCACCAGCAGCCATATTAGTTTGCTCCAAGTCACTTCCTGAATTAAAATGGTGATCTGGCTAGCATTCCTTGGTATGAAAAGTGTGTGCTCTTAGGAATTCATTTACTATAAAAACTGTGATAACCTTCAAATATGTCAATAAAGCTGCTAAGTGATCTAAGTTCTTTATTAACATCTTAATCAAATATAACCGCTCAAAATTCGATCAATAATTAAATAATAACTAATATAATTCAGTCTTGAAGTACTGAAGCAATCAACTACATGGCAATGACTCATTACTATTTTTCATTTGTTTTTTCCCTGAATTCTTAATATCTAATCCCTTTTTAAATCTACTTTCCACTAACTTGTATCTTTTTTATAAAGAGTAAATAAGAACCTAAATGACATCATAATAAACATAAAGAACAAAATTGCTTTCGTTGCTGATCTATAAAACACTGCTTGCTTCATTTTTCTTTTTGTGGAACTTTACCAAACCTGGATGCAATGATATGAAAAGAATCTATTTTTCTTCAAGTTAGCCAGAGAAGAATTAAAGGAGAATTAAGGGGTAGAGTTTACTAAAAATTTTTGGAAGTCATACAAAAACTGAGAGCCCTTTCAAAATTCGAAATCATTAAGTTTTTCCCTGAAATTTGTACCAAAAACCACAATTCGCAAAGGTTGTTGTCAAAATACTTTCTTTTCATCACGCAAATTTTCATCTGTCCGCAAATGTTTCTGCCCTTAAGTATACAACATCGTTCCTCTTATAAATTGAATGTTTGCATCTAAGTGAGAGAAATACAGCAACAATAAGATATTGGATAATATATCTGTGTCAATCATCCTGAACTTTTTCTTTGAGAGTTATCAGAATGAAACAGCAGGGTAGATCAGTTGAAAGAAAGCAAATGAAATTGAATTCTGCATATGACTTATGCCAGTGTTTGGCTTTCCTAACAATTCATGCAGAATATTGCCCATATGCAATAATCTGTAATTTCAGGGAAGAAAGGCAAACAAAATAACCCGATTATTCAATCACAACAAGAATTTGAAGGCATCTATTACAATGAAAGAAACCATCAAAGCCTTTAGACTTCGTGTTCTGTTATGCAGTTATAATATTGTAGTGATTCACTTGCTTTTTTCATTCTCATCAGTTGAGTATATTATGTACCTTTAATCGATATCTGTCATTTAAAGGCTAGTCATTCTATTTTCTGTCATGAATATTCTATTTGCATTATATGTTAAACAAATAAAAGATTTTCATTCTCAACGATCAGGGTGGCCTTGTGAAAAAAATAGAGGACTTAGGAGGACTTTAGAGGACATTTTTTCTCAATTAGAGGATTTTTTTGAAAAAAAACAACGATTTTTTAGAGGATTCAAATTTTTATTCTTGTATATATCATTTATTTATTCAAACTTTATTTTTGTATAAGAACTTTCAAACCATTCAACATCAATGCAAAAAACGAAAAATGTTTGACAGTTTGCAGCTGCCTTAAATGACAAATTATGAGTGGCCTGATAAAACTCAAACTTCAAAAATATAGGCTACTATCAAAAACATTCCATTGCGTTCTTTCTGTTACCTGAAAAAAATTATATAGGATTTTAGTGGAGATTCTAGCAAAAAAAACACTTTTTAGAGTACTATAGAGGACATTTTTCAAAAAATGGGATTTAAGAGGATTTTAGAGGAGGTGTGGCCACCCTGATGATAGGATCATTCTACAGAGATAGCCCCTTAAATGACACCTTCTTGAATTTCACACCTGACTTTAATTTCCCAGCAGAAAGTAACTGATTGGCTTGGCAATTATACATTTTGATACCATAAAACAGGGGACCTTGATAAGTAAAAATAACCTGCTAAACCTCTAAAATAATCATGATTTATTATAAGAATTGCCTTGATAATATTGTTTTACTCTCATATTTAAAGGAGTGCTTCACTGAAATTCGAAAAAAATTCATTTCAATCTATTTGGAAGCAGTATATATCATTTTGTCATGGAAAGATATTTCTTTTCTTATTTTTTGCAATTTTGTCTATTAAAATGCCTCTTATTGTTAGCTTTTCTGAATGGGTTTTAAACTTATTAAATTTTCTGACGTCATCGGAGCATATCATACATTTGTATGAAGAAAAAACATTGTACATTAGTACAAAAACATAGAGAAAATAACGATGTAACAAAAAATTATTTCCACTTTTCAAAAAAGATATTTCAAAATGGGTTGCTGCAGGATTGTTTATTGTAGTAACAACAGTTAAAAAAACAGAATTACAATGTTTTTTCTCCCAAAACATACAGTTATGAAGAAACAATGGCTACATAACTAGAACAGGCAACAACAAGCAAAGGAGTCATGCAACCCAATAACAACATTTTGGAGAACAGATTTGTTTAAACGGAGAGAAATTCTTCATTGAGCGTAACCCATTAACTCTTTACTGACAAGATATTTTTTCTACTACTTCGAAAGAGATTATATGCTCCGATGACGTCCAGAGACAGGGTTAAGAATAATGTCTTTGAAGTTTAAATAACACAATAAGTTTTAAGAAGATATATTTCGAGTACTTTCTTTAATACGTAATCATATGAGATGCATTTCAAACTTTTTATTTTTTGAGTGAACCACTCCTTTAGATTATATACATCCGATTGAATGATGATGATTTAGCAAATCAACTCATAGAAACATAGCTCTGGGGAAAATTTGACACAGTAACTTTTTTTTCAGGGTGGTGAAACTTTATGTAAGAACAGGACTTTTTACCACTGCACTTTTTCCATTACGGCTTAGTTCTTCAGAAAATGAAGAAAAAAGAAAACAAACAATTTCTACATCTTCAGAGGAGTACTGCTTTGCTAGTGATACATCCTTTTCCGTTTTGTATTAACGAGGGTCACACATGTGTGAACGTCGTAAATATCTTTTGTTTTACTAACATTCGCTGATCTTTTATGGTCGAACATTTACCGCGAATAAGAAATAGTGGTCTGTTAATGTTGTAATAATAGCGCTTAAAAACATTGCCAAATATAATTATAAGTCATTTTGGAGCTTCTCCATCATAAGCTGATTGAAGTCACCCCATAATCGATATTGTTGTTTTCTTGGAAAGATCAGGTTATTTCTCTGGAATTACAACATTAGATAATGTGAAGTTTTGCACTGAAATAGAAGGTAATGATTCCAAAAAGTTTCAGGAAGTACCGTAAAGCGGGATGACTTCGATCAGCAGGGTGACTTCGATCAGTAAAAATAAACTGTTTAAACTCTGAAATTAAAGTGCGTTTTTCGCATTTTTTAAGATTTTCATTTAGATTCTTATTGTAAAATATCACCAGAATCGTCTTCAAACGAAACAATCAATTTCTTCCGAAATTAACAACGAAAAACATCAAAATTTTCACTGCTCACATTGGTCATCGCTCTACGTCGTATTCAAGAATTTAGCCTGGACATTTTTGGTACATATGTGAAGTATAGAGGCTGAATGTAAAGAAAATTATAATATGTCTGAAAAAAATTCTGTTCTTCACCACTATATTCCGTTTTTCTTTTCCTTATTCCTTTATCGATAATATCGTGTTTATAAAAACATGAAAAAACCAAATGTTTTATATCACTATAAGTTACATATTCGCAAGAACTTCGTGAAAAGTCGTCGTATCTCATGGGAGATTTAATGACTTACCGAAGAAATTTTAATAAACGTGCTCTTTCCCCATGATGATAGATCTCAAAAATTTTGTTTGAGATACAATGAAATTTCAATGTTAATTTCGTTTCGTATTAACGAGGGTCACACATGTGTGAACGTCGTAAATATCTTTTGTTTTACTAACATGCTGATCTTCTCCAGTCGAACATTTACCGCAGATGACAAATGGTGGTCTGTTAATATTGTAATAATGGCACTTTAAAAACATCGTCAAATATAATTATAAGTAATTTGGCGCTTCTCATAAGCTGATCGAAGTCACCCCATAATCGATATTGTCGTTTTTTTGGAGAGATCAGGTTATTTCTCTGGAATTACAAGTTAAGTTAATGTTAGGGTTAGGGTCACCGAAGTCACCCCGCTTTACGGTAGTTCTTTTTTGTACTGTCAGAAAAAGACATTACTGTACGAATTTGAGACTGACGCACATAAAATAGTGATAAAATAGTACGCGTGTAGTGTGATTACGACCAAAAAATAGTTTGGAGTAGTGGTTTTGTGTGTGGAGGATAATAAACTGATGTTGCATGAAAAAACAACAGAAAGAAGTCAGCTTTGAGTATATGGATAATCACAACTATAGGAATACCTACCATATCACTGTCCTCAGCCATTTTACAGCTATTTGATTTAGTTAAATCTAAGAAAACGTTTTTCCACAACACTCATCCGCCCTTTTGTATTTCGTGCTCGTGGCTAGAATGCCGGTTCGTGTGCAGGCAAATGATTGCATCATCCTTCTCTTCTCCAAAACGAGACTGAAACCCACAAAACCCAATTTTTCGATTCATTGTCTTCCTTTACACGAATTAATTTTTGCCGGACAGAAAATCCCGCGAGATTCACCAACTCTACGTGAAAATTTCTACAAAATCTGTATTCCACAAATTCGGGATACAGATTTTCAACATTTACTTGTAAATAAAACACAAAAAGAAGTTTAATTAATAAAAAAGTTGAATTTAATGAATTTTTAGAATAGTTCCTCTAAAACCAGATAGATTTCTGGTTTAAACTTTCCTAGATATGTTTGGGTCGGTGGAGAGTTAAGGTGAGAATTCACGTAGAACACTTTCCTCTTCCTTTACGTACGGACTTATTCGATGTACACGCGATAAAAGTTTCATATAACGGAATCTTTATGAGAAGTGACACCATTCATTCAGAAAAAAAGTGTTGGCTTTAAAAAGAGCTCCAGACAATCTATTTAGACCATTTTCTACGACATGAAATACGTCAGAAGTAGGTGTCGTAAGAAGCCCGAGTGGAAGATACATCAATACAACCGTTCTATAGAGGACTGTATATCCAACTGAAAATTATTTACAAAGTTTAATTATAAGTGTCTCGTTCCAGTCCACTTAACATAACACTCCCCCACCACAATATCCATCATCAAACAACAATCAAGTCAATTAACCAACAACAAACAAACTAAGAAGTCACAATTTCTATCCACAACCTCAACTTCATGATCACTAACAAAACGTAATGGAATCCGATGATCACTGAATGATCTAACTATATCAACGTTAACATCACCAACAAACCTCAAAGAAATATCCTTCTCCTTAATCTGGCAATTCTCTACCTCACATTCGATTGGAATCAACTTATTCAAAGGTCGACGCAACTCAATCAGGCGGCCGTAATTCTCCACAATGACCGTGACCCCTCTGATTAGGCCATCGCTGCTCTGTATAATGTTCGATATACGTGCAAGCTTCCATCTTTGCTTCGGCAGTTTTTCGTCCATTTAGCAGAACGACATCATTAACAGAAACGGCATGTGTTCGGTTTCCTTTGAAATGTGGCGGACGTTATTCTCGTAAGCTTTAGTAGATAATCATTACTCCATTCCTTCCAAAAGCGATCTATAATGTTTCTCAAGTGCTTAAGTCGTGTATGTACAGGTTCTTTACTTTGCTCGTATTTGTGATCATCGTTGTTATTGAACGGTAACTGTCGTCCATATATCAGATGGTTAGGAGTTAAAGCTTGAGAAGAAACTTCATCATAAATATAAGGTGTTCGGTCGGTTGTTAGTATCAGTTCGATTTCAGTAAGGATCGTTAGAAGTTCTTCGTAAGTACAGTGAACTCTCTATAACTCGAATCCCTTTAACTCGAATCTCCCTTTAACTCGAACGATTTCGTTGGCACGGTGGGAATTTCCTAATAAACTCTCATAAAAAACTCCCTATTACTCGAATCTCTATAACTCGAAACTCTCTTTAACTCGAACAAATTCTGTGGTCCCTTGATGTATTTCCTCTCTATAACTCGAATGTCGCAGCATGTATCTAGAAGTTTTTATGATACAAGTAGGATTTTTTTCGATTGTTTTGACTCCGTAAATGTAAATGGAGTCTTAACTAATCCGAATGTTTCAAATTTACATGGTGGGGGTCTTAAATGATTCGAATGTCATTCGAACAAACATTCAAACAAAACGTAAACACGATTCTTTGGTATTGAACAGTTGGAGTTTTACAATCATGGCGTCTGTTGCTGGGACAAAACGGAAAGCAGAAAACAAGTCCTGCAAGCTGAAATATAAAGCTTTAAAGGAGTTAGAGGAAGGAACCTCGCTAAAAGATGTCGCTGCCCAATTTGGAGTTCCTAGCAGCACACTTTCAACTTGGAAAAAAAACAAGGAGAAAATATTCAAACAATATAACAGTGGGCAGTTGTCAAAACGTGTTAAACCAGAAAAATACGAGCAAGTAAACAAAGCCGTCTACAAATGGTTGGTGTTGTTGCGAAGTGAAAATATTCCTATTAGTGGACCGATGCTTAAGGAGAAAGCCCTGTAATTTCTGATTTCTTTTCCCAAGGATAAATTGTCGAGATATAATATTTGGTATTTATTTTTTAATTCTTTCCTCCCCAATCCATATAAGGAAAAAATCAAGCTTAATTGGCCATTTGTATAAAAGTTTCAACAAAAACTTGGAAAAACTCCCAACTCTCTATTACTCGAAACTCTCTATAACTCGAACGGTTTCCAATTCCCCGTGGGTATTCGAGTTATAGAGAGTTCACTGTAACTAATTTTTTCGTTAGTACTTTCTTGAAGCAACGCTTTACAGATTGTACCAATCTTTCGATGAATCCACCCTGCCACGGCGTACCAGTTAAATAAAATTTCCATTTAATATTATGAGAAGCAGCGAATTCCTGTGTTTCATTTGCGATAAATGATGATCCATTATCAGATATAATTTGCCTTGGAGATCCTCGCCTTCCAATGAAGCGTTTAAGAGCATTAATGCATGCGATAACTGAATAGTCTGTTGCAAGTTCCAAATGAATTGCTCTTGATGCTTGACATGTTATGACACAAATCCAACATTTGAAGTTCGTATTCTGTTGATCAGTAACGGGATAAACGTTTTTTACATACAATGTACCAATACATTCGAAAGCATTCGTAACAGTAACTTGAGATCTAGGTAATGCTGGAGAGATAGAATAATGTTACGAGTGGTGATCAATTCGTCGACATACTCTGCAGTCGTAGAGTATTTTCTTAATGAAGTTTCGTGCTCCAACTGTGGCATGTGCCTGTAGGACTACAAGTTTGGAAATTTGACAATCTTTTAAAAGTAGAATTTGGCATTTTGCAGAATAAGGCATATCAGTATTTGATATGCGCCATCGGCATCTAATAATAATGATTTTCGCCATCATAAAAAATGTTCAAAGTTTTTTATAAATGCGAAATGTTTTCATGATTAACAGAATTACTTTGACTCGTCGATATGAGTAGTTTACGTGATTTATCCGTTTGTTCAGCGGCGAGAACATGCCATTCATTGGGCCCTGATGGGCCTTTATACAAATTTGATACCTCGGAATTTCTTTTTCTCATCCGAGAGAAACTGTAGACAAACTTCATAATATAAGCAGGGATATGTTAAAGCGTAGCTAAAGCTACTGGCAATAAAGTGCCTAACGTTTCTTTTAATGCAAAGTTAACGAGATTTTTCGTTAAGTCTGCAAATTCAAAAATGAAGGAATCCGAATTTTTATCCCATTTTATTCCCAGAATCTTTGTACAGCTATACACGATGGATCGGTATTGAAAATCATTTGTTCTAGGTTTTCCGAATTGGACTGGAATTTACGTAAGTTAAACCCGCATCTTTCAGCATAAGCTTGCTTTTCATGAAAAAACCGTCTATTTCATTTTTAGCTCCTGTGTTGAGATCATCAACATGAAGAGATTCCTTGAACTTTTTGCGTGCGAAAATTGTTACCGCTAATAAAAATGAGGAGCTCGTAGCACCAAATAATAAGCGATATAATCGATATTCTAATAATTGATTGTTTTCAAAGTTTTCGAAATCGATATTGTCTACGTCCTTGAACCAAAGGAATCGCAAAAATTCGCGATCATCGGGGTGCACGGCAATTTGATGAAAGGCCTTTTTAATGTCTCCGACGATAGCAACGTTATGTGCACGAAATCGGATTAACACTCCTAACAGTGAAGGAGTGAGCAACGGTCCTGTAAGTAGACACTCATTAAGGGAAGGCGATTGGTTCGATTTTGCACTTGCATCAAAAACAATTCTGACTTTTGTTGTAGTTCTGTCATTATGAACGACGGCTCGATGTACCATGTCGTAACCCAGCCGGCACAGGACGTAATTAGGACGTTTCAAATTAGTTCTAATTTGGTTACGTTACTTTAGGACGTTATTACAACGTCCCATTGACGTTTTATTCTCCACGTTCTTTTTGGACGTACATGGAACGTTTTATCAACGTTTTAAAAAGGTTGACAATTTATGGAGAAACAGAAGTGGTTCCAAATACGTTGTGGATATAACCAAATTTATTCCAAAATTTATTATTAGAAAATAGCGATCCAATATATTCAATATATATATTATTTCGATGTACGCACAATGATTTCGACGTACGCACAAAGATTTCGACGTACGCACAAAGATTTTGACGTACGCACAAAGATTTCGACGTACTCACAATGATTTCGATGTACGCACAATGATTTCGACGTACAAACGAAGATTTCGACGTACACGAAATGATTTGGTGGGAAAAGGTTTATTTGTTTATTAATCTCACCAAACACATGACGTCGTTATGACGTTATTGCGATGTCTGAATTTGGTTAAAAAGTCATATGACTTCTTTATGACTTTTTCATGACGTCATTTAAAGTCATTTAATATGACGTCAGCAAGGTGACGGAATCACGGCCAAACCATGAACTAAAAGGTCGTGCTTACACCACATAAGCCTAAGATCAGTTTAGAATGTGAAATAATGGTAGTGTCGTTCTGAAATTTCGTCTGCCAAACACAAATTTCCGAACATCGCTTTCGCTAAAAAACTTGATCTGACAAATTTATTTCCCTCATTCTCCTCAATTTTATTCCCTGCATCATCTTATTTTTATTTCCAGTGTGCATGTTTTGCACATCCTCTCCTTCTCGCGCCTGGTTTGTATCGATTGTGAGTGGCTTACCACATGGCTCAAAAACAAAGCAAAAGCTTTTCGGTATGTTATATCATCATCAGTGCTGTTTACCGAAAGCTTTTGCTTTGTTATTAAAAACTTGTTGTTTTTTATTTAAATGATTCACATACATGATGGCAAAAATATTAAATAACTATTATATATTGAAAGTGACGGAATTTAAATTTAATCGTAAAATGTCATAATAAACAGCTGTGAGAAGATTTTTATTTTTCTTTGCAGTTTATACAGAATATGCGACATGCTTTTTATTTATTTCTCCCCTGAAATAATAAGTTTGTTCACGGTTTACTCTGGTCTGACCATGTGGTAAAAAAAAGATGGTAGTTATTCGATCGACAAGGTTTGTTTAGAAGGCTTCCATTCAGCATGCAGCCAGATAACAAGACTTTTCTGGAAATGTATAATATAATGGCTTTCACAAATTTTTGAAATGTTGAGACATAGTAGATGACGCAACAGGCGATTAGAAATCGAAAGGTTCTTGTTGAACACGAAGAAGATAATGTTGAAAATATAATACTGTTCCACAGGGGAGAATGATGATGGTGATTATAATTTGAGTATTGATGATGAAAATTTGAAGAAGCCTTCATGATGAGTGTTTCAGGTTACACAGCACGCATGATGATTCTGGTACTAGATGCTTATCAAAGCTTGGTAAGTTAATGCTAGTGTATTTTTTATTTTGGATTTTTTTTTAATTTTTACCTTACTGATGTCATGACTATGTTCAATAAAAGTTAATTTCAAGTGTAGTTTGCACAAGCTTTCAAAAAAAATTATCTTTAAAAAGCAATGTTAAGCTGTAATGTTATTTTTCAGCTTTCTATGGTGTCAAGAAAAGGTTGTAAAGATGTGAGAGAGAACAAATACAAATATATATATATTATATATATATCGTTATGGTAAGTATGTTCGTTTTGTCATTAAGAATCACTAAATTTTAGTCTGGAAGCGGAGGCGTAGCTGGAGCTCAGTGAAAATTTGTGGAGGAGAGCTTAGTCATTTAAATTAGAACAGAAAAACGTGCAAGTAACCTAATCGATACATAAGACTGAAAAGAAATATCACAATGTTTTATTGACCCTGAATACGCCTATCGTAAGAGTAGGCTAGTTGACCTAATATCAAGGATGTGACACCAAAGAACAGACGGCCCCACAAATTCAAGTGGTTTCTTGCTTTTTTCATCAAAGACAAGGGAGGGATAATATAAGAAAATACTTTTACTTATAATGTATCCCATTTCTACAGAATCTTGGTTAATAGGGTCGTGTTGTATATATAACAATATTCTAGACTAATTTTTTCGTTGATTGAAGGAGACATAAAAATGTTTATTCAATGTTTCTGCACTCCATTTTTAAGGCTAACTAATGACGATTGCATTGCTGTTTGAGTATAGCCTTGGTGGCATAAAGAAAAATGAAAACTTGTAGCCATATATCATGTTATTGCATGTAGGTATGTATTTATTTAATTTTATTTTACATACAATTTTATCCATCACAATTTTTACTTGTAGGAGTATATGCTTTCTTAAGATTTTAAACCTGTGTCATGGATACTACTGAAAGTAATGTGGCTCTGTTTTGAATAAGACATTTTGTTATCATTTTATATTTTTATTGCTTTTTCTCTCTTTTAGGCGATTTACTGGCTACTCAGAACTCTGGACATGAGTAAATAAAGCGCATATCAATGTTTTGAAACATGCTCCTGAAAAATTAGAGAAGAGCAAACAAACTAAAAGAAACAGTTTTCTTGTGTTGTATTTTTCCACTCTTATACATGAATTTTATTATTATGAGGCTTTCCATTTTCGACTAAGATCTAATTTGAGCTCAACATGTGACACTCTGTTATACAGTATGCACTCAATAAGGAAAACCTCACTTATCAAATGTTCTACTTAACCGATTTTCGTGAAAATGAATTAATTATGAATAATAATGGAAAAAGAATAACGAAAAATAAGGCTTCACAAATTACCATATTTCTTTGTACAGCTACACATTTTTGACCGCACTATCAATTTTTTCAAAGCATTGTATTTATCACATTTTGTATTTTGTATCACATTTTGTATTTATCTTCATTTGGATGCCTGTAGCACTTTCATTTTAAAAATGTGACTAGTGATATGGTTTTTATGTTTTCATCTTTATAGAAATCAAATGTTTTGCCATAAACATTCAAACAACCACAGAGAATTCAAACGTTCTTTTTAGAGGAAAGTTCCACTTTGCTGATTGAATTAAGTACATCCAAGGGACTGTAAAAATCTGTTTCACTTAATGAAAGTTTCAACTAAAGAAGTTTCCACTTATCGAGGGCATACTAGAGAAATGATGGATTTGGTTTTATTAAATTTAGGTCTGTTCTTCTTCTGCTTTGATCACGAAATCGATCATAATTTTTCTTAACATGGCTTAACATATAGGATCAGTTGATTTTTAGTTGTTATTTATATACAAGTATTTCTGTACGGACATTTTTACCAGTGGCATATATCCAGAAGATGTTTCAACTGAGTATGCATTAATTTATTCCTATTATGCCTTCCATAAGGACCAAATTCTTGCTTTGCATTATGGCTTAAGCACGTTTAAAAGATTCAGAGACTTAATATAACTGACGATTTGCTGTTTACGTCACGTATTTTTAAAGCATGCTGTGGTAACACTGTTATTTATCATTGTTAACTAATTTATACTAACATTTATGAACGACGTTTCATCTGTAATACCTAATATTTTATTGTAAGTTGTTTATAGTTATGTTATACGAAGTTATACTTTAAGTTTTCCATTGCACGCTATGGTTCTGCTATTATGTATCAAATCTTTATCGAAAAGATTTTGACTTTTATTTACAGTGTAAATATTTTTACTAATGTTTGTGAAGGAAGTTTTATTTTTATAATCTAATTTTCTATCCTGATAAAGAATGTATAAGAGCTATATTTTTTTGTCAAGAAACGTGTTCTCCTACATCGGTTTATTTTCTTCCCACCTCTGGACTTTTCTAATTTGAACTAACCGGTTGGAGTAAATTCAACGCATAGTCTCCTAGAAGCATTCGGAATTTAGTTATAAGAACGTTATTAAAACGTTCAAGGAACGTTCAAGTGACAACGTCCTCAGGACGTCCTGTGGACGTCAGGAAATGACGTTGTCGCTTGTTTCACATGAGAACGTCATTATAACGTTATGTGATGACGTTTATATAACGTTTCAAGGACGTTCTTTTGCCGGCTGGGAAGAAGCCCGGTGGAAGATACATTAATACAACCGTTCTATAGAGGACTGTATATTCAACTGAAAATTATTTGCAAAGTCTAATTATAAGTTTCTCGTTCCAGTCCACTTAACATAACAGTAGGAGCGGTTAAGAACGAAAAACGAAAATAAACTTTGCTCATACATAGTTATAACTGGTTACACAAGTCGTGTTCTGCCATCTTTACGCAGCAAAAATCTTGTTTATTGTATGTTTGTATGTTTGTTTTTAAGCTTCTCAACTGGCCTCGCCTATACGAAAACTATGTTTTCCTTGAGTACAATAAATCAGTAGCTCATCTTTTATCTCAAAATCCTGGCTTTGCATAGCGTTGTAAAACGTTCTATTCTGAAATCATTTGATTCTGGAAACGCTCGATGTTTAAGACATTCGATTTTGAAAATTTGAATGTTTTTTTCTTTCATTCTTTCCTCTCACTTCTTCTTGTCTGTTGTCGACGTGCAAGAAAGATGTAAGAAAATCTGAATTCTTATTTTTCCTAATTATCCGATAATTCGAACATTCGCTAATTCGAACAAATTTTTCGGTCCCTTGGGTGTTCGAATTAACGGATGTGTACTGTACTAAGAAATGATACGGATTTCTGATTTGTCATTTAGATTATGTTATCCCATTCAATATAACCACTCTTTATAATCATACTTCAACTAGTTAGTAGCTAAAGGTAAAATGCCCCGCACAGGCTTCAACCTGTCTACAAAAAATCATACTTTCATGGGTTACGGATAAGCAATAAAGCGTGCATGCACTCAACTAAATGTTCTCCTGTCAAAATTTATAGGGTATTATGATATTACAAAAAAATTAACATTATTTTTGAATGAAGATCTGTATACAAAGTGAAAATATTATTCAAGTCTATGCTCTTTTGTTACGGTAGCAGCGAAAGCGAATACCGTTTTTAAACACACTTGGGCTCCTCCTCCTCCTCCTCCTACTTTCCGGCCGAAATGGCAATTAGTCTGCGATTTAGAGTCTGCGAGACGCCTCTTATAACTCAATCTAAGTTCTAGTGAAAGAACGCAGCCTTCGAATTTTGGAAGGTCTTGCATATCAAACATTTAAAAGTACATTACCCTTGAAATTTTATAACTCAATTCATGAAGGAATATTAATCAAATAGGTCTACATAAAAATGTAACTATTATGTAATTATGTAATTATGTAATTATCGAGATATGAGAGCTCTTCTACCTCCAAACAAGGGTCCATGTTATAGGCATAATGTTACATTGCATACCCTATTATGCTTATATACCCTTTATGCACACCATTTGTTATTTTGTATCTGTTTATACAACAGTGACATTCATCAACTTAGACGAGCTTCAAATTTTACCTTTTATACCCTGTTTGAACTAAAAGCTAAATTAGACGCACACCAAAATAGAATGTGTAGTAAACCTCTTATCACCAAAATACGCAGACAACATTTTGAAAGTAAAGCATTTAATTACCTGTGAAGGTGCATTGTGCCCTACTCAAAATTGACTTAATGATATTCTGTTTTTATTGTAATGCATTTACAATCAAAGCGCACATCCACATGTTTACATGTTGTCTTTTCATTCAATATATCTTAACGAACAAATTCCCTATGGAATCATTATCCTCTTCACTTAGTTTTATTTATCATTATTTATATAATTTCGTTGTTTAGTTACTGTGTCGTCTATTAGTGTCTCTGCATGGACGGATAGTAATTTTATGTTCTTAATCTTATAAATAACCGGCAGTTGTTTTCCTTTTATTTTTATTTTCAATGAAGAAAGACGAAAATGTATTTGTATTTGCATTGTCAGTATTTTTTAATATTGTCACTTATTTTTAATATACAGTCATTCCTGTTTGGAATTCATCTATGCAGAGAGAAGTTTGTTTTTGAACTCTTTATGATTGTGAGAATCAAGATCTGCATGAAATTTTGTGAAGGATACTGTAAGCTTTTTTAAACAGTTGGTAACTTCTTTTGACTTTAATACCAACTTTTTTATTCGAAATCAGATTTCCATTCAATTCAATTCTGAGACCATCATATTTTGTTTATATAATTCGAAAAAATCTCTTAGATCATAGAGTTAATAATACCGTACCGTTTCATTTCTACCCAGGTACAAATGAGGCATTGATAAGTATGTGAATGAATGATTTATCTTTAATTTCTATGATATATAAAGATTTTGTTGGATTAAGTTTTGTTTCAATGATACTGGTATATGCACTTAATTTTTTGGTCTGCTTTTTTTTAACTCAATCTCTTATTCCATTAATCGCTGTCACTTTAGTTATCACTCATATATTGCTATTTTGCTTATTTTTTTTTCTTAGACTTTCTTTAGATTTTGTCCCAACATTTTTCAACTTTGCTGAAAGCGCTGACGTCATGACCTTTAGGCCTCATGGCCTTTTGTTTACTTTTACTTTAAACAAAGAAAGAAAAATTATAAAAGTTAAAAAAAATCTGGGTTATTTTTTGCTCATTCGCGAAAGTTTTTTCATGCAAAAATAAACTTTTTCTTCGATTCGCGAAAGTTTTTTCCGCAAATTTACTCCAAAATCTGCGAAACGCGAAAGCTTATTCCTTAAATTTCGCGGGTTTTTTTGACTCGCGAAAGTTTCTGCCCTCAAAATTAGTCTTATATACCGGACAAGGGTTTGCAGAAAAATGCGTAGCTATGATGCACTGAAAATACATCTATTTTTACATAAGCAATAGGTAATTTCGGCTCAGCCTCGATTCTACTCAAGATTTCGAAGAAAAAAAAAGCTTTAAAATATGTTACTAACATGCACGTAACTCCCAAAAAGTTGTATCATTTTGATTTCGTATACTTTTAAGGACACTTTGGTAATTGGATTAACTGTTGGAATAAGTTATTTATAGGATAAGCTTATTCTATCTAGTATTGTTCAAGAAAATTAATTAAAACTTAATTGGAATGGGCGCATGTAACGAGTTTGTTTACAATGGTAACAAAAGCAGGAAATGAGATGAAGTTATCAAGAAGTTTTGTGTTTATCTAAAAGAATGTAGCAGCATCGTCAAATTGAACGTGTAAATATGAACGGTACCTCTGTGGGACTTGTATCTGAAATAAGGTATCGCTTCTTTATTTCTTGGTATTTAGTGTTGTCTGTGTAGTCAATGAGGTTCATATCTTAGGAAAGTAGCTCATAAAATTCTTTCAAAAACATTTTTGAGTACAACCAAGTGTACATGTATACACTACGTAGTATTTTCTAGTTGTGGTCCAACTTACCTGAACATAAACTGCGGAATTTACCCAACTTCTGGCTATCATTGTTCACAATATCTGGGTAGTAAGACTGTATACAACCATACCGAAATTTCCCGATACGATAAGGAAATCAAATCAACCTTCAATCTCGTGAAAGTTATATTAGGAGACACAACGTGTGTGAACCTGTTGTTGCTATTGACGTGTGTTCGTATGTTTCCGCCATGTTTGAACTTGAAACAGATGGACGATGGGATTCATCCTCAAAGAATTTGTTCAGAGACATGTCAACGTCTTCATAGTGGTATATGTTGGACGACATTAAAAGAATTTGGCGTAATGATAGTGTCTGGCAAAATCTCTCTACCCTCAATGATAAAATCACACATAATGGAATTACTATTTTTGGATTGTGATTCAAACTTATATATCAGCAAAAACTCTGATCCATATCCAGAATGTTTCCATGGTAATGTTGAATCCTTTTTATTGTTTTAGTTACTCATCAGAAGAGCCGAAAAACAAATACACGTTCTTTTTAGAAATTAGGAATAGATAAATTAGCAATTTTGAAATGATGCAGCACTATCAAGCTACAGCACATTTCTAAAGGTTTCTAGGTTTATTACGCAAGGTTTACTAGTCTGTGCGCCCTGTATAAAGATTTGTCTTGCGATTTTCATGTGAACAACTTTTTATTCAATAAATGATTATCATGGAACTATAAAAGCGAGGCCCAAATGGACAAATGAGCTGACATGAGACACATAAGCATTAGGGGCTGATCATGTGGAGGTTTTTATCCCGGCAGGCGGGTTTATGCATTGCGATCATATGAGATTTGTCCCGTCTTGACGGGGTGAAAATCATCCTGGGATAGTTTTTATGTTATTGTTTACATAAAAATTTTTATTACTGCGCACACGTGAAATATTATCCCGTCCCGGCTAGAAGAGATAATTGTGATCATATGGAAAAAAACCACCTCGTTAAAGCAAGATCCAAGCAAAAATAAACGAGATCTCTCTTGGCCGGGACGGTGTGATTTTTTTTTTATTTTCCATATGATCAGAAAAATAAATACAGTAAGAATTACATAAAAACTAGGATCTCTTCAAAACGTATCGTCTCGCCCAGCCGGGATAAAAAGCTCCATATGATCATCCCCTTAGTTTGGAAAAGTTTATTGCACTTATGTATAATGTGTTCGCATGATTGAGCATGATCAATAGCTAGAAAGGGCAGTTAAGATGAAGGTGTTAACCGATGCATCAAAATAGGAAAAAAAATCTAGACAGACTTGTCTACTGTTCACGACTTAAAGCCGCTCAAATTTGACGTAAATGTTGGTCATGTATCATGTGAATTTGTAACAGATACCAACAACATCGAGGAAAGCACCGAAATCCTTCACTCTAGCTATCCTCAAACAACCTTAAGTGATATTTCCAGTTCTCCATGAAAACCGGGAGATCACTATTACTCAAAACAGTGTATATAAACCGTGTATATAATAGCTTGTTGGAATGAAGAAATCTGATGTTCCTACCAGTTGATCAGATGGAGTAGTATTTTCTCAAATGTTTGAAATTAAGAAGAATGATTAAAACAATTTAGAATTTGTCTGCAATTGACATAATCTTACTCTCGTTCTTACCTTAGAATACAAATACAATAAAATTTCAGGTATAAAACTTATTATTTTATCTATTCCCAATATCAATATATACTTTAAGACCAGAAACCTTCACGTCAAAAAAATCCGCGAAATTTGTGGAATAAACTTTTGCGTTTGGCAGATTTTGGAACAAATTTCGCGGAAAAAACTTTCGCGAATCGAAGAAAATCTCTATTTTCGCGTAAAAACATTTTCGCGAATGAGCAAAAAAAAAAAAAACGATTATTTTAATTTTAATCTTTCTTTTTTGTTTAAAGTAAAAGTAAAAAACTATAACTAATTTTCTTCAACTTCTCACTCAGAATCGATTTCGTCATCAGATTCTCCATCTTCACCAATGTACCGCTGAAGCAAACATGGCATTTCTTTCGCGTGAAAAAACTTTCGCGTTTAAACTTTCGCGAATAAGGGCCAAGAACGCGAAAGTTTCTGTCCGCGAAAGTATTAAAATCCTTGTAAAGGCAAGTAGAAGGCAACCTTTATTTCATTAGACAGCTGCCATGGCAACGGAAACCATTATGTGGGTCACGTTAATATAACGAAAAGACAGACCAGATGTAAACCTTGGTCAGTAGTATGTAGTGAGAAACATTTACTTGACTACAGCGTGATTGCAAATACAAGTGAAAACTATTGTCGAAATCCGTCCTCGTATAGAGAAGCCCCTTGGTGTTATGTTGACGATGCAGGTGAAACGTGGGAATATTGCGATATACCAAAGTGTCCTGGTAATTTAAAGCATCTCCTGTCTTCATGTTTACAATATTAACATCAATTCAAATGAACTGATTTTGATTTCTATTTTTTTTCTAGATAACAACAGTGAAGGTGAATATCTTTTCCATTCCAGTTAAGTTTCTCTTTTTGGTCTTGTTACGCGAATATAAAACTTTTAGTGTTGGATGGGAAATTCACCGAGTGGTCGTCGTTCAGTAAATCATGTGTGGGTAGCTGCGATAAAGATTATCGCATGTATCGCCATCGCTATTGCTCAAACCCTGCACCAATGAATGGAGGAGACGATTGCTCAGATCAAGGTGATAGCATTCAATCAAAGCTATGTACAGAGAACTGCCATGGTATGTACATTTTTATGCTTTTAAGCAGGAACAGTGTCGAGGCTAATTACTAGTCTGCGTACTTTCAGAACGAGGGAGAGATCTCCACTTAAGTCGATCATAGAAATATATTTCTATGAGTTGATTAACATACTAAATCTCGATCATCGATAGATTACAGTCGAAATTTTGTTAATTCTGTTTGTGTTAACGAGAACGTTATTGCATGTTGCTTCTTTCTTTCAACCAAAGAGAAGAAACTTTTTATTTATTTTTGTTTTGTTTTGTTTTAATCAGCAAATTGGGATTCATACAATAATTATATATAGTTATTCTCCCTAGAACTTAAATTCTCAAATAAAAATATTAAAAATATTATTAAATATTATTATTAAATAATTTAATAAAATTGTGTAAGGGGTTAAATGGTCCATCCAAATGAGACATTATGGCACTATCAGTACTAAATTGGGTCCCAAGAAAACAAAGTACCAATTTAACTACAAATTAGAAAAGTTTGAAAAGAAGTGCATTTTTAGAAAATTTCTGTCCTTTTGTCATATTTGAGAACAGGCAATTTGGACGATAAATTATAAAATGCGACAAGGTGGATTAAAATGTATGACAAGGATTACAAAGTGTGATGACGTCAAACGGTCTATTGTGATTATGCAATGTTGATTCGTCTAAAATACCCTGGTTGCCATGGTCAACAAATGTGAAATTTTACCTAGTTGTTAATATTTAGGTATGACTCGTTATACTTCTTGGAGTAGATTCAGTGAATGTATGGGCCCAACCTGTGGCCGAAATATCTACAAGTATCGGTTTCGCAGTTGCCACAGGAATTACACGACGAGTCAAAACTGTTTCCACAATGACTACACACTTGATATGGTATCCTGTGGATATTTTAGCTGCCAAAACAGTATGTATATTGAAGAGTTTACTCTTATGTATTTCCTTGTTTGTACTTTTGTTTATTATTTTGTTTGTCTTGTAGATTCAAACATTCTAATATAGTATAAAGAGTTACTAAATTAACAAGATGCCCTTAAAGGTATAAGGATTTCTGCAAAATCAGCTGAAGCATGATAAATGAAGTATTTATGACATTTTTGAAATTCGAAAAATAAAGTTGAATGATCTGGGTGGGCTCCAACCACCGACCTTTCGGTTAACAGCCGAATGCGCCACAGAAGCCACACGTTTTTTTTGTTTGACTCTTCTGTTTACAAAATGTTGAGAACTTCTTTTTAGTAAGAAAGAATGATCACAGTCCAAGATAATTATTAGTTTCTTCTATAAATTTTTTTTCATCTTACAATATGTATGTCCATTTAATATTGATCAAATAAACTGTTGTAAATCTTTCGCTGACATACAATACACGGTGCTTTGGTTTCATGTAAACGCATTCATATTTCTTAAGTAGTACGTTTATATGTAATACTATGATTAAATCGAGAGAATTGATGATTGTTTGGAAGAGTTCGAGAAAAACAGCGTGAGTTTCTTATCAACGTCAACATCATTATTATAACAACACATTACTTGCCAGGATAAGGATAAAAAACAATTGTATCATTTCTATTTTTTGCATGTATCAACTTTGTATATAATATTTAGTTTCAGGTGGTGACTCAAAATCTGAGGGCGTCATTTTGTACAGTGTCATGAGTGTTTTAATGGGCGCAACAATCATTTTAATCATCGTCCTCTTTAAATACATCGCAAGATATCGACCTGGTACAGTAAGGAAAATGCCTTTAAAGGGTAAGCGGTCGTTGTTTGTTTGTTTTAATTGAAAATATTCTTCGTCGAAAACTTGGAAATGATTTTAACTTTTGTTTAAAGGTTGGATGAAGAAACTATTTCTGCATAATTATGAGGTAATGTTTTTGAATAAATTATTATCAGTTAACTTTAACATTATCTGGGAAAAGAAATCTTTTAAGTGGGGCGTTAAATCCTAAATAAACGCAAAATCTAAAATGAGTTTTTAGTGTGAGAGTTTTACATAAAATACGACAGTCAAAATATCAATGATTGTTAAGATTGCTGTATTTAATCACACTATACTTTATGGAGTGTTTAAAATGCGAAGCCGTCGTAGCGAAGACAAAATAACAGAAATTCAATTCACAAGCTAGTGTATAATCTGGTTACTATTGACGACGAACAGAGAACTTTTGACCAAATCTTCAAATGTAGATGGTGACTGAAATTGACATTCATTTCCTCAAAGAACGGAAATTTTGACATCATTTGGATCAAACTTTTAAAATGCACATAACAACTTGACTATGCTGAGTTCGAATTTGCCTTTAGTTTCTTTGTAATTTGATCAAGGAATGGAAGCTGGGCCTAATTTTGACCAAATTTTCCAAGAATTTCATTTTTTTTGAAAACAATCATCGCTCTATTTTCAACGCGATTGTAATTAGGTTAATTAAAATACTCTCCATCACAGAGAGTGCAAAATCAACAGGTTCACTGCATTGAATAGAAAGATTGTCAAAAGATGGAGCGTGATTACAGTATAACAAATAGTACTGGACTCTAACATATTGACATCCTTTTTGTAACAGTCATATACCTAAATGCTCGTACTTTGAGGTGGATTTATCATAACAGCAGAATTATCACGGCGATCTTTGCGTCCGCACTTTCTGCCAAGCTACAGGAAGTTTGATTTTCTCGATTCTGCAATTTATTACGGAGTCGGTTCATTGAATCTTTATTCAACGGTTATTTGCACGTCTTTTGAGGCCCGGTAAAATGAACAACAGTTGTAGAAGTAATTCAACGAGACGGTTGACGGTGGCAATTGTAATTGTCTCATCTTTCCTGTACAAGTTTATGTAGGTTTCCCATACATTGACAGTTTGAACCGATTGTTTCCACCCACTTTCAGTAGGAAGCCAATTCATATAATGCATGCATCTACTAAACCACTTTTCATAAATTCATTCGATACCTGCTGACGTTCACACGGGAATAAACTTACGAAATTTCCTTATGTGCAATACGATAAGAACAACTTCATGACTCGTGCACCATTAAATCATCTTGATGGCACATTATTTATATTTTCCTAATTTTCTGTCATAGGAAAATGCGACATTTATTGAAGGTAAAATTTTAAGCTTATTCCCTACTAACTACAATAGTAAATGTATGAATTGGTGTGAAATAATTTTGGTTCGCAAAGTCAACTGTCTTAATGAAATACCCTATGGATAAGAGTCGTAATATATAGATCTTAAATATCCTCTCAATATGACGCAAAAGGTTTTCTTTGTAACATAGGGTATCGTACAGTTTTTCTTAGAAATAAAACCACGTTCGAGTTAGTATAAACTTAGTTCTGTAGATTCAGTTAAGAGTTCCTTGATATTTTTACAGTGGATTGTGACTGAGTTTTCTGTTTCCAGGAAACCATTAAAATTGAAGTTATATACAATAAATTATGTGGTGAACAATACTGAATTGCAAAAAGTTTTATATCTAATTGGCCATTGTCTTACCATTTTATAATAAAAGACGTTCGATGTAAAACATTTGAAATTATCTTCCACGAAACGGCGCATCATTCCTTCAACGCATCATTTCTTCATTTCTTTCTCATTTTGTAGCATATGCAACATTGGAGTTTGCATCTAAAAACATTCAAAGTTTTGCAAACGAGAAAATCTGCGAAGGCGGAATACATTCAGGTAATTAATTGATTGCCTCACAATGATTAGTACCATCACTCATAATCACATAAGTATGGTTAGTACCATCACTCATAATCACATAAATATTCTTATTTACTCTCATTTAGAAACGTTGGAAGAAGATACGATAGATTGTGCATTTAACTAGCACAAAGATTAACATTTAAATCATCAATGCTGTTATTTCTTGATTTAATCTTTTCTTTTCGATATTTTTCATTATCATGTCTATCGATCAATCCACGATGCCAACATTAGCTATTCAGCTCTGGCAACATCAGCGAGTCTGTTTCTTGCCTGACTTCTTATACACATCCTAGATTTAAAAAGCTGTAACTTTTGAAGTTTTTACTCGTTACATGCGATTTTATATCATTTAAAAGATCTTTTTCTTAACTTTTCAGAAAAGATACATATATTTTGTGAAGTTTAATATTTAGAAAGTTATTCGGGTTTAAATGTTTCGATACGGTCATTAACTTCTTAAAGATCAATAAACTCAACACTTAACGATCAATTATCCTTTTGTTTTCAGTAAAATGTTGTCTTGAGTATTGCTGTGTTAAAGTCTGCACGAAAATTTTTGAAAACTCACAAATATTTTAATGATTGTGTGAAATGTGCTTAAACGTAAAATTAATTTTTCAATGAAAACTTATTCCCCGTGCTCTCTGAAAACCTTTATAACCAGAATAAAATATCGATAACTCACTCATCATGCAGCTTACAGTGGAACAGAGAGTGTTTGTTGTGAAAAAATATCATGAAAGTAGAAGTTTTGTGACTGTACGAGCAGCTTTTCAACAGCAATTTCCTGGCGTTAATCCACCTTCGAATAGCACGATTTTTAGAAATGTAGAAAAATATAACACTGAAGGCACTAGCAAAAATTTGAATAAAGAAAGGAGTGGTAGGAGGAGAACAGCGAGAAGCCAACAAAACATCCAAATAGTGAGACAGTTATTAGCTCAGCAGCCCAATGGCTTTTCCTGCCGACGCAACCCAACTGGCCTATCCAAAACAGCATTTAACGAAATTACCAGAAAAGATTTACGTTGGCATCCTTACAAGATACATGTTGTGCAAGAGCTGCAAAATGGTGACATGGCTAGAAGGTTGCGTTTCTGTAGATGGTTTTCTCACAATGCCCACAATCCACGTTTTTTGGCCAACATTGTTATTGGAGACGAGGCTGCTTTTCACATGTGTGACAGAGTAAACACGCAGAACGTTCTTTGTTATGCTCCCAAAGGCCAGCCTCCTCGTGATTTTAAGTTCGAGAAAAGTTCTTCCCGCCAAAAGCTGAATGTTTGGATTGGCCTATGTGGTAATGGAGAGATTATGGGACCCTTCTTTTTCAATAGAAATGTTAACGCACGAGCTTATAAAGAAATGTTGGAACAGTTTGCGTTTCCTGGAATAGCAAGAGCGTTTGGATTGTACGCCGGTCCTATTTTTCAAAACATCTGGTGGTTTCAAGACGGAGCCCCAGCCCATAGCTCACTCGAAATCCGTCGACTTCTAAGAACAAAGTTTCAAAACCGTGTGGTTGCTCTCCATCATCCCGTTGAATGGCCGCCCAGATCTCCCGATCTGACTCCTTTGGACTTTTTTCTTTGGGGTTATCTCAAGCAGAAAGTTTTTCGTACCCCTCCTGCTAATTTGGTGGAATTACGAAGGAGGATAGTTGATGAAGTAAACGTACTAAGACAAAATCCTGCCATTATCAGGAGTTCTTTTAATGCCATGATGGGGCGAACTAACCATTGTATGCAAAGAAATGGCTCACATGTCGAATGTACCTAGCTTGAATTTTTTTTTGTTATTTTGTGTGAAAAAGTTGTTTTTAGCAAGGATTTCACGAAAAAATATTTTTGTCATGTAAATGTAGCGTTACATTTTAGCATAGTCACAAGAGAGAAACGTATTGACGATTCGATCGTGTTTTGTATTGAACGGGTCATTAATCTGCATTCACGTATTTTCTAATTAATCTTTAACGTTTTAATTACATGATCTCATGCTAACAGTCCTTATTATAGCCCAAATATTTTTAATTTGAAAATAAAAATTACATATGGAAAGACGAGAAAATCTTCTTTCTTTTGGTGTAAAAATCGCATAATTTAACCCAAAATATCAAAAGATATGACTGATAAAAGTTAGGATTCCGTTTTTTTCAGGACACACTGCATATGTAGTAATTTATTTTAACTATTAATACCAATTTTTTTAATTAACCATATTGTACTTATCCATTGTTCTAGTTTTTATTGGGTGAAAAGCCATTTTATGGATCCCTGAAATGCATTTAATAATAATAACTAGAAGCCTCATGGCTTGAACAATTTCCGCACCAGGCCTAGAGGAAATGGCTTTAGGCTAACTTTCAAGATATCTGAATGACTATCCATTCTTTTCTTGCTGCTCATGGAGAACAGGTCTATCACAATTCCCAAAATATGAGTTACGGTTCACATGGAAAATAAAATGATTTTCGATAGAAGTGAACCAAAATCATTTGAAAAAAAGGCTTTCACAACACTATTAAACTATTAAAGTTATACAAGCAAACTCGTTTAAAAACTGAAGACCTCGGCTAGTTATGACCAAATCTGCAAGTAACTGCCGACTTTGATATCAGGACCTTACCATTGTTCTTCCAAATTTTGCCAGAAATGTGAATTTGGTGATATATTTAAGTAAACATTACATGAACTTGTTCATAACTTGCATTAATAGGAGCAGGAGAAACTTGGGCATTTCAAAGATTTTAATCCATGACATTTAACAGGATTACAAGAAGATAAAAATTATATTGCTTATACATAACTTAAATCAACATACAATATGAAAACCTATTTCTACTAAACCTACCAGTGGCGGATCCAGAGGTAAGCCGCAACTTGTGTAGGAGAGTGTTAGCAATTCAAACATAAAAGAAAAAGGTTCAAATAATCCCATTGATAATATGAACTGAAGTCACAAATTATGTCAATGCGCTTCTCCACAAGTTGCAACTACACTCTAGATCCATCACTGTCTCCATATTACCACTTCCATAGAGTTTATAAATAACACCAATGTGCATGAAAAGACAAATGACACAATGAAACTTTGTTAGGATCTGTATGGAAATGTTCTTTTCAAACACGATATACCTTAAAGGGATTTTTTTGCGTGGACTAACTTTTGCGAGCCAAGGTTTGAGGGCGTTTTGCGTGGATTAATTTTTTGAGTCGGAGCTTCTAAAGGAAAATGTTTGGATTTATATTTGCGAATGGGCACAAAGTGCAATGCATGTACTTTATAATATAGCTAAAAGGGGAACTAAACTTGAACATTTAATTTTTCAAAAATCTTTTTCTACTTAACCTGTCTGTTAATATAACTTAAAAAATCATAATTTTATAAGCGAAAGAACTTTTATTCTACATGAACGAGCTCTTTATATTTCTGCATAAAGCCGGGTTTTTTTCAAAATCGCTGAAAAGTTTGGGATCTGGAGCCGAGAATTTATAATGACGTAAAAAAGTTCAAAATAAATGTAGCGTATGTTATACGAGAAAAAGAAACATGTCTGAACGTAGCAGTGATGAAAGTTTTAGTTACGAATTTTTATATACGAACAACAAGTTAGTTCCGTATAGCTTTGAGCCAACGGTATCTTCATCAGAAGATGAAGACAACGATAATTCTGAAACCAATCGTACTGAAAGCGATCGTACTGCTGAAAGCAATCGCACTAAGTATACAGAGTGGTGCCTTTGTCAAACTTGCAAATTAATGACTACAGAGGTAGAGAGTATTTGCAGCGAAAATCACCATTTCCATGCCTGCCACATTGCAAAACCATACCTATGCTTGATAAGTACAAGGAAATAGTTAATATACGAAAGCTACACAGAGCCAAAAAATGAGCAAATAAAATCATGAAATTTTGCGTGGATTTATTTTCACGAATCGTTCATTTCTTGACGTTTTGCGTCAATTTATTTTTGCGAATTTGACTAAAAGTCGCAAAAGTCGCAAAACGTAATCCACGCAAAAAAAATCCCCTTAAGGTATTGTGTCCTAGAACATATTACACTCCAAATTTTCACAAGGCTTTAGTGATCTCATTGTATGTATATAGTTGGTTGGATTCGAATCATCATCCAAAGTTTGTTTTCCTGACATATATCCAAACTAAATCATTGTGCCTCCATTGAGCGGTTTGCAGGATTATTTTGAACAATGTAATCTTAAAATCTTTAAAATGTGAATTTAAAGCTAATCAGTTCCACACAGTGATAACTTGACCGACCATTGTACAATGATGAATAATTTGATACAGTCTGGAATTCCCCAAATTAGCTACTCCCTTCTTTAATTTATTACTGCTTTTCAATTCACTATGATGTTTCAGAGCCAGAAAAACAGTTTTATAAGACATATCGTTCACCAATATCTTGCACATGTTTATACTTGCAGGTCATCGGGGGTAAAAACGGGACAGTTAAAATGAAGGGGTAAAAACGGGACACCCAAAATTTTGACCTTACAGCTCAAATTTGAAGCAACTACTAATATAATCTCTAAAAGTTATCTTCCTCCTTCAATAAGCCCAAAACATTATCAACAGAAAGTAAACACCGCGCTCAGACCAGCTATCTTAAGAATAATGGCGAAAAAATCTTGTTTTGCCGATTTAAAATGATAATTTGCTCGATTAAAATCTCTAAACAGAGATTTCGTAGCAGATTTAAGTTTGTATAATTGAGGCATATAAACACGCTATTTTGATAATCTGAAAGCAAATGCGACTACAATGCGTCGTTCTGAAAAAAAATGGTGTCCTGTTTTTACCCCGCATGAAATTCTGTTTGCGGGGTAAAAACGGGACATCGACTATTTTTACTTCTCACACTTTTCTTGTCCCGAGTGATTATATTGGAGCGTGTACGCATGTCAAGAGTCTTAAGATGTTCGATGTTC
The DNA here is from genome assembly GCA_027922465.2 of Turritopsis dohrnii. Taxonomy (NCBI): domain Eukaryota; kingdom Metazoa; phylum Cnidaria; class Hydrozoa; order Anthoathecata; family Oceaniidae; genus Turritopsis; species Turritopsis dohrnii. The sequence continues at coordinate 62,542 of BQMF02000152.1, read as the reverse complement.
ATGTTTCTTTCTTAGTGAAAAAGTGTTTGAAAGCATTATGAAGCAAAAAGTGTTATGGAAATCTGCGAAAAGGTCACATATTAAATCACGTTTGTTATAACCATGAACTACGAAAAATTTTGAAAAATTAACAATAGATCTCGAGATCTGAATTACGACTTTTATTACGGGGCACAATAGACTTCCATATATATAGTGCGAAATTTGAGATTTTTAAAATTCAACTTTGTATTCGTGGTGCCAAGTGGAGTGTCCCCGAGTATCCTAAGGCTCATGAAACATTCCAAGTGGTTAAAGGATTAGACAGAAAAAAGGATTACGAACGCTTATATCCACACTAAAGTTACATTTCATTGTATATATGGGGTGTTAACTTTTGTGTTAGTTATACCTAAAAATAAAAGAGAAAGTGACATAATAAGTATAAAACCGTCTATTTTTTTTGTCATAAATATACTTTCTTTGGCTCTCACAATCCTGCAGCACTTATCAATACTAATAGGTAGTTTACTTTAAATAACTTTATTTGTCCCGTTTTTACCCCATATGAAGTTGTACTGGCAAGGGTAAAAACGGGACGCGTCCTGTTTTTACCCAAGGTGTGTCCCGTTTTTACCCCAAATCGTGGGGTAAAAACGGGACACCTTTAAGCAATTTTTTCGACAAAACTTAAAACAATGTCCCAAAACAACCTATATATTATGGAAGACGAGGTCTTAATGAAGTTGTGTTCCAAAAATGGTAGCCAAAGCTTTATTCGTTGCGGAGATATAGAACGGTTTTTCAAATTTGTCCCGTTTTTACCCCAGATGACATGTTTGGATCAATTCATTCACAACACAAGTGATTTGTGCTGCTATGACAATGTCATTTGTTTTTGTTTTTTTCAATATCTTCAACTTTCGGTGTAATATTTATTAAATGAAATGAACATATTTCATGCATTTATTGATAGGACGTATTCACCAGTAATTTTGATACTACATACATTTCTGCTGTGATATTTAAAGTTTTTTTCACAGCAAAGTTTCGTTTACTATCAAACATTCACCTTTTCAAGAATGTTTTTCCAGAGTCAGCTAAATATCAATATTTCCTCCATAAGGAATGTTCTCGTGATTATATTTCGATTGCAATAGTAGATAAAGTCTTAAAATTCTTCTTCAAAGCTTCTTCTAAATAATCTATACAACTTCCTCAAAACATAAACCAAATCGGTTCGAGAACGTTTCACGTGCTCGGTGTGCATATTTTACTGACTTTTTAAAGAAGTTTTAAAGGATAATTGAATTGGGAAGTTTTCAACATAAAACAGCTAAAATAACTTCTAAAAGTATTCCAAAAGTATAAAAAAGTTAACATTTTTATGAATTAATATTGAAAGTGGCCTTTTTGTATTACATTTTGCATAGAGTTTTGGGTCTTTCATTAACTATTCTGAATAAACAAACAATCCGAAATCCGAACGGACTTTCCGAAAACGGCAAAAAAACTGTTACATAGACAGTCAGATAGTTAGATAGAATGTGTAAACCAAACAATTTCCTACGCATAGCGCGCGGAAATTGAATAACTTTTCTCCACAATATGCTCTCCATAAATTTAAGTTTATGTAGTAACTAACCGATAGTTGTTCTTGTGAACTCTCAGACACCTAAGGCTTTTCCACAGTCGAAAAGTTAAGTCTGTCATGGAATAATAATAATAAGAAGAAGAAGAAGAAGAAGAAGTTTAGCATTATGTTTTTATTTGTTGCTTTTAATATCTTCTGGGTATTCAATTATGGTTTTGGTGAAAGTAGGGCATTTTGTTGTTTCAATTATTTTTATTAATTTGATGTTTGGTTGTGTATGCCAGGTAAAAGTCTTTATTCTGTTCAGCTCCAGTGTTGAGTGAACCCGTATTGACTCACAGTATCGGTTGACTTTATTGACCAAATTTTGTTTTTAATTGTTATCTTTAGGATAAATGCGTATTTGAATTTTCTTTTTGTTTTTTCTTTCTTTTTGTTTTATTTTTTATTCCAATATTGTTATAGCATGATTAGGTTTTCGGTATTACAATTCAAGTATTAATTTTTTAGGTAATAATAAAAAAAGCATAAAGAAATGAAATTCATGGTTTTAATCATGACGTTGATGGTTTTGGGAAGAACAGACTACATATCATTTCAAAAATTCATTAATGGTTGCAGTCGAGTAGTAACTTTGGAACAAAAGAAAAAGTTGGAAGGTATCAATCATTTGGCCTAGATTCTTTTTGTAGAGCTAAGGGATTGAACATTTTACATCAGAATATTCGAGGACTATTCAATAATACTACCAATATTGAGATTTTGCTATCAAAAAATATCGACATATTAACACTCTCCGAAACACACACAACTTCTCTATTGTCGGATAATCTTTTTGATGTCCGGGGGTATAATTTCATATCAAAACAAAGAGAAAACGGAAATGGTGGAGGTGTTGCGATATACATTTCAGACAGACTTCAATTTAAAAGACGACTTGACTTGGAAAAACCCAATATTGAATGTATTTGGATTGAATTAGTGTCGAAAGGGAGAAATCTGCTTATATGTTCATTATATCGACCCCCTGATTCATCCGCATACACAAGTCCAAGTTTTGCAAGCGATCTCACCGAAATGTTGAAAGTGGTTAATGACCAATCTATGGAAGCAATCCTCCTGGGAGATCTTAACATAAACTACCTGAAAAGAGACGACCATCGATGTTTAAAGCAAATTTTCAGTGTTCAATCATTCAAACAAATTGTCAAGAAGCCCACGAGAATTTCAAAAGAAAGCAGTACAATGATAGATCTCATTTTTACAAACAATGAATCGACAATTTCACATGTTGATGTTTTTCCTTTGGGTCTCAGCGATCATGATTGTGTGGGATGCGTGAGAAAGATAAAACATCAGAAATTTCCACCGCATCAAATTATATGTCGTAATTACAGTCGCTATAACCCCAATGAATTCAAAAATGATTTGAACACACATAACTGGTCAAATATCTATAAAATGTCTTCTGTAGAGGATGCTTGGAAGTATTTCAAGGATGTATTTGTAAATATTTTGGACAAGCATGCCCCCATTATTCACAAAAGAATTAAAGGTAAAACGTGTAAATGGTTATCGACTGAAATTAAAAACCTCATGAACAAACGTGACAAAGCATTACGTAAAGCTCGTAAAAGTAAATCCGTAACTGATTTTGCCGAGTATAAAACTTTAAAGAATGCCTGCAACAACAAAATTCGTGTGGCGAAAAATCGGTATCACAAAGACCTTTTAATCGAACATAAGAACAACCCGGCAAAGTTTTGGCAAACAATTAAGACCATCTTTCCTACTATCAAAACCTCTATATACACTCAAACGTCCATAGATAAAGATTCCCTTTATAATAAAGCAAACTCGTTTTGTCAATACTTTTCATCATGTGCGGCAAAGCTCAAAGATCTTGCTTTCCCTATAAATAACTCACGATGGAAAAAGCCGAAGAGCAACAAGCAAAGGACGCCGAAAGTTTTTGCCTTTGGGTATGTTAGCAAATTGTTTGTTGAAAAACAACTGGCTGCGTTGAAACGGAACAAAGCAACCGGGGCCGATGGTATACCTCCGAGTTTATTGAGGGATGCCGCTTCTGCTATCTCTGCACCCCTGTCATTCATCATAAATTTGTCACTCAGAACCAGTTCGATCCCTACCGACTGGAAGTTGGCAAAAATTGTGCCACTCCACAAGAAAGGTGACACATCTCTAGAATCGAACTACAGACCGATATCCATACTTTCAGTCTGTTCAAAGATTTTAGAGCGTGCAGTACATCATCAATTAATCGATTTTCTTGAGAAAGAAGAACTGCTCTCGAAGAACCAATATGGCTACAGAAAACACAGATCCACCGAACATGCGACCATATTTCTTACTGACAATATACGCAAGTCCATTGATAAAGGTAACCTCGTAGGTGCCCTCTTTGTCGATTTGTCAAAGGCTTTTGATACTCTTAGTCACGCCATTTTGTTGGAGAAATTGAGATCTTATGGCATCAAAGGCATAGCCCTGGATTGGTTTAGAGACTATCTATTCGGCAGAAAACAGTTTTGCGAGATTGATGGAGTTAAATCGGAATTAACTTACATAGTATGTGGAGTGCCCCAAGGGTCGATATTGGGACCATTGCTGTTTTTATTATATTTCAACGATTTTGAAGATTACGTCCTGAATTCACATGTAGTTCAGTTTGCTGATGATACAGTTCTATACTGTTCGGGAAAGTCGATTGCTGCCCTTGAAGAAAAGCTGAATGAAGATCTTTCCAGTGCCCAGAATTACTTTGATGATAATGAACTAATTATGAATGTCAGTAAAGGAAAAACTGAATCTATGGTATTTGGTACGCACAGAAAACTAAACATGTCATCAAGAAGTTTAAAGCTCTATTATAACGATCACAAAATCTCATCAACGACCCATTACAAATATCTTGGTACCCAGCTGGATCAAACACTCACATTAGCAGACCACTTCGAAGGTGTTTACAAAAAAGCTTCCAATAAACTCTACCTGCTAAATCGTTTACGATCAAAGCTCACTCGTGAAGCCGCACTGCAAATCTACAGAGGTATCATTATGCCTGCTTTGTTATTTAACAGTTCGATGTTATTGAAAATGAATAATTCTCAGTTGGCAAAATTAAACTCACTTGACAATCGAGCTTCTAAGGTAACCTTGTCTACTGTTCCGAAATTGAAAAATGAAATTGAGAAGCATTGCTGTCTTCTAGTTAAAAAGTGCTTGGTTGGGAAAACTTGTGAAAATTTTCAAAACTACTTTATCATGTGTACCCATGGAAAGAATACAAGAAACAATGGTTATATGATTACCCAACCTTTGGTAAAATTAGAATGTACGAAAGCTGGATTCTTTTTTTTTGGTTCAAAATTATATAATTTACTTCCACTAGATATCAGGAAGTGTGACTCGTTTAGCCAGTTTAATATTTTGTCAAGGAACCACTTCTCATAGCTTGTTGAAACAATTTTTTAGTTTTTAGTCAGATCTCAAATTATTTAATCTTTTAATTTAAATTTTTTCAACTTGACTTTTTTCTTATCACTCGAGATTTTTACATTTGAGATTCAAAATATACTGTTTGACCTCCTGCTTTTTTTTTCTATTTGATTTAAACTTTTTGAGTTTTTCAAAATTACAATTTTTGACATTTTTTTTTTTTTTTTTTTTTTTTTAACTTGATAAATAAAATATAAGTGTATTGCGCAGGGTATTTGCAGAAAGAAATATCTCTCCTTTCTAGCATATGATACTTTTTCTCCTAATACCATGCTTAATTTTTATCTTTTTAACTTATTCTTCTATTCTTATTATTCAGGACGTATATGAAAAACAATTTCTTGTAAATTGATTATACTTATCCTTTATTCGGAATAATAATAATAATAATAATAATAATTTGTTTTGAATTAACATTTTGTAATGTTTGGTTTCGTATGTCTGGGTAAACAGTTCTGTGTTATATATTGCCATTTTTTTTACATTAAAGTTACTTCTCTTCTGCGTATAAATATATTATTCTGAGCCATGTTGCTATTTGTTTCTGTTTTTAATCTTCTGAATGTAAGAAATGAATTAAAAAATTAATGCCTGTAGAAACTTTTACACGAGTTAAATTTTGCAACACAACGCATACTGAACATGGGTGGCGAGCGACGCCGCCTGGGATGTTTTTGAGTTGCGATTCTATGATTTATTTTTTCGTCACGGGGTACGTACACAGGAATGGTGGATTTGACCTAATGTTTTCGAAGTTAAGTTCGGTAAAAAGTTTTTACCCGGGATACTAAGTCTACTTATAATAATCCGCAATCGTGTGTAACACATTTAACTTAGAGAGTGATGGTTTTTTTTAAAAATTTACGGCCAAAATCTTCTTAATCGTAGTCATATAGCGGCAGTTAGACCACGCAAGACACATTCACGATTAGTATAATAGCACGGGGCATCTAATGTCAGTTATTTTTAAGCCAATCAAAACGCAAGAAATTCTTTTTTCGCCGTTTTGATTGGTTGCCGACGGAATCCGTTAGTAAATCCATTAGTCTACAGACAGTTTCACGAAGCAGACGAAGGTGAAAGGTGAAAGGTTTACTACACTTACTGGAAAGAAAAGAAAGTTTACAGAGGTATTTAGTGTATGTTTATAGTAGAAAATCTTCTGCAGAATAGAGAAAGTTAACTCACATAAGCATAAAAGCAGTTTTTCCAAGCGAAGAAAGCAGTTTTATGTTTTTCAGTGTATAAATATGGTAGCGTAATTTCAGTGGAAAAGAAATAGCAGAAGAAAGTGTTTTAAGTATATATGTTTACAGTAGGAAAGTGTGCTGGAAAGTAGTAGTTTAAATTAGTAGTAGTTTAAAGTATTATTATTTTGTTTACAGATATGAAATATGGAAAGTAAAGAGTTTATAAGCTTTTGAAAATGGCTGCAGAAGATGTTGTTGTTTACTAACATGATGATGTGAATAAGTATGGATAGGTATATTCTCTTTGTTTGAAGTTAAACCAAATTATAGATCTATTTAGTTAGAACACAGTTTATTTATCCAGCATTTTTGTTGTTTTCCTGTACGCACAATTTATTTTTACTACTATCATGAAAGATGTATTATGAATATTTTGATGTGTGTCAGATCTTCCGATTAAAAAGTTTTGCTGTTCATAACTCCAGTGTTGATAGTGAACTAAAAATGCTTTAGCTGGAATACCTAGAGTTTTTTAATTAACAGGGTGAGAAGTGTTTTTTTCCGTATTGACGTTAGATTTTTCATCACAGGCAACCATTGCATTGCATCTTCAATCGATACAATTTATTTTACAAAGTGAAAAAAGCCGATGCACACGCAGCGCGTATTTTTATTTTTGATGGGTTTAAGATCTTCCAAGTAAAACGACTGTTCTGCGCTCCTATTTCTAAAGTTTAAAGTACTTACAGCACTGAAACCCTTTCTGTTCATCATGCTGTGATTTAATTTTTGGACACCAGGTTTGAGATGTCACTTTCAGAATTAAAACCCGTAAAAAATTTTTACACGGGATACTATCGTCACATATACTAATCCGCGTTGTGCATGCCACTTTTAATTTAGAGAGTGATATATTTAGTTTTAATTTACGGTCATCGTCCTCTTATGTGCGCGTAAAACCACGTAGAGGCGAGAGACACTTTTTTCACGATCATTCCAAAAGCACGTGGCATCATTTGACGTCAGTTTTTTTAAAATCACGGGGAACCATTACATTGCATCACCAATCGAACGCGACGTTTTTGGGGAAATATCTCGAGAACCAATAAAGATAACTGACGTTTTTTAGGGTCCGCGATACGGGCGATGGGGTGACCCAACATTTGGGTCAAAATTTTATTTGGTACTGCGGCTATGACGTCATCAAAACCTTTGATCGACCATATCTCCGCAACGGTTGATCGTAGCGAAACGATCCCATACATTTTTTTGCTCAGTTTTTCAAGCTCTACAACATCAGTACACTTTCCAGTCCCGATTCCGTAATTGAAATTTTCGTCACTAGGTGCGTACACGGGAATGGTGGATTTGACCTAATGTTTTCGAAGTTAAGTTCGGTAAAAAGTTTTTACCCGAGATACTAGTCTACTTATACTAATCCGCGTGTGTGCATACCACTTTTATTTTAGAGAGTGTTGTGTATATTTAAAATTTACGGTCAAAATCTTCTTAATCGTGGTCATTTTTTCGTTAGACCATTGATAATTGACGATTACTATAATAGCACGCGGCGTGACGTCAGTTTTTTTATCTTATCTTATTGCATTGCATCCCCAATCGAACGCGACGTTTTTGGGGAAATATCTCGAGAACCAATAGGAATAACTGACGTTTTTTAGGGTCCGCGATACGGGTGATGGGGTGACGCAACATTTGGGTCAAAATTTTATTTGGTACTGCGGATATGACGTCATTAAAATGTTTGATCGACGATATCTCTACAACGGTTGATCGTAGCGAAACGATCCCATACATTTTTTTGATTAGTTTTTCGAGCTGTACAACATGGATACACTTTCTATTTATGATTCTGTGATTTTATTTTTCGTCACCTATTTTCGACACATACTTTTCGAAATCAAAGCCGTAAAAAACTTTTACGCGAAGTACTAGTCTTATTATAATAATCCGCGATTGTGCATCCCACTTTTATTTTAGAGAGTGATATATTTGTTTTTTTTTCACGGTCAAAACCTTCTTATTTTTTCCCTTTTCGTCGTAAAGCCACGTAGGGTCGAGAGCGTTTTTTTTGATTTTCCGCGATTAGTATATGCTCCTCCGTTTTGTTATTTTTGGTTTGCGCAGCGGAAATCAGCCGAAAAACGTCTTTGGAGGAGTGCGAGCAATGCAATCTTCTTCGTTCGAAATTTGTCAACGATCATTTCGTGAGCAAGAAACTTCGCGAAGAAGACGTGTTTCTTTTTGTATACGAATATTTTAATTTAAATTTGATTGTTTTAGGCAGCAAATCGACGAAAGAACTGACGAAGAAACACAGGTTTATATGCACGAAGGTATTGTTATTATTATAAAACGTTTTATTATCGTGTTTATTGCTAAACTTTTACTCTTATTAATAAAAGAACACGGGTAGCACGTGTAAGTGAGTTAGTTGTTTGTTTACAATGAAAAATCATATTTAGATATACAGAAGAAGTGCAGTGAAGTTTTTAAAAATTAGCTGCAGAAAGATCGAACGAACAAAAGGTATTATTATTAAACTTTTATTTTTGATTAATAAAAGAACAAGTTAGGTATATGTATTTGTATTTAAATGTATTTAAATGTTTGTTTACGTTTTAGTTATCAAATATCGCTATACAGAAGAAAGTGTAGTGAAGAACAGAGGCGGACCGAGACTTAGTCAACCTAGTCAGTGTGACTAGGTGAAAAACTCAAAATGTTTGTACTTCTTCTTTTTGTACGCACTTCTCCGCTCTCTCGCGGCTTTCGTAAAAGTCGCTTACAACTGCGCTTTCTCCAGTCTTGGACAATTGTTCCTTTTATGATTATGGAAACGGACCAGGCTAGTTCTTACTTAGTCATATAAAACCCAAGGTACATGTCAAACAGTGAAAATAATGGAATCCGAGGGAACCCAAGATTTATTTTGACTATCTCGCATCCCATAACTCTCTGTTTCTGACTATCTTGCATCCCACAACTCTCTGTTTCTGACTATCTTGCATCCCACAACTCTCTGTTTCTGACTATCTTGCATCCCATAAGGCCTCTCTGTGTAATAATTTCACAAGAAAGAGTTCGGCCGAAGGTATTATCATCCTAAACGTTTGTTCAGTCAAAAGAAATGGCATCCATAAGTTTCAATGATGGGTAACGGCGACATTACCAAATTTAGGTCGGTGTTTGAAAAATTAGAATAAAAACTGAAAACAATAATTCGTCTGGAGAGGATTTTGAAGAAAAATTAAAGTCGAGATTAGTTCTTCATGATTTTACTGCTGAAAAGTTTATACCAGACCGCTTACAATCTGAAAAGAAATTCATCACACTTCAGTAAGTATTAAATATTACAATTGTAGACTATTGACGGTTTTAAATGACATAAAATACAAATATGTATTGTGTGATGAGTCATGTGTATATAAATTGTTTATAAACTTGTTTATTTTCTCATAATGTGAAAGACATTGTTGATAATGTGTTTGGTACATCAAGTATGACTGATCAGATTAATGTTTCACTCAATATGGTACGTAAGACGTGTGCAAGTAAATAAAAGGATATTGGCTTTATTTTTATTATGATAATTTGATCACCAGCGGACAGGTAACTGCTTATTTAGTTCTGTATCCCTTGCTTTGGTAGGTAATAATTCTTTGGTTTACTCATTAAGAATTTTGATATTAGAATTATTTCTTAACAGTTCCTATTATGTTAAGCACCCTTGCACAGCCACAGGCATTTCAAAAAGGGAAAGATAATTTCTTCTATAATTATAAAAATCTGATGGGTTTATTGGTTTCACATTCTGCGTTAGACTCGTGTAAACTTGCAGAAGATTTAGTTAAAAAAGAAGAGGCTCAAGTTTTACTAATGACAAGACTTGGTCAAGCTTTATGGCAATTCTTGGGTTGTCACCAGTCATCTGTAGGCCAATTAGTACCATTTACCCAGAATGTGGCACCGATAAGTTAAAATTTCTATTCAATCAAGTCATAAATCCTAGAAGTGGTGCCTTGTCAAATGGTAACATTCATTTACCATTCATGGTCGTAGTTTTTGCATTGATTGGCTAAACAATTTTAAGTGGCTTTTAAGTGATTTTGTTTACCTTGTGTTCTCTTTGCTGATAAATTTCCTAACATGACACTTAAAAATAAGAATCTACTTTTTCAAGCTGTCAAGGCCCAGTTCAAGTGCCTGTTCTTAGAATAAAAATCATGAAAAGGCATCAGTAGATGGTAAAAAATCTTTTTATCAATACGCCACTTTTCATTTATCACACTTCTAGTCAAGAAGCAAAGAAAGACAAATGGTTCAACAAAGTAAGTAAGAATATCACCGAAAAGCAAAACTGTTTATACTCATAATAGATATATACCATTTTTCTATGTGGACGTCTTGATTCTGCTAGGGGCCAGTCATTGTTTGGCTAATATGCTCAACCTCCTGCAGGGAGTGTTATATTTTAAAATATACTGGGTTTGATGGTATCAAAATGGCTCTGAGAATCCTTGGAATGTTACTTGTAAGATCTTGTGTATTCACATAGGTGTGAAAGGATTTTAATCAAAGACAGCTTTACACAACACTAAGTCAGCTGACAGGTCAAATGACTTGTCATTCATGTATATATATATATATTCACTAAGGATTTTTTGCGTATAATATCTAAGATCTTTGACAGGTTTTCTGCCAAAAGATGGACTTTTTTTATTTATGTTCTGATAAACTTGATAAGGAAGATGAAATTTATTTGAATTAATCACCAGAAAAAAAGATTACTTGTGTTTCTTTAATTTTAGCTTTTCTTATTTTCTTTTGTATCTATGGATACGAAGTTATTCATTACTCATTTTTATTTGAATTTCAACACTATATTAATGTTTTTATCAAATGCATGGTAGGATGTGTGCGATGGATGTGTGGAGGTTTTCCATAAAGTGTTAGCTTTCATAAAAGCTCATTTTTACAACGACTTTCTTAAATGTTGTATATAATATGAAGGGTATATCATTTTAGTTTTAACACATGTATATAATTTTTTTTAACTTTGTTTAATTCGCTTTAGACATGTTATTTCTTTTTGCCTAAATGTGTAAATCAATGTGCTATGTTGCTGTCCATGTCTGGTTCCATATGCGAACCTAGGCATGCTGATGAAGCCTGATATTGGCAGAAACAGTGACTATGAGTGATTGATGTGTATGTAACAAACATCATGGTGTTTTCAATGTAGTTAAGTCAGTAGGCAAAGTGAATAAATATTCTGTTTTGCATGGACATCAGACTAATAAAAAAATGACTTCTTTTTTCTGATCACCTTAATACCCCGTGAAAAGTCTCATAAATGTCTAATGCCAGCAGCCCAACAAGAATTGTAAGGTTTAGGCAACAAACTTTGTCGAGAAGCGCTACGACATTTTTCGGGAAATCCGATTATCAATCGGGAAACATGAATGTTCCGATATTTTTTGACTAGGTGTCCCAAAATTCTCGATCCGCCTCTGAAGAAATGCAGAACAAAATGATGTTTATTTACACAGTAAGGAATGGTTTTAATTTAGTTTTGAAAGATTAAATACTATAGCTTTGAATAGATATCTTATTATATGAGTTCTTTCGTTTAGTTTATATGCTACTGGATGAAAAACGAAGACCAGAGTAATTTGTTTTGGTAACGCGCGCTATTATTATTTTTATAGTTAGCAAAGAAGATTTGATTTGATTTATTTATTTACAGATCAATTAAAAATGGTCCCACAGCTATGACTGTTTTCCTTTCTCATGGCTGTGGAAGTAGGGAACGTGTTATGCTGTAAAATTGTATCTATTGACGATGTTTGATGCTTTGTCTGCATGCCTTTCTGCCAGCCATTTATGCCTTTTGTTTTGGTTTGCTTAAATATGGTTGCAGTAGTAGTAAGTATTGTAGCTGTTCTTTACTGAAATCTTTTTCTTTTAGGTCAGAAAAGAAAAAGTGTAGCTATTTATAAACGAAATTTATAAATGTATAAATGAAACACATGGTATATTGAGAAGGTTATTTAAGAGAAGAATGGATTATGTATTTCATTGCGATTGTTCTACAAAAAGAAAGCATTGCTGGGGTATATTTTTCTTCAGTTCATATTTGTTTACGGCATTCATTATTTTGTGTTATGTTAATTGCTACATACATACTTGCTAGGTATATAAGTTTAGCATTATGTTTTTATTTGTTGCTTTTAATATCTTCTGGGTATTCAATTATGGTTTTGGTGAAAGTAGGGCATTTTGTTGTTTCAATTATTTTTATTAATTTGATGTTTGGTTGTGTATGCCAGGTAAAAGTCTTTATTCTGTTCAGCTCCAGTGTTGAGTGAACCCGTATTGACTCACAGTATCGGTTGACTTTATTGACCAAATTTTGTTTTTAATTGTTATCTTTAGGATAAATGCGTACTTGAATTTGTTATAGCATGATTAGGTTTTCGGTATTACAATTCAAGTATTAATTTTTTAGGTAATAATAAAAAAAGCATAAAGAAATGAAACTCATGGTTTTAATCATGACGTTGATGGTTTTGGGAAGAACAGACTATATATCATTTCAAAAATTCATTAATGGCTGCAGTCCAGTAGTAACTTTGAAACAAAGGAAAAAGTTGGAAGGTATCAATTTGTTTTGAATTAACATTTTGTAATGTTTGGTTTTGTATGTCTGGGTAAACAGTTCTGTGTTATATATTGCCATTTTTTTTACATTAAAGTTATTTCTCTTCTGCGTATAAATATATATTCTGAGCCATGTTGCTATTTGTTTCTGTTTTAAATCTTCTGAATGTAAGAAATGAAATAAAAAAATTAATGCCTGAAAAGAAACTTTTACACGAGTTAAATTCTGCGACACAACGCATACTGAACATGGGTGGCGAGCGACGCCGCCTGGGATGTTTTTGAGTTGCGATTCTATGATTTATTTTTTCGTCACGGGGTACGTACACGGGAATGGTGGATTTGACCTAATGTTTTCGAAGTTAAGTTCGGTAAAAAGTTTTTACCCGGGATACTAGTCTTATTATAATAATCCGCGATTGTGTGTCACACTTTTATTTTAGAGAGTGATATATTTGTTTTTTTCTCACGGTCAAATCCTTCTTATTTTTTCCCTTTTCGTCGTAAAACCACGCAGATGCGAGAACGTTTTTTTACGATTAGTATATGGGAAAATCCCGCCGCTGATCGATTTCATTGGCTAACAAAGGAAAACTCTTAAAATGCGCTGTTTTGATTGGCTGACAAATTCCAAAAATTTCGGTCGTTAATAACGGCTTTCATTTCCTCGTTGTGAACTTCACGAAGAAACACAGGTTTGTATACATACGAATGTTTCATTATTATAAAACGTTTTATTGTTAAACTTTAACTGTTATTGTATTTTAGATTAATAAAAGAACTGGTAGCACACATGCGTAGGTGAGTTTTTAACCAGATGTTTTTGTTTTTTTATAATACATATAAGGTTGTTTCAGAGGAAAACCAAACGAAGAACGAGATGAAGAAAGTCTATTTTTATTTTACGATATAAACGTGTGCTGATTTTACGTATTTCTTTTTATAGTTATCAAATTGTTATGGGAGTGCAGCAGTAAAGTAGTGTAGATGAAGTCGAAGTTGTTTAAAAATAGCTGCAGAAAGGATGATGTTTACTTACATTGGTGAAAATGGTTTTACTTCTTTTCGGTGGGAAAACGTTTGGAAAAGATACAAAGTAATATACGTAAGTACATGAGTCAAACGGATTTAATAAATACAGCGAAGAGAGTAAAAACAGAGTTAAAACGATCAAAAAGTTGCATGCCCTACGAGCAGTTTTGTTTTGGTAACGAACTGGCTGTTTTTTTATTTATTTATTTCAAAATGGCTCCACAGTTATGAAGTTTAGAAAACAACATGAAAGGAGAGCTTGCCGCCACTGTCTGTCTTTTTCTTTATTTATGCCTTTCAGTGTATAAAAATAGTAGTGGAATTTCAGGAAAGTATGCTGGGAAGTAAATAGAGTGTAATTAATTTGTTTACAGGTATGAAATATAGAAAGTAAAGAGTTTAGAAGTGTTGTTTGATGATAATGGCTACAGAACATTATGATCGATATTGTTTACTAAAGTGTATCCAGATATAATTGGCAGTGGAAACAAGAATGCCTGTAACTTTTGATAGTCAAATGCAATTGTGAAATTTTTTTTTGCTTCTTTTAGAGAATCAAAAGCGCTATATTTGAATGTATTTTTGGTTGAAAAATTCGCGATTTTTAGCGGTTGAATTTGCGATGGCAAAATTTGAGCTTTTTTTTTACTTATGCTATAACGTTCATTTTTACACCAGTGGTAGGTCAGCCTTAGGTAAAGAAGGTTGTCAAATTTCAAGGCAAACAGAAAAGTCCTTGGGAAGATATGGGACCCGAAATACCCCTTGGTAGCGCTTTTTTGTGAAACATCAAATCTCCAAATTTTTAATAAAAACGGGGGTTTATGTTATCTTTTTTGAACAGTGCAATTAAAAGTGGGAAAGTGTTAAGTGTTGATGCATTGGTATTATTGATCATTTCGAAACAAAGCGAAACACAATTTGATTGTTTTTATTGAAACGATAAGCAAGGAACAAAGGCATATAGATCATAAAATAGTTTTTGTAAAACACCAGAATAACCTTTAACAACAAGCAGCTATGAAACAATATGATACAAGAATGAGAGAATTTAAAATATACAATTGTTTTAAGAAAGGGTATATTTTAAATAAGATTCAATAAATAATTAATTTTCTGTTTCATCACTGTCCGATTCACTGTCTGAGTCGTCACTGTCAGAATCGCTGTCGGAGTCATCATTCAAATCAATGATAAATCGTTCAGTTACATCACGTCCATGAAAGTCTATTTTCCAAAATTCTTGCTCTACTTTCATTGAATGTTTCTCAACTTTAGCCCATTTCGCAGGTGTAACATTTTCTAACGCCTGATTCACGAGAATTTGTACGTCCTTTATCTTGAAAGTAACATTTTCACGCGCCACCTCAGATTTAACCTGGGCCCAGACCAGCTCAATGGGATTCAATTCTGAGTGTCCTATCGGAAGACGCAATATGTGAATGTCCTTTCCTTTTTCAGCGCAAAACTTCTGCGTTATCTTCTCCAAGTTGCATTGTTTGGGGACAACAATGCTTTTACTTTTTGTTAACAAAACTGTTTTCGTATCTTTTGGATTTTCAAATGGTATCCCTTTCTTTGTAAGCCAATCTTGCATTTTTGCTTTTCTCCACGACATGGTTGGACATTTCGACTCTTCGGTTTGGCGCGAGTGATATCGAGCATTGTCAATAACAACAACAGATTTATCAGGGAGGCTTAGGAGAACTTTTTTCTCGAACCAATCCTCGAAGTGTTCTCCATTCATCTCACTGTGGTAGTCCTCTGAATCTTTTTTCCCAATAAAACATTCCCCGCAGTCCTTCAAAAAACCATTCTTCGACCCCAAGTGGTTAATGATTAATCGCTTACCCTTACCAGAGGGCACCTTGAGGCCACCTTTACAAAAAATACCTGTCAAGAGAGGGTTTTCATCAGTGCAATCTTCCTGCCAAATGTACTCTGTTGTGTGGTTCCGATTACACCAGGTTTCATCTTGGTAGAAGATTTCGTATCCTTCGTCACGGTATTTTTTAATGTTTCTCAGGTATTCATGACGGGTAGCAACAATGTCCACACGTTGATAAACGTTCATCTTTTTATTCCTCTTTTTGCACACAAAACCCAACTTTTTGATACACGTGTGCAGTTTGGATCTACTCATTATTGGAAAGCCAGGTATGTTTAAGGCTTCGGCGTGAATTTTATCAAGTGTGGGTATTTCTGGGTCTGGTCTTGTGTAGAAGCTGTGAACTAGACGAGATAAAGCGTTTTTATTAAAGTCATCCAACTTTATTCGTGGCTTTCCACGTGTTTCTGTGCTGGAAGTTGGCTCCTTATTGCCCTTACTCTCTTCACGTCTCACTCGATAGATTTGTCGCTCAGAAATTCCACAAATCTCACTGATTCTTTGAGCAATATTAGGGCGTTTTTCAAATACGGGTTCACTGAATTTCTCACGCCTTGCTGCAGCAGTAACCCAATCATCTAAGCGTTTTACAATAGATTTTTTCCTGTCTTTCAACCAAGAGTGTGTATTTTTAGGTTTTTTGGACGATCTTTTCAGCGGTTCTCCCTCTCGTTTAGAATCCATTTTACCAAAAGGCAGATAGATGAAGGGAAGAACGATTACAACACTTTCAATTTTTAAAGCCATTTGAATTTCATATTGAACTTATATTGTCTTTGTTATTTTTAAGTAATTAGAGAACTTTACTAATTCCCAAAACACTAAGTAAGCACAGTTTGGCTATGAGGTCATTAAAGAGATCGTAAAATGTGTTATGCTCGAAAAAGTGTTTTATCATCACTACCCCCGTTTTTATTAAAAATTTGGAGATTTGATGTTTCACAAAAAAGCGCTACCAAGGGGTATTTCGGGTCCCATATCTTCCCAAGGACTTTTCTGTTTGCCTTGAAATTTGACAACCTTCTTTACCTAAGGCTGACCTACCACTGGTGTAAAAATGAACGTTATAGCATAAGTAGAAAAAAAGCTCAAATTTTGCCATCGCAAATTCAACCGCTAAAAGTCGCGAATTTTTCAACCAAAAATACATTCAAATATAGCGCTTTTGATTCTCTAAAAGAAGCAAAAAAAAATTTCACAATTGCATTTGACTATCAAAAGTTACAGGCATTCTTGTTTCCACTGCCAATTATATCTGGATACACTTTAGTATCTATTTAGTGAAAACACAGTTAGTATTAGTGGATAAATAAAGGATAAGAGGGGTGTTTACTGTTGTGTTTTGAATTTTCCAGAGAGGAGCTTTGAACTGAAATAAAAAATGGCTCCACATATGTGAATGTTTTCATATGTTAAAAATTCTTTTGCTATACTAATTCTGTCATTACGTTTGTGTTTTTAATTATTATTTTTAAGGTAAATATATTTTCAAAGTTTCTTTTAGTATGTTTTGTTTTTCTTTCGATTTCGTCATAGTATGATTAGGTTTTTTGTATATGTTTTTTGAATATTTTCATCTGTTAAAATAGAAATGAAGCACATGATGGGTTAAATTATAATGTTGACAGGGTTAGTTAAGAGAAGAATGGATTATGTATTTAAGAAGATCATTAATTATGATTGTGCAATGAAACTGTCCTACGAAAAATAAGCGTTATTGGTTGGATTTTTCTTAAGTTTAAATTTTATCATGTTTATGCATTATTTTGTGTTATGGTAATCGTTTACGTACTATGCCTGGGTATATAACTTTGGCTTTATAATTTTATTTGTGACTTTATCTTCTGGGTAAATTTTTGTTCTTAGTTATTGTTTTTAGGATAAATGCGTACTTGAATTTAATTTTTTTCTCTTTTCTTTTGTTGTTGTTTATTTCAATATTCTTATAGCATGATTAGGTTTTCGGTATTACAATTGAAATATTATTCTTTTAGGTAATAATAAAAAAAGCATAAAGAAATGAAACTCATGGTTTTAATCATGACGTTGATGGTTTTGGGAAGAACAGACTACATATCATATCAAAAATTCATTAATGGTTGCAGTCCAGTAGTAACTTTGGAACAAAAGAAAAAGTTGGAAGGTATCGATTTGTTTTCAATTCACATTTTGTAATGTTTGGTTTTGTATGTCTGGGTAAACAGTTCTGTGTTATATATTGCCATTTTTTTTACATTAAAGTTACTTCTCTTCTGCGTATAAATATATATTCTGAGCCATGATGCTATTTGTTTCTGTTTTAAATCTTCTGAATGTAAGAAATGAATTAAAAAATTAATGCCTGAAAAGAAACTTTTACATGAGTTAAATTCTGCGACACAACGCATACTGAACATGGGTGGCGAGCGATGCCGCCTGGGCGGCTAGTCTTATTATACTAATTCGCGATTGTGCATCCGGTTTTTATTTTAGACAGTGACATATTTAGTTTTAATTTACGGTCATCGTCCTCTTATGTGCGCGTAAAACCACGTAGATGCGAGAGACACTTTTTTCACGATCATTCCAAAAGCACGTGGCATCATTTGACGTCAGTTTTTTTATGATCACGGGGAATCATTGCATTGCAGCCCCAATCGAACGCGACGTTTTTGGGGAAATATCTCGAAAACCAATAGGGATAACTGACGTTTTTTAGGGTCCGCGATACGGGCGATGGGGTGACGCAACATTTGGGTCTAAATTTTATTTGGTACTGCGGATATGACGTCATCAAAATCTTTGATCAGCGATATCTCTCTAACGGTTGGTCGTAGCGAAACGATCCCATACATTTTTTTGATCAGTTTTTCAAGCTCTACAACATGGGCACATTTTCCAGTCCCGATTCCGTAATTGAAATTTTCGTCACGGGGTACGTACACGGGAATGCAGGATGTTTTTGCTCCACAACATGGGTATACTTTTTACTTGCGATTCTATGATTAATTTTTTCGTCACGGGGTACGTACACGGGAATGGCGGATTTGACCTAATGTTTTCGAAGTTAAGTTCGGTAAAAAGTTTTTACCCGGGATACTAGTCTACTTATACTAATTCGCAATCGTGCATCCCACTTTTATTTTAGTGAGTGTTGTGTTTTTGTTTTTTTAATGGTCAAAATCTTCTTAATCGTGGTCATATAGCGGCAGTTCGACCACGCGAGACACATTCACGATTAGTATAATAGCACGCGGCGTGACGTCATTTTCATTTTAGCATATCACGGAGGAATCATTGCATTGCATCCCCAATCGAACGCGACGTTTTTGGGGAAATATCTCGAGAACCAATAGGGATAACTGACGTTTTTTGGGGTCCGCGATACGGGTGACGGGGTGGCGCAACATTTGGGCCTAAATTTTATTTGGTACTGCGGACATGACGTCATTAAAATCTTTGATCGACGATATCTCTGCAACGGTTGATCGTAGCGAAACGATCCCATACACTTTTTTGATCAGCTTTTCGAGCTCTACAACATGGAAACACTTTCCAGTCACGATTTTGTGATTTAATTTTTCGTCATCTATTTTCGACACATCCTTTTCGAAATTATAGCCGTAAAAAACTTTTACGCGAGATACTCGTCTACTTATACTAATTCGCAATGTGTGTAACACATTTAATTTAGAGAGTGTTTTGTTTTTGTTTTTTTAATGGTCAAAATCTTCTTAATCGTGGTCATATAGCGGCAGTTCGACCACGCAAGACACATTCACGATTAGTATAATAGCACGTGGCATTTGACGTCAGATGTTTTTATGATCACGGGGAACCACTGCATTGCATCCCCAATCGAACGCGACGTTTTTGGGGAAATATCTCGAGAACCAATAGGGATAACTGACGTTTTTTAGGGTCAGCGATACGGGTGAAGGGGCGACGCATCATTTGGCCCTAAATTTTATTTGGTACTGCGGATATGACGTCATCAAAATCTTTAATCGACGATATCTCTGTAACGGTTGATCGTACCGAAACGATCCCATACACTTTTTTGATTAACTTTTCGAGCTCTACAACATGGTTACATTTTCCGTTTCCAATTCCTAAATTGAAATTTTCATCACGGGGATCGTTCACGGGAAAGGCGATTTTGACCCATCCTTTTCGAAGTTAAGTTCGGTAAAACGTTTTTACCCGGGATACTAGTCTTATTATACTAATCCGCGTAGTGTGTAACACATTTAACTTAGAGAGTGTTTTGTTTTTGCTTTTTTAATGGTCAAAATCTTCTTAATCGTGGTCATTTTTTCGTTAGACCATTGATAATTGACGATTAGTATAATAGCACGCGGCGTGACGTCAGTTTCATTTTAGCATATCACGAAGGAATCATTGCATTGCATCCCCAATCGAACGCGACGTTTTTGGGGAAATATCTCGAGAACCAATAGGGATAACTGACGTTTTATAGGGTCCGCGATACGGGTGATGAGGTGACGCAAAATTTGGGCCTAAATTTAATTTGGTACTGCGGCTATGACGTCATCAAAACATTTGATCGACCATATCTCGGCAACGGTTGGTCGTAGCGAAACGATCCCATACATTTTTTTGCTCAGATTTTCGAGCTCTACAACATCAGTACACTTTCCAGTCCCGATTCCGTAATTGAAATTTTCGTCACCGGGTTCGCACACGGGAACGCGTCGTATTTCTGCAGATTCTTTTCAAAATCAAAGTCGTAAAAAACTTTTACGCGAGATACTAGTCTATATATACTAATTCGCGTTGTGTGCAACACATTTAACTTAGAGAGTGTTTGTTTTTTTGTTTTTTAATGGTCAAAATCTTCTTAATCGTGGTCATATAGCGGCAGTTCGACCACGCGAGACACATTCACGATTAGTATAATAGCACGTGGCATTTGACGTCAGATGTTTTGTGATCATGGGGAATCATTGCATTGCATCCCCAATCGAACGCGACGTTTTTGGGGAAATATCTCGAGAACCAATAGGGATAACTGACGTTTTTTAGGGTCCGCGATACGGGTGATAGGGTGACGCATCATTTGGGCCTAAATTTAATTTGGTACTGCGGATATGACGTCATTAAAATCTTTAATCCACGATATCTCTGCAACGGTTGATCGTAGCGAAACGATCCCATACACTTTTTTGATCAGCTTTTCGAGCTCTACAACATGGGAACACTTTCCAGTCACGATTTTGTGATTTAATTTTTCGTCACCTATTTTCGAGACATCCTTTTCGAAATTATAGCCGTAAAAAACTTTTACCCCAGTTACTATGACGTCATTAAAATCTATGATCGACGATATCTCTGCAACGGTTGATCGTAGCGAAACGATCCCATACAATTTTTTGCTCAGTTTTTCGAGCTCTACAACATCGTTACACTTTCCCGTCCCGATTCCGTAATTGAAATTTTCGTCACGGGGTTTTTGCACATCCTTTTCGAAATTGAAGTCGTAAAAAACTTTTACGCGAGATACTAATCTACTTATACTAATTGGCAATCGTGCATCCCACTTTTATTTTAGAGAGTGTTGTGTTTTTTCCAAATTTGCGGTCAAAATCTTCTTAATCGTGGTCATTTTTTCGTTAGACCATTGATAATTGACGATTAGTATAATAGCACGCGGCGTGACGTCAGTTTCATTTTAGCATATCACGAAGGAATCATTGCATTGCATCCCCAATCGAACGCGACGTTTTTGGGGAAATATCTCGAGAACCAATAGGGATAACTGACGTTTTATAGGGTCCGCGATACGGGTGATGGGGTGACGCAACATTTGGGTCTAAATTTAATTTAGTACTGCGGCTATGACGTCATCAAAATCTTTGATCGACGATATCTCTGCAACGGTTGGTCGTAGCGAAACGATCCCATACATTTTTTTGATCAGTTTTTCAAGCTCTACAACATGGGTGCGGTCTCTTTTCGAGATTTGGTACTTTAATTTTTGTCACCTATTTTCGTGACAACATTTTCGAAATTAAAGTCGTAAAAAACTTTTACGCGAGATACTAGTGTCTCTGTAATGTAAAAACCGCTATCTTTAAACAGTAAGAAAAAAACGGAGGTGAAAAGCCGGTTGTAATGTATTTCTTGCTTTCGAAACAATCCAAAATCGAAATATTTTATGACATTTAAAAATTTAATCAACGTGGGGTCGAACCACCTACCTTTGGGTTGGTAGTTGCTATACTAACCGACTGTGCCACGGAAGCCATGCACGTCGGTATAGATATAAATATAATATAGCTCTTTTGACTCTTCTGTTTACAAACCGTTGAAAACTTCTGTTTAGTTAAAAAAGAATGATCACAGTCCAAGATAATTGTAAGCCTCTTCTATATATTTTCTGTTTTCACCTTAAAATATGTACATCTTCTTTAAAATCCATTTAATATTGATCAAAGAAACTTTTGTAAATCTTTCGCTGACATGCAATGCACGGTGCTTTGGTTTCATGTAAATGCACGCACGAAATTTCAAAAAACCGCTAGGTTTGGATAGTATGAAAAAGAACAAGATGCCCTGACAGGCATAAGGATTTCTGCGAAACCAGCTGAAGCATAAAAAATGAAAGACTAGTGACATTCTTCAAATTTGAAGATTGAATGACTTCTACAATACAACATCACATTTTTGATCACACACTCCCTAGGAATCCATGAAAGCATAACTGATATATATATATATAGATAAAAAATAGATAGAACAAAAATAGAACTATAACAGTTAATCCCGCTA
This sequence comes from Turritopsis dohrnii, assembly GCA_027922465.2. Taxonomy (NCBI): domain Eukaryota; kingdom Metazoa; phylum Cnidaria; class Hydrozoa; order Anthoathecata; family Oceaniidae; genus Turritopsis; species Turritopsis dohrnii. The sequence continues at coordinate 39,888 of BQMF02000152.1, read as the reverse complement.
GAAAGTTTGTCAACTTTTGTTCCCAGGGATGATGGAAATTTACCTTTTAAAAGTGTAAATAGGACTTAACTAAAACAACAGAAGCTTTTACTTACAAAGAAAAGAAATACGCGTAAGGTGCGAATCGTAACCATGGATACACATTTTATATGACAGTTTTTTAAAAAAAGAAACGATGTAAGAGCTAAAAGAGAAAAAAAACACAAACTTTTTCGAAAAAAAATAACTAAGAAACAAAGTGAAAGCGAAAAACTCATCAGAAATACTTTGTTTAAAACTAACTACATATCTACCTACCTAATCTAGCTACTAAGCATTTAAAAATATAGCTTTTAAAAAGTTTAACTATGAACGACTTCGATAAATTTTTCCTAACTGCAAGAGAGCTTCGAACCACAAGATGTTACCAACAACGAACTTTTAAAATTATAAGTTTATTACAAGCGATGCTTCGAATTTGGTGGAACTGAAGTTCTCCATTGTGTTTTTAGTGGGAGAAATGTCTGTTTTTTCGTGAAAAAGTGGCAAAATACTAAAATACTTTATAAAAAATGTTTTGGTAGTTTTCATGTAAATGTACGCACGAAATTTCAAAAAACCGCTAGGTTTGGACAGCAGAAAAAAAACAAGATGCCCTTGCAGGCATAAGGATTTCTGCGAAACCAGCTGAAAGTATGAAAAATGAAAGACTAGTGACACTCTTGAAATTTGAACATTGAATGACTTCTACAATACAACATCACATTTTTGATCACACACTCCCTAGGAATCCATGAAAGCATAACTGATATATGCTATAGATCAAAAATAGAACTATAATAGTTAATCCCGCTAGAAAGTTTGTCAAATTTTGTTTATTTCCAGGGATGATGGCAATTTACCTTTTAAAAGGTGTAAATAGGACTTAACTAAAACAACAGAAGCTTTTACATACAAAAAAAAGAAAAGCATAAGGTGCGAATCGTAACCATGGATATACATTTTATATGACAGTTTAAAAACAAACAAAAGCAACAGAAACGATGTAAGAGCATGGTAAGAGCGAAAAGAAAAAAAAAACACAAACTATTTCGAAAAAAAAAATTAAGAAACAAAGTAAAAGCGAAAAATTCCTCAGAAATACTTTGTTTTAAACTAACTACGTATCTACCTAACTAAGCTAATGCTACCAAGCATTTAAAAATATAGCTTTTAAAAAGTTTAACTATGAACGACTTTGATGATTTTTTTGGTATTTCTCAAGTTTGCCTCAATGCTTTGCTTGGTCAGCTAGGATTAGCTAGGATAAGCTGGAATAAGCTAGGAAGCTAGGATCAGCTAGGGGCTTCCTGGCAAATCTCACACAGACCTCACTTTTACTCCGATGCCCCCGGATATAATAAGCCTAAATAAAGCAAATGGTGGATAAATAAGCACTAAGGAAAGCCTACCAAAAGATAGAAGTTTCAAATACCGATGTTAGAGAAGAGAGTTTCCGATTTCATTCTTACCGCAATTACAACCAGTCGCCAGAAATTTCTCGTGGAAGAGACCTCGTGCTACGAAAAAATGGCTTTCCGCATGGACGTGATGAATGCATGTAAACGCACGCACGAAATTTCAAAAAACCGCTAGGTTTGGCAGCAGAAAAAAAAAAACAAACAAGATGCCTTGACAGGCATAAGGATTTCTGCGAAACCAGCTGAAACATGAAAAATGAAAGACTAGTGACATTCTTCAAATTTGAAGATTGAATGACTTCTACAATACAACATCACATTTTTGATCACACACTCCCTAGAAATCCATGAAAGCATAACTGATATATATATATATATATATATATAGATCAAAAATAGATAAAACAAAAATAGAACTATAACAGTTAATCCCGCTAGAAAGTTTGTCAACTTTTGTTCCCAGGGATGATGGAAATTTACCTTTTAAAAAGTGTAAATAGGACTTAACTAAAAACAACAGAAGCTTTTACATACAAAGAAAAGAAATACGCGTAAGGTCCGAATTGTAACCATGGATACACATTTTATATGACAGTTTTTTTTAAAAAGAAACGATGTAAGGGGGTGTTTATATGGAAGCGAGCTGGTCCGGTTTAACGGGCTGGCTCGCTTAGCCGAGATCTCACTTATATTAGGAAATATATGTTTTTATTCGAATGTGTTTATATGAAAACCGAGCCAGCCCGCCTAAGCGAGATCTCGGTTCAATTTGCCGAGATCTCACCTCAGTGGGATGAAAATTTTCCATATAAACATCCACAACAGGGCTAGCCCGGCTGAGCGGGCTAATTTCATAGCATGTGCATACTATTTGATTAACAAAAAAATACAAAGGTGAGCCAGCCCGCTTCCATATAAAGGCGAGATGAAATTGTCTCGGCTAAGTGAGCCAGCCCGGCTAACCGGGCTAGCTCACCTCCATATAAACACCCCCTAAGAGCTAAAAGAGAAAAAAAACACAAACTTTTTCGAAAAAAAATAACTAAGAAACAAAGTAAAAGCGAAAAACTCATCAGAAATACTTTGTTTAAAACTAACTACGTATCTACTTACCTAATCTAGCTACCAAGCATTCAAAAATATAGCTTTTAAAAAGTTTAACTATGAACGACTTCGATAAATTTTTCCTAACTGCAAGAGAGCTTCGAACCACAAGATGTTACCAACAACGAACTTTTAAAATCATAAGTTTATTACAAGCGATGCTTCGAATTTGGTGGAACTTAAGTTCTCCGTTGTGTTTTTAGTGGGAGAAATGTCTGATTTTTCGTGAAAAAGTGGCAAAACACTAAAATACTTACATAAGAAATGTTTTGGTAGTTTTCATGTAAAGGCACACACGAAATTTCAAAAAACCGCTAGGTTTGGACAGCAGAAAAAAAAACAAAAACAAGATGCCCTTGCAGGCATAAGGATTTCTGCAAAATCAGCTGAAGTATGAAAAAAGAAAGACTATGACATTCTTGAAATTTAAGAAAAGTTTAATCCGCAATATATATATATTTATTAAATTTCTGATCACGTACTCCCCAAAAATCTGGAAAAAACATAATTGTCACTATGCAAAACTTTATCTGAATGACATGTTCTTTATTTTGTTGGTACGAAATGATATTAAGGATTCAGTGATCAATTTAGATAAGACAATGAGTATGCACGTAAGTCATTGTAAATGTTATGAATTTAATATGTCTTGTCAATCTTCCTAACAGAATTCCTAATTCAGAAGGAGAAAAAGGAAAGCATAGATTTTAATGATACAAAATACATCTATATACATACAAAATCAACATACGTAACTGAAAACAGAAATTTGTGCTTTAATTTGAGTATATAACAATATGTCATTGCATCTTTTTAATTTAAAAGCATGCATTACCAGAACTAAATTTCATGAAAAGATTATAAAAATTTATTCAGAAACTTAAAAAACAATAAATTTTTAATTACGTATACACACCAGGGCATCATGAAAGCATAACTGACACAATACGAACCTTACATTAACTTCTAATAAACTTAATGAACAAAATAACATCAAATTCATATGCTTTCAGATATCACAGTGATTACGTATGTACGGTCAATATTCCTAATTACGAAAAGACTTCCCAAACACAAAAAGTAAACAAAGATTAGCATTATGAAAAATATGACCTAAACTTAGCTACCAAAATTAGCAAACATATATAACTGAAAACAGAAATTTGCGTTAAAAGATGTCCAGTATTTAGAATTTACAGACAATCAAGGTAAGTTTCAATTTGCTATCGTAAATAGTAAGTCCCCATTCCTAATTCAGGACATTGATAATACAGCCAAGAACTATAAGTATTATATAATAGGCTAAAATAGCTAGAGAAACATCAAACATAAAATGAGATGCACAGCGACAGACAGAGGGTAACAAGACATTCCTTGTATGTTGTTGGAGCTGAAGAGGAAACTGAGCTGAGCTGTATGTATCCAGAGCTTAAAAAGCACTAAGCCCACACATGAAACAAACAGTATTTTGCATCTAGAAAGGCTTAAAAGAATCGCAGACATTTTGCAAAACATAAAAGCTGCACACACTGTTTTCACAAAACATTGAGAACTTGTTATTAGAAAAGAATGAACGTAGTAGAATCATTGCAAGATAATTATAAATTTCTACCCTTTACTTTCGGTTTTGGAAGTGCAAATCTTCTTACTTTTGGAAATTTAAGGTTTCTTCGGTCACGCTGTGGTATACCATTATGCGAACGACGTGCAAATGTAAAGTCGAAAAATACCCGGATGATCACATGGCGGAAATAATCAAGCCAATAAACTAAGCGTTATTAAAGTTTATTAGCACCCTTTCGTAATAGTGGCGCTTTATGCACCAATGAATATTGAGACGGCGGAAAAAATCGCTAGGTTTGGACAGTAAGATGAAAAAAAAACAAGATGCCCTTGCAGGCATAAGGATTTCTGCAAAATCAGCTGAAGTATGAAAAAAGAAAGACTATGACATTCTTGAAATTTAAGAAAAGTTTAATCCGCAATATATATTTATTAAATTTCTGATCATGTACTCCCCAAAAATGTGGAAAAAACATTATTGTCACTATGCAAAACTTGATTAACCAATAAACTTGATTATATCTGAATGACATAAAGTTCTTTATTTTGTTGGTACGAAACGATATTAAGGATTCAGTGATCAATTCAGATAAGACAATGAGTATGCATGTAAATCAATGTAAATGTTATGAATTTAATGTCTTTGTTGTACCTGAAAAGAACCTTAACTGTCCCGAACTGTATATCTGTTGTTTTTAGCCCAATCAGAAATGTACCTTCGAAATACACCCTCCATACCTCATTCGTACCTTTTGAGGTATACCTAAGGTATACACTAATGTCCGAAATTCGTCCCTTTCAGGTACAATGTGGGGACAACTCAGGTACAATATCCAATATACGGAGTATGGCGAATACATAAGAAGTGCGTACCTTAAGTGTACCTCCAATATACCGCGGGTATACCTTAAGTACGTTCGCGTGATATGAGATTTGCACCTGCGGTATACCTCAGGTACAGTAAAGGTATACCTCAGGTTTTACAAAAGGTATACCTGAGGTATACCGCGTTATCATGCGGGTTGTCAATCTTCCTAACAGAATTCCTAATTCACAAGGACAAAAAGGAAAGCGTAGATTTTAATGATACTAAATACAACTATATATACATACAAAATCAACATACATAACTGAAAACAGAAATTTGTGCTTTAATTCGAGTAACAATATGTCATTGCCATCTTTTTAATTTAAAAACATACATTATCTGAACTAAATTTCATGAAAAGATTATAAAAATTTATTCAGAAACTTAAAAAGCAATAAATTTTTAATTACGTATACACGCCAGGGCATTATGAAAGCATAACTGACACAATACGAACCTTACATTAACTCCTAATAAACTTAATGAACAAAATAACATCAAATTTATATGCTTTCAGATATCACTGTGATTACGTATGTACGGTCAATCTTCCTAATTATGAAAAGACTTCCCAAACACAAGAAGTAAACAAAGATTAGCATTATGAAAAATATGACCTAAACTATAACTGAAAACAGAAATTTGCGTTAAAAGATGTCCAGTATTTAGAATTTACAGACAATCAAGGTAAGTTTCAATTTGCTATCGTAAATAGTAAGTCCCCATTCTTAACTCAGGACATTGATAATACAGCCAAGAACTATACAAGTATATAAGCTGAATAAGCTAGGGAAACATCAAACATAAAATGAGATGCACAGGCAGAGGGTAGACAAGACATTCCTTGTATGTTGCTGGAGCTGAAGAGGAAACTAAGCTGAGCTGTATGTATCCAGAGCTTAAAAAGCACTACAGCCCAAACATGAAACAAACGGTATTTTGTATCTAGAAAGGCTTAAAAGAATCCCAGACATTTTCCAAAAAATAAAAGTTGCACACACTGTTTTTACAAAACATTGAGAACTTGTTTTTAGAAAGGAATGAACGCAGTAGAATCATTGTAAGATAATTATAAATTTCTACCTTTTACTTTTGGTTTTGAAAGTGTAAATCTTCTTTTAAATCTATTCAGTATTGATCAATCAATATGGAAGTCTATGTGGGTTTCTTCGGTTTCTTCTGCCATTATGCAAACGGCGTGCAAACGTAAAGTCGAAAAATACCCGGATGATCACATGGCGGAAATCAAGCCAATAAACTGTCGCTATTGAAGTTAAGGTGGCTATATTAGCACCCTTTCGTAGAAATCGGGCATTATGCACCAATCACGATTGAGACGGCTTTTTTATGAACCAATGAAATTTAAGAAACAAAAATGCGTAGGTTTGGACAGTAAGATGAAAAACAAGATGCCCTACCGGGCAGAAGGATTTCTGCAAGCTTTGCTGCTGAAAATGCCACAAAAATGCAACACTAGCACACTAGTCCTGCAAAACTAAGACAGTCACATCATTCAGCTCGAGAAGCATCAGCATTAAATAAACAAAAATATTAATGCGACTGACAATGTTCGTCAAGAAAGTCAGCCTACCATAACATAAAAAAGGGGCTTTTCTTTATGCTATTGCGGAGATCATTTATGAAGATCTGTTTTTTTGTACGAATAAGCTGAATGATTGTTACTGGATATTTGCCACCCACGTACTCCAAAAAAGTGCATCGACACAGTACGAAACTTTAATTTAACCACATTAAATATAACGAATCCTATAAAAAGATTGTGTATACTGGCGGTAACCAACATATCCTTTGGGCAGCACAAACTAATATATATATTATAAAGTTTCTATATTGATCTCCTCAGAATGAAAAATATAAATATCACAATAATAGCTAATTACTTAGAAATTAAAGCTCATATCTAATCTAAAAGTTAAAAAAAATACAACATAGGTAGGGAGAAAAGAGATAAGCTGATATAGCCAGAATACATCCAAAAATTGCTACTAAATATAGTATAAATAGCTGCTGTATAAAGTGCATATGTTGGTGATGTTGGGGAGGAGCTGAAAGGAAGCTAAGCTGAGCTTTAAAAATCCAAAAGCTTCTAAAAATTGACTTCAAACATGCATACACATACAAAATACACGAAGGTCTTTCATATTTAAAAAGGCTTGGAGCAAAAATAAAACAAGAAATACCTTTTCTTCCACACACCATGTATATATTGGCACTGTTTTCATATTTTAAACTTCAAGAAAACTTCTTTCAAAAAACAGAATAACCACACTGTAATTTAATTTTGTGAACATGATAAGTTCCCAACAGTAATGCAATTCTTTACATAAAATTATAAGCTGTATTAACTTCTTTTAAAGCCATATTTCCATCAAAGAAACTTTTAGCAAACTACACACTGCCATTTTTAAAACGTTTTGTGGACGATCACATGGCATGGCGAAAATCAGCCAATAAACTGTCGCTATTGAAGTTAAGGTGGCTATATTAGCACCCTTTCGTAGAAATCGGGCATTATGCACCAATCACGATTGAGACGGCTTTTTTATGAACCAATGAAATTTAAGAAACAAAAATGCGTAGGTTTGGACAGTAAGATGAAACAAGATGCCCTACCGGGCAGAAGGATTTCTGCAAGCTTTGCTGCTGAAAATGCCACAAAAATGCAACACTAGCACACTAGTCCTGCAAAACTAAGACAGTCACATCATTCAGCTCGAGAAGCATCAGCATTAAATAAACAAAAATATTAATGCGACTGACAATGTTCGTCAAGAAAGTCAGCCTACCATAACATAAAAAAGGGGCTTTTCTTTATGCTATCGCGGAGATCATTTATGAAGATCTGTTTTTTTTGTACGAATAAGCTGAATGATTGTTACTGGATATTTGCCACCCACGTATATACTCCAAAAAAGTGCATCGACACAATACGAAACTTTAATTTAACCACATTAAATATAACGAATCCTATAAAAAGATTGTGTATACTGGCGGTAACCAACATATCCTTTGGGCAGCACAAACTAATATATAAAGTTTCTATATTGATCTCCTCAGAATGAAAAATATAAATATCACAATAATAATTACTTAGAAATTAAAACTCATATCTAATCTAAAAGTTAAAAAAAATACAACATACGTAGGGAGAAAAGAGATAAGCTGATATAGCCAGAATACATCCAAAAATTGCTACTAAATATAGTATAAATAGCTGTGTATAAAGTGCATATGTTGGTGATGTTGGGGAGGAGCTGAAAGGAATCTAAGCTGAGCTTTAAAAATCCAAAAGCTTCTAAAAATTGACTTCAAACATGCATACACATACAAAATACACGAAGGTCTTTCATATTTAAAAAGGCTTGGAGCAAAAATAAAACAAGAAATACCTTTTCTTCCACACACCATGTATTGGCACTGTTTTCATATTTTAAACTTCAAGAAAACTTCTTCCAAAAAACAGAATAACCACACTGTAATTTAATTTTGTGAACATGATAAGTTCCCAACAGTAATGCAATTCTTTATATAAAATTATAAGCTGTATTAACTTCTTTTAAAGCCATATTTCCATCAAAGAAACTTTTAGCAAACTACACACGTTCTTTCGCTGCCATTTTTAAAACGTTTTATGGACGATCACATGGCATGGCGAAAATCAGCCAATAAACTATCGCTATTTAAGTGGAGGTGGCTAAATTAGCACCCTTTCGTAGAAATCGGGCATTATGCACCAATCACGATTGAGACGGCTTTTTTATGAACCAATGAAATTTAAGAAACAAAAATGCGTAGGTTTGGACAGTAAGATGAAAACAGAAAAACACGGACGATCGTAAAGTATTTCTTGCTTACGCAGAAATCCAAAAACAGGAGAAAGACGATCGTAAAGTATTTCTTGCTTACGCAGAAATCCAAAAAAATTCAGAAAAACACGGACGATCGTAAAGTATTTCTTGCTTACGCAGAAATCCAAAAACTAAGAAAAACAAAGACGATCGTAAAGGCTTTCTTGCTTACGCAGAAATCCAAAAAACCAAAGCCGGTTTTAATGTATTTCTTGCTTTCGCAGAAATCCAAAAACCAAAGCCGGTTGTAATAGCTTTCTTGCTTTCGCAGAAATCTAATTAAAGTCTGTCTCAAAATAATCTGCTGTTGAAACAAAAAGGCCTGTAACTTTTGATAGAAAATTCGAATCATAAAAATTAATTTTGGAGGTTTTAGAGTATCATGAGTACTTAATTAATGTTCTAATTTTGGCAGTAAATTCGCAATTTTTAGCGGTTATTTTTGCGATACAAAAATTCGAGCTTTTTTTCTACTAGTCGTATAATTTTCATTTTTACACCAAAGGTAGATATATTTTAGACAAAGACTTGTACCAAATTTCAAGCAGAACCAATAAGTATTTCGGAAGATATTGGCCCATGAGTACCCCTTGGTGGTGATTTTTAATGGCTGTCAATATTTTTTTGATTTAGATAAAGACGTGAGTTTACTAATCACACATTTATGACACATATCAGAAGGGAATAAAAAAAGCCGTTAGATCTTTAACAAAAATGGATCATTATTTAGAAACAATGCAAGATATTGTTTAATTACTTTTAACGAATGAGAGAATATGAAATAACAAAAAAAGATTGAAACACAACGTAAAACATTTTATAAGAAAAAACCGAAAAAAAATATGATACAATAAGATGTACAAAAATTTACGATACATACATATACAAAAAATAAATAAATTTGAATAAAATCACTCAGTAGTTTCATTCTCACTCTCACTCCCAATCTCACTCTCTGAATCAACGTTCGAATCATCGTCCAACTCAATGATAAATCTCTCTTCATTCTCTAAGCCATTAAAATCTATCTTCCAAAATTCTTTTTCAACCTTCATAGTATGAGTTTCGACTTTAGCCCATTTTGTTGGCGTAACATTGTCTAAAGCCTTATTAACAAGGTCTTGAACATCTTTCATTTTGAAAGTGACATTTTTTCGGGCAATTTCTAATTTAACCTGAGCCCAAACCATTTCAATAGGATTAAGCTCCGAGTGACCAATGGGAAGGCGTAAAATATGGATATCTTTATCATTTTCAATACAATATTTCTTGGTGATCTTTTCTAACGTATACTCTTTTGGAACGAAAATACTTTTACTTTTGGTAAGTAGAATTGCTTTAGTGTCCTGTGGGTTCTTAAAAGGGATTCCTTTTTTTGTCAACCAATCTTGAATTTCACCTTTTCTCCACGAGGTTTTGGGTGTTTTAGACTCTTCAGTTTGACGGGAATGGTAGCGAGCATTGTCGATAACAACAACAGATTTATCTGGGAGACTTGGTAAAACTTTATCTTCGAACCATTTTTCAAAATGCTCTCCATTCATCTCACTATGATAATCTTCTGAATCTTTCTTTCCAATAAAACATTCACCACAGCCCTTGAGAAAACCATTTTTCGAACCGATGTGATTGATAATTAGACGACGACCCTTACCCGAGGGAACTTTTAGACCACCTTTTTGGACGATACCACCCAGTAATGGATTTTCGTCGGTTGAATCTTCCTGCCAAATGTAATCAAGTGTGTGATGTTGATTACACCACGTTTCATCCTTGTAAAAAATCTCGTAACCATCATCACGGTGTTTTTTAATATTTCTAAGATATTCATGTCGACTTGCGACAATATCTACCCGTCTACACGTTCATTTTTTTATTTCGTTGTTTACAAACAAAACCCAACTTTTTGATGCAACGGTGTAATTGTGCTCTACTTATTGAAGGAAAGCCAGGTATACGCAATGCTTCTGCATGAATTTTATCTAGGTTTGGGATTTCAGGATTTGGTCTTGTATAAAAACTATGAATTAAACGGGACAAGGCGTTTTTATTGAAATCATCAAGCTTTCTTGGTTTTCGGCCCCGTGCTTCCTCTTCTTGTGTTTCATTTATATCGTCTTTTCTCACTTGGTATATCTTTCGCTCAGAAATTCCAAATATCTCACTCACCAACTTTGCAATATTTGGTCGTTGCGTGAAAACAGATTCCTTGAACCTTTCACGGTCTGCAGCAGCTAGCATCCAATCATCGATACGCTTTACAAATGATATTTCTCTATCAGTTAACCAAATATGTTCATACTTTGATCTTTTTGAAGAAGACATTTTTCGAAGATTTTTCTTTCGTTTATCAGAGACCTCCATTGCAACAGAAATGTATATTGAGACCTGCATGATGTTGTCCTTCTCTTTAAAAACTTCTCCCATTGTTTTAAAGGTTGCAAAAATTGAAATTCCCAATGCACAAATCATGTTATTAAAAGGTTGTTAAACGCATCGTAAAACATAATTTTTTACAGAAAAATCATTTCCTTATTAACATAACCCCAGTCTTGGCTTCCTGGTCAAATCATCATAAACTTCGCGATTACATTTTGCATGTAACACCGAGTTGAAATTCATCTCGGCAAGGTGGGATGAAATTTTATCCCGGCTAACCGGGATCATGTAATCAGCCCCTAAGTAGAGTTGTTCGTGAATTTTTCCCTACAAAGTCATTAGAAACTTCACATCAACACTTCAAATAAGCGTGCAAAGTAATGATGTTTCTTTTGATACAACAAAAGGCTTTAAATCTCTGAAGGACCGTTTTAGTAGAACAGTTTCAAAAAAATTCTCACAAGTAATTGATTTTTTTCGTGTAACAGGCTCGTCCAGTTTACCAATCTCCCTAATATATGAAATCTAAATGAATATTTATCTAACAGATTGTGACTGAATGAACCTTAATAAAAAGTTCGCGTTACTAGAAAAAACAGCTACATTGACACTGCTTATGTTCAGCTTATATTCCATGTGGTTGTAACATCTGCCCAGGGACCATATTACATCAAAAAAAATTTCACTTTAAAAAAAGTCCTTACTGAAAACAAAAGGAAAATGATCATTGAAAATTTTGTAAAATTAGATTTTTTAATGTCAAAGGCGTTGTTACAGATGCTTCAATCAAACAACTAACATCGCGGAAAACTTTACTTTTAGTATTTGAACAACTTTGCTACCACATGATAGCCACTCAGCTTCCTTAAAAAAGATAGAAGAGTAGTGAGTTAAAAAATGTCGCATAATGAATTGTCCCAGAGAACACTGTCCATACAGAAAAAAATCAAGTTTGTAAAGGTGCATTCAACGATTTATCATCATTTGTAGCTATTGAAGAACTGCAGGGAAAACAACCCTATGACGTCACAAGGATCATATTAGATATCATTGCTAACGGATTCCTTTCTAACTCGTTTCTAAATGGAGTATTGTTTTAATGTTTTAGGATTGTCATTCTAATAGGATATTAATGTGGATTTCCTTTTCATTATCCAAATGCGTAAAACATTTTTGATTACATGTGACTTTGAGCAATAGATAATAGAAAACTCTTTTCTGATCAGTCACGATCAACATTCTTGTGATGTTCAAAAGTTGGCAGTGGCTACCATCTTGCTTGACATTACATAAGAAAGAAAAAGGTGTGAAAAAAACTAACAACATACAGATTTAAATGACCTATTCAGAAAATCATGACGACTTTGTAACTGCATAGTAAAAATAATCCGCAATCCAAGCTGAACTATAATTTGACCTATATTGGCAAGCAATTTGTTAATCACTTTCCTATACACAGAAGTTCAAACATGACGTACGGCCTTACAGAAATGTTCGTCCAGAAATGAACCTTAATTACATACTTAATCAGTTTATGGCACAATTAAAAGCGCAGCAGGTAGTAATTTGTAGCAGAGGAAACTTCTGTGTAGGTTAGCAACTATGTTTTTTAGATACGTGAAAACATGCAAAAGCACATAAGTTGTTATGCTCGTTATATGTGTACGTGTTTCAACAGAATCTACATATCGCTGTTTGTAAAAACGTTCCAACCATAGTTCTCATCCTTTCTCATAAAGGAAAACTTTCTATATCCTTTCAATTCCTTACTACGGAAATTCGTGGTTGTTCGAAGAACGCCTTTGAAGTACCGTGACCTACCTGTGACGAATGTTGTTTTTATAAACTATCGATTTTAATTGGTTGCCTTGTGAAAGGGCTTTTAATGAAATGCTACTCATATTAGATTAAAGTTGAAAGGAGCTTTTATCCTATGAATAATGGAATAAAGTAGAACGAATATTTGTGGTAGCTATCTTTCATTTGCTGACATATATGGCATTCAATATTATCTACGTGGGTGATTAAAGTAATATTTTTTTGAATACTCAAATGGGACAAGCAACAAGGTAAACTTTCTTCAAAGTTCGTTCGTTGTGATATCATCGAAATCCGGATTGTGTAAGGATCCATACCCCTGTTGAACTTTGCGGTGGTCCCTTATGTTTTAGAAAACTTTTTCATTTCCGAATTGGAGTCAAACCATTTGGATTTGATTCTCCTAAGGAAAGTTACAAACGAGAATGCAAATTTTCTTGGAACAGTAGAATTCAAGTTCGAATAAATATGTACATATTAAACAAATAATCTCCAGAAACACTTTTTGTGATTTCATGATTTAAAAAATAGATCCACATTTGGGAGAGACTAAGTTGGCAAGTCATCATGGGAAATCCTTATGATCAATCGCGGTAATAATTTGAAGGTGAATTTCACACAATTACTCTATTCAGGTTTTTTTTATATTTTGCATTATATGATTTTAATTTCGACTTTAACTTTCTGCTTATTCACTGGTCATTATTGCTAATGATTCCAATTACTCTGTAATGTCATTACTACCTATGTATGTAGCAGTTTCAGCTCATATCAAAAGATTGCATAGTACTTTGAATTTATATTTCATAAATTATAAAGAAAATATTTTGAAATGAGTGATTCGTAGAAATTTGATGTTGGTAACATTGAGTGAGGTAAAATTGAAGTTTTTCAGTTGATATTACTCCAAATTGTGGTGTATGCATGGAGATTGAAGGCAAAATGCAAGATTTTGGTTAATGAGTGGCCATAAAAACGGAAAAGAAGATCATATTGAGTATGCAGTAGATGTTGTAATTGTGTTAAAACATAAGAAATCATTAAAGTTAAATGAAAGACAGATCTGAAACTCCTTAAATGAAAAAATTGACCTTCCTATTCACAATCGTACTTTTAAAACATTGCAATACTTCCTGTTGCTCACATTAGTTATTCCTGAATGGCTCAATAAATTAAATAACGGCATGGATAACCAAACACGAGAATTTCAAAAATTAATGTGAGGTATTTGGTCCATACTTTAGTATAGCAACTAGTAACTGACAACAGAAACATTTATATTTGGAGTAAGAATCATCTAGACTAAGTGATAAACATCACAGAAGAGATGTTTTAGAGGAACCATGCTCGTGAAATCTTCAGGATTCTGTTTATATGAGTCATGAAGGAAGGGAAAATAACAGGTTGAACTGAAGAGATACAAAATTGGAGATTATATATTCCACTACTTGTAAGTCTAACTGGATGAGAAGTTTGAAACAATAAAACGTTACCTACTTACATCATTTATCAAGTTATAGTTAAGAGAAGAACATTAAAACAATAAAAACGACAATTCAGTCATTTATGGGTTGACTTGTCCAGCACATTTCGTTCCCCGTATAATCTGTTTTGTGTGCCTGTTTAGGGCCAACGATTAAGAGATTATTCTTGTCATAAACAATAAACTCTGTTGTTAAATAAGTCTTCCATATAAACGTGTCATTTGAACCTCATCTAAGATTTTACCACAAAAACAACTTTGGTGATAAGAAAATACTTCTAATTGCAAATGGAATAAAACAATCGATTTGTTTTCTACACATAATAACGATCTGTTTACTTCCACTAATGATAATTACAATACCATCAATTACATTATGTAATAATTACAACAAAAGATTTCTCTGAGAACAATACGTTTCGAATTTATTAGTGACGATCTTCAACTGAACGGGAGATAATTTACTTTCAACAGGCAAATGTTTGATTATACATTTAACAATACACTTCGAACTACAATATTCAACAGAATGGGAGATAACAAATTATTGATTATAATACATTTAAATGTAGTTTCCTTTGAGCTGAAAAAAAAAAACACATTTGGTGTGAAAAACTTTGACAAAAGCTAAGAAAGCAACTTAACTAAAAGTTGAGGTAATGTTATCTATATCTGTATTATTGTTACTCGGGAAAGTTTATTTCAACATACCATAAAAATCATTTTTTATAATCAAGTTTGGGTGGTCCTAGAATTTACAAACTTCGATTGCAATTTAGATAATCACATTGTCTAGGTTGCGTAGCAATTTTTCTGATATGAAAGATTTACTCTTCTCTGTATTTAAACGTAAAGTCAAGGACAGCGTGTTATAGAAAAATAAATGCCAAACGTTAGAATTTATAAAGGGGACACCATTAAGAAACATTTGGCCGGCTCTTATTTCTAAACATTCTAAAAAGAAAAATTTCGGACAGCCGTTAATTGCAGTTGATTACTTGACATTTTTAGATAACGACACAAATAAATTATATGGTCGTCTACAACAAGGTTTCAAAAGGATGCTGTACATCACCAGACATGATGAACATCACCTGAACATATTAAAATGTTGATTCTTATATATCTCGAAACTTTATTGGACACGTTCTTGCACCAATTACGAAGATAAAATTTCGCATGAAATGGGATTTGTAACCAATGTGACTGGCAATGATTATTTTGTGTACTGCAGTGAAGATTTGCGTTTTTATTTTCAAAAACAAGGAGGATACCTTGTGAATTTGGTCACTAATATTTTAGTAAACATTATGTTATCTGTAGCAGTTGTTTCATTGAATTTAACCATCTTATTAGCATTTCGTCAAAAGAACAGAATTGAAAATTCTACTCACGTTCTTCTGTTAAACAATGCTGTGAGTGATCTTATACTGGGTTTAATCAACATCTCTGGCTGGATACCATTTTGTATAATGGCCTTAAAAGAAGAAACGTCGTGCTTCTTATTTCTTATCGCATTTGTTATTACATATTTTGGTGGATTAATGTCAATAATCAATGCATCACTACTAGCAATGGATCGATACCTGGCTATACAAAAACCTTTTTTTTATAACAAACATATATACCATGATACTAGTGTTTATTTAAAGATAATAGCCATACTGTGGATGATGTTGTTTGTTATTGTTTTAACATGTGGTGTTACGAAAACTCTGAAAGCTTTGCTGATTCTTTCCGGCATCATTATCGTATTAACCATACCGTGGTGCACCTATGTTTATATCAATGTTCACAAAACTGCAAAAAAATTAAAAGGAATTCATCCAACAAACAATAAGAAGAAACAAGAAATCAAATTCGCTGGATTGACAATACTAGTCATTACGACGTTGTTTGTATGTTATGGGCCAGAGGGCGTGGTCATGTTGGTGCATATGTACATGAAAAAATTTCCGAACAGTTTATACGCAATAAAGTTATGGGTCATTACGTTGATGCATGCCAAATGTTTTATTAATGTCCTCATCTTCATGTTAAGAATTCAAGACGTTCGACGCAATATCCGAATACTACGTAAAGGAAACGTTGTAAGCCCATCGACAGACCAACAACAGGTCTCGAGGATTTAATATCCATAGATTCTATAACACATTATTAATTTAATCATATACGTTTTATAAAAAGTTAATATAATTTCACGATCATAATTGACAGTTTCTCATAATCAATTATCTCCTTAATGTATCATATAACTCCCAGAATGCAATGAGATATTATGATCATTAAAAATATCTCTACGGAAAATTAAAGCATTTGAAGAATGATATTTCCTACGACACAGTGGGGAAGGCTTATGCATATCCTACACAATGTAATGATTGCACTGCATGATGGTAGCTGCGTGGAATATTATGGAGATATGAAATATTATGGAGATTACTGAACAAGGGAAACTGGCAAATATATTAATTAATATTATATTATAACATCACACAAAGTATTACTGTAAACAATGTATTGAAAACACAGCAAAAGCAAAATAATAACTACCTAATCACCAAAGTCTATTTTGTTATAACATCAACGAGTGTAGGTACAAACCTTAATCGAAGGCTAGAATTGGTTGAATGGTTAGAATTGAGAGTTCAGTTCCCGGAGAAGTTTGGATACAAACATTAACAGACTTTATTTCGAATGGAAAAAAATACTAGGTTTTCTGGTCTTGGTTTGTTCGAATATTTTAACATGTACAATATTTACAAAATAGATACATAATTCCTGTTTTCCAGAATGTCCTTATGAAATAGATGTGGACTAGTTGACTAATATTCCTTTGGGGTAAGTTGAAAACCTTCGAATGGTATTTTCAGGGAAAGTTTTTGTGAAATATTAAGAATATCGAGCTTCACCTAAAAGAGACAATCCTTACAAACAATAAGGGGTGTAAAATGACTAAGATCAGATCTTAGGAATAAATTTGTAAGAAATCAGCTCAGGAATAAAAGTAACAAAAATAATTATGAAAATTACGGTACTGATAAAGCAGCCTGGTTTTTATCATGTGGCAAAAAATCAATTACCATAATGTAAGTTGATGTTTTCGAATAACTTGATACCACAATTCTGAATATGTACGTAAGTAAATGTAAAAGAATATATGGAAAAGAATATGACAGAGGTGATATATTCAATTATGTTGTTTTTTTAATGATTCTTTTTCACGTATTTAAAAAGTTCACGTAACGTTAACAAGATTTTAGATGCGTTTGATGATATTGATTTCAATCTGTCGCAGACTGATCTGATCAAGCTATCATTAAAACAATTATATATAAAACAACATTCCTTCACATACGATTAAACGAGACATGGTTCACATACACGACGGGCTCACGTGGAGGTTTCGAAGATCATAACATTACTTATATCTTTTGAAAACGAAAAGAAATTGATAATTTTAAACGAATGTCTCTACAGGAAGTGATAAAATCCATCGCTTTCTTTCTATCCGTACAAAATTATAGGCACAATATTTTCGTATTGAATTCTATTTCTAAATTCTATCCTTGCTATCATCGCTAGCTATAATTAAAAGATTGCTGACGATGACGTCATCTATTGACGTGTCAGCAATATCTATGATTGATAATACATCTGAGAAAATATAATCCTTGCAATATTTTGAACAGCTTAAGAAGGTAAGTTCTGTCCAACCCTAACATTTTTGGCTTCTGCCTATTTATCGTCGTGACTGAAACACTATCAAATCTGCATCCTTTCATAACAAATCCAGGTTTAAAACCTTGTGCAAACGCATCAAATTTTCAAACATATCATCATGGATTTATTCTTTCCTTAACTGGTTACAGTCAATTCAATTTACGAGTTTTGAAAACGTGAAATGCAGATGGAAAGGGAAGGAGTAAAAAAAAAAGGGAAACAAATCAATTAACGTAACAATAACTTTCCGTTCTTTTACGCATAAGCACAGATTCATAACTTTTGCACGCTATATGTACATCTAAAAACCTCCATTATTAATTATCATGAAAATCATGGCATTTCCTTATTATATGACGATCTGAGAATTTTACCATGTTTGGAGTTATTTCATCATATCATATTATGCTGTACACCCTGTTTTGAATAAAGTTTTTTCTGAAAGTCAACAACATCAAGATGAGATCGTTACTTTTAGAAATTTGTGTTCTTCACTATTCATTCTTTCTTAAAGATCTAACTATCCTTTTCATGAATGTATGTATGTCTGAAGTTGTCGAATGTGAAGCTGTTTTTTTGTACCACACTGCGCCCCTATTTCCTGTAGACGTCTGTGAAGAGTTTTTTTACACCTAGAACTTTAACTACATTAACTGAGAAAATTAGACTGCTCATGGTATTTCACTTAGGGGTGGGGGAAACATTCCAACCCGAATCACTTCTTTCTGTGTTTTTTATCCCTAAAAAATCATTTAAAAACAAGTACCGTATTTTCTCTAGTAAATTGCCACGGCATTTATTAAAAATTCCAATTTTTTGATGCGGCGTTTCATGTAGTAGAATAAAATCCGAAACTCAGGCAGACAATGAAACTTGTAAGCCAGATAAATTACTTGTACTTTCACGTTCCAGTTTTTTGTAGCTACTCTTTTTCATATTTCAAACCAAATACAGGGGTTGTAGGGGTCTTAATGTTCATTTCCTTTGAAAAATTAGCTTTGGTCAACATATTTTGTCACTGATTGTAGTTGCTACACTATTGTATTAACCTAATTGTGCTGATGACGCCTGATATTAACAGAAACAGCGCTGATTTCATTGACCTTCTTCATTATTTCTACGAAAATATTTCCTTTTATGTGTTTGATGGTGCAGAAATTTGATATTCCGTTTTCATCATTTGCATAAAGAGGAAAATGACAATGAAAACAAATGAGCATCATACTATTCATATTCAGGCTATCCAAGTTATATTCCCATTACGCATTGCAATTTTTTTTTATACAAAATATCTGAAATCGCGTCGTCTTTTACTCGTTTCGGGTTTCCTGAGTAGGATAGTGTTATTTCTGAAGCCCTATTTTAATTTTTATTTTCATGCTAAATTTTCCATTATTCATGAAACAATCATCACTGAAACTTCAAGAGATATAGAGATATATGTCCATAGAAAAACAAGCTATCTGTACATGATGTCGGCAGTTTTGGTGTGGTGTTGTTGCTGGTTGGTGTTGATCATCAAAATGCAGGGGAAATGCATAGGGTGGGAAAGTAGTAAAAAAAAAATGGAAAATAAATTCATATGGACTATCTAAAAGCAACATTTTTTATTCCCTGGACAGGCTTGCCCTTAGCAAGAGAGCATTGTTAGCAAGAGAGCATTGTTAGCTACAGCTACAACTGAAGCTCTACAAATATCAGCAGCCTTCACCTGAATTAAGAAATGTCAACAAAAACATTCCATAGAGACATTAGAAATGATCAACTTGCAATAATAAATATCGTTAAGGGTGGTCGTTGTGTCGTTTTCCCAACTGAAAGCCACAATGAAACCCCAATAAGAAACTTCAAAGCATTTCCGGGAAAAAATGTCTACCTAACTCCAGAAACAAACCATTTGAACTTTAGTCATCAAACTATCCACTATCAAACGGGTCCATTTTGCCTAAAACGTATACTTTAAAACATTTTTGCCTTGATACTATACAAGTCAAACATTTGCAAAAAGCAAAAGTAAATGAACCAATTAAAAGTTTTGTCATGTCCTGTAAAAAATTTTAGGAATTCACCAGCAGCTAAACGCATCCCTTTCTTAGAAATTTTGACAATATTTGATCTTTGTAAAAATATCTTATTATGCCAAAAACACCTTTTCTCGTATGAAAATTAACATATCTTTCCCCATACAATTTTCAGTTCGGCAAAACTTACAACGGTAGAATTAGCATGCGGTAACACCACTCATCAAGATGACGTGGATGTTTTGGTTCAACTGAAATCTCACACTTATCTATAATGCTGGAAAGCATATTTGGCAAAATTTTTTATAGTTTTGAAACTTTTATTATTTATTATTATTAAATGATATTTATACAGGTTGGCTACGTCAGAAATATGTACATATCTGTTATCAATGTAGGACCTGTGAGAATAAAAATAAAAAATGAAACTAAAAAAAAATTAGACTCGTGTCTGTGAAAAACTTGACTCGCTTTGAGAGAACTCGAGAACTTATATAATCAAACATAAAACATAAAATCTGTATATATTAAAATATTATTTATAAGTTAAAAGCCAGGGGGACATTGCACACTAGAAGGTAAGTATAGAAGGAGCTCTCAAAATGCATACAAAACCAAGATCGAATTTAGAAGTGAGTCAAAAATGCAAAATGATAGGAACAAACTGGACGAATAGTGGGTAATCATTAAAACGTGTATGAAAACAATCCGTTTGAAATTCACTAAATAACTTTCATTTCTGAGTTCCACAGGCAAACGGTTGAACAATTAGGCACCATAGTACGAGGGTGCCTTCTTACCAGCCTGTGCGAACTCTCGGCATTCTGATGAGTGATTTATTTCCACGTGTGTTAATTCGATGACTAGTTTGCTTGTATTCGACGTTGCTGACTTTTATGAATGATCTTGAAGACGTCTAGCACAATTGTTCTTTTCCATTCGGTTTCGATAGGAATCCATTTCGTTCCAGACTTCCCAACGATTGAGCAGGCACGGTTATGGAGATTTGCGAATTTCATTTTCCATGTGATGTTTTGACTGCTGTATATAGGATTGCAGTAGAAATAAACACTTTCTTGAAGTGTTCGTTTAGGTTGAGATGTGAATCCAATGTAACACCAAGGTATTCATATGAAGGTGACTGATTAATATTTTGGGATTGAATCATGATGTTATCATCTGAGTGATTAGTTGTTCTGTTGCCATACATCACAAATTCTGTTTTGCCTTTTTTAGTGTTGAGTATTAAACAGTCGTCTGTTATCCATTTATGCACTATTTCTGCTTCCTTGTTAATTATTGCGTCGATGTTTCGTTCGTTCTTGTGTGAAAAATAGAGAATAGTGTCATCTGCATATTTGAGAATTGAACATTTGTTAAGGCAAAAATGGAGGTCATTCAATAGAATAATAAATAGCAAGGGGCCGAGAATGGAGCCTTGTGGGACACCATGTGTGACGTGTTCAATGCACGACGTTGTTCCTTCATAAATTACAATTTGAGTTCGATTGAATAAATAATCAGCAATCCATGAAGGCTCAGGTCCAGCGATACCGTAATATGGTAGTTTTTGTAAAAGAACCGAATGGTTGACTGTATCGAAGGCCTTGGTTAAGTCCATATAAAGAACACCAGTTTTGTTTCCATTGTCCATGTTACAGCGAATATGGTTCAACAAGTGTGTCACAGCATGTTGAGTTGATCTGCTTTTTCGAAAGCCATACTGATGTGCACTGAACAGATTGTTTGACTCCATGTATTGCGATACGTCGTCACCATTTTTAGTTTAGATCTCAATTTTAATACAATTTCTATTATACTACCACTTCAAGCTATGAACGATTTTGTGCAACGTTTACATGAAATTGCAGCCAAAATACGTAACGATTTCATGTCAAATCGCGAATTTTTCCGCCGCCAAAAAAAGTCACAGGAAAAAAAATTTCCGGTAGAACTAGATGATGCGCCAGAATCAATACATTGTGATATAAGCATGAATTTAGTAAAGAGAGGATGATAATAAAATACACAGTGTGTTTACGTGATGTCAATAAAATATTTTGAATGTTAGATCGTTAGGTGGAATTCTTTTCATCTATTATATGCTGCTATAGCCTCCACAGTTCCTTCGCTTAAAGTTATTATATGAATGAACTTTAATCCAAGGTTTAATCGAGGTTGTTGCCTTGTTTTATCAGACGCTAGAACAGTAATTCATTCTCTCAGTTTATTAGAAAATCACATAAATATCACACGAAAATCACACGAAAATGTTGAACCGAAGCAGCCTTTCATTACATAACCATTCATCGAAGTAAATAGTAAATGTCAACATTAAAAGTTAAAAAACAACATTGTTAACAAACAAGGCTAGTCTGGGCGAGGTGTGGATTTAGAAGTCACAGATCATTTCAAAAATCACATCGTTGTACCCATCGGCTCGTTTTTTAGGGGCAGTTTATATGGAAGTTGTTTCTGTTTATTTGAAGCGGGTTGGCCCTGCAAACGGGCTGACCTCTTTTTTATGCAAATCAAGCGGGAAAATTTAATGGTCAGAAAGAAAGATTAGCGAATTTTAAGCCAATCAAAATCTGAGTATTTGTAACGAGGCTAGCCCGCTTGTGACAGTTTACATGGGATTTTTTTCAGCCCGTTTACCGGGATCTCGAGTAAAATAGCCGAGATCTCGGCAAGCGGCCAGCCCTCCTGTCCACATAAACAAAAATTAAATAATTATCATTTAGTTAAGCATCGTAAAAGAATTTCTCCTGAGTGTGTCATTTGTCTTTGTCGACCACCCAAACGTCATTTTCTTTTCTGGTTGAAAACAAGTTGTTGTAATCCCTACTTCACTTTGTAATCCCTGCCTCGCTTTGCCTCTACAGCAATATTGATTAGAAGGTGGAGAACGTCAAGGGATTACAATCCGGGGCACAACAAAAGAAAGATCACGAAAGTTAAGAAAAACATACAACGAAAAAATAAATTATATAAGACATTTTCTACATAAAAAATAAATTCTTGTTTGAAATTAACAAAGCAGCATTACCTAATAAAATGATTAAGCAATAAAAATTTATAAAACCCCTACTTAGAATCTACATGAATTTCGAAATGGATAAACATAGCTTTAAAGTGAAAATGACTTTTGAAAATTGAATGTCGTTGAAAACAGCTGCTCTAAGTTAACATCGCTATAAAAATGGATCAAACAGTCAAAGAGTCTAATTAAAAAAATAAACAAAAAAACATATGAAATAAAAACAAGGAATATTTTCAAATAGTTTTGGCCGATCTTTACTGACGGAATAATCATATTTCAAGGTACTGTATCTCTTGATAAATCTCTTATATGTAAGCTCTCATTATTTCTGCATTCTTTGATATAGCATGTCGCTCAGAAAATTCGACAAATATCAAGGATTGTTGTCAAATGATTGAGGTGATTTGAATAATAAAATTTAATCATCGTTTTTAAGCAGGCACCTTTTTGCATGACTCAGGCATGAGGCGTCATTGAAGGGGCACTAAACTAAAAAATTGTGATGTCACGTTGCCATGGAGATCATGTTTTGAGCAAAACCTTTAAATGGCAATATCTCGGGATCGAAAACTGATTTTTTGAAAATTCAAAATCTGACTTTCGTCATTTTAAAAATTCTTTCAAATGGTATATATATATATATATATATATATATAAAAAATCAATTTTGATTTTTTGAGTTTAGTTCCCCTTTAAGCTTCCTGAACAAAGCCTTTACGAATTTGGCTTTTACTGACTAAAGGCGCCATTATTCCTGAACTTGAGTTGCTTAGTTTATATCGATAAACAATAGGTTAAGTTCTGTACATAAAGCTTTACACATTCTTGTTTTATAAGGAACACCCTTATAACGAACTCGAGGCTGAAGAAAGCTTGAAAATTAAGTGCTAAGGAACTGGTCAGGCCGAAATACAAGAAACAAAAACTAAGAAACAATATAAACTCTCTTTTGAAATTCCGGGATACGATTTTGTCAGTCAGCCTCGAAAATCTGGTTGCGGTGGAGGAGTAGAAGCTTATATAAGGTCAAGCTTAAACTGGAAGCGTCGCGAAGACTTCGAAAGTGAGGCGATAGAATTTATTTGTTTGGAGCTTTTCCCGACAAAATCGAAATCGTTTCTCTTAATCATCATGTATAGACCCCCGGATTCTTCCGAGTACTTGCATCCCAACTTCAATAACATTCTTGCCAATGTTTTATACAACATTAACTCCGCTTCCATGGAAACTATTCTCATGGGGGATGAAAACGTAGACTTCCTCAAAAGAAATGTCAACAGAGAATTCAAATCACTATTACAAGTAAATGGTTTCGACCAATTCATAAAAGAACCGACAAGAATAGACGGGGAAACCTAAACATTAATAGACATAATTGCGTCAAACAATCCCTCCGTGATTCGGGATTCAGCAGTTATTACAGCTGGAATTGCCGACCATCAAATGATAGGTTTTGTACGCAAATTACATAACATTAAGTTTGCGTCACGAAATATTACTTGTCGAAACTACAATCGCTATAACCCTGCTAAACTTATCGATTACCTAAGAAGACAGAATTGGGAGAAAGTTTATTGTGGTGACGTCAACAAGGCATGGAATCATCTCTACACAATTTTATCGAGTGCGTTTAATTTATTCGCGCCTAAAATAAGCAAGCAGATACGTGGCAAACCAAGTCCGTGGCTTACAGTGCAGATCAAGAAAGTCATGAATGAACGCGATCGTCTGCTGAGAAAATGCCAGAGAAAGAACTGCAGAGATACCCGTGCACAATATCGAATTAAAAGGAACATCGTTAACATAATGATACGCTCTGCCAAAGCAAAATATACACAATCTCTACTTGAGGAAAATGCCCGTGACCCTACAAAATTCTGGTCCACGCTGAAGAGAGTATTCCCATCAAAATCGAAAAATTGTAAAGTAGAACATTCTTTTAAAGTCGACGATAGCGTCACACACGACAGAAAGAAAATATGCGACGGTTTTTGCAAGTACTTCAGCAGTATCGTAAATACCATGAAAAGGAAATTTTTCCCATTGATTGATTTAACCTGGCGAAGACTGTCGGACTTTCCTTCGCGTAGTAAACAAAGTTTCAAGTTTTCTTATGTGTCTACTGAAGAAGTGTGCAATCATCTAAGTCAACTTCGCCGAAATAAAGCCACTGGGTACGACGATTTACCAGCTTCGCTGATAAAGGATGCAACCGATGTTCTTGCACCTCATCTTTCATATGTCATCAATTTATCTTTAAAATCTGGAACATTTCCTGATGCATGGAAGGTTGCAAAGATCATACCTCTGTATAAAAATGGCTCCTCTGACCAATTTGAAAATTATCGACCTATCTCTGTGTTACCAGTGCTCTCAAAAGTTATCGAGAAAATTGTGCACAAGCGTTTGGCAGAATTTCTGGAGAACAATAGTTTATTATCAACTCAGCAATTCGGTTTCCGCTCCAAACGTTCTACAGAACTTGCAGTAACGCTACTTACAGACGATTTAAGGCGATATGCTGACGCACGAAAACTTGTCGGAAGCGTGTTCATAGATTTTAGCAAAGCTTTTGATAGTTTATCGCATGCTAAACTGTTACAAAAGCTTCCGGCTTACGGCATCAGAGATATCGAACTTCAGTGGTTTAGTTACCTATTCAACAGGAGACAGTTTGTTACATACAACGGTGAAACATCAATAGAACAAACGATCAATAGTGGTGTTCTGCAAGGTTCGATCTTGGGACCGTTATTGTTCATCATTTTTGTCAATGACCTAGTGGACGTCGTGAAATATTCTAAAATAATCAAGTATGCCGACGATACGGTACTGTACACAGCTAACAGCGACATCCTCATCATCGAACAGAATTTGTCTCTTGATCTTGAAGCTCTAGCAGCATGGTTTACTGAAAATGAGCTTGTGCTAAATTTGAAAAAAGGGAAAACTGAATGCATGCTTTTTGGCACTGCGAAACGATTGGCAAACGTTCCCAGATCGCTACAGCTGTCGTACAAGGACAACCATATAAACGTCACCACATCATACAGATATCTTGGAGTTGAATTAGATCCCACCCTCACACTCCGCAATCACCTCGACAGATCCTATAAGAAAGCATCCTCTCGTTTAAGAATCCTGACAAAACTCCGCTATCAGTTAACATCAGAAGGAGCGGCTGCAATCTATAACACCATGGTATTGCCCATCATCACCTACTGCAGTCTAGCCATGCTTCATTCCACCCCAACTCTGAACAAAAAATTTCTAACATTCGACAGCCGTGCCAAAAGTATATAGTCGGAAAGCCGTCTTGTGACCAACTTATTCCTGTAAACTCGTTTAAATGCCGTCGTGCCTGTATATTCGTTAGACAGTCACTGGACCAGAACACCTGTGAGAACTTCCTTGAGTATTATACGTCGGTAAAACATAATATCGGGACTAGAAACGTGGATTTTTCACTGAAACTTCCTAAAGTAAGGACTGAATTTGCCAGGAAGTCAGCTTTCTTTATGGGATCAAAAATATATAATGATCTCCCCGCTGATGTTCGCAAAGCTGAATCTTTTAAAGATTTTTGCAGGAGGTTGAATAACCATTTTGTGTGAACTGTGACGAAAGTCCTTGATACCAAGTTTTTCTTTTGTGTGTGTATGTGTATTTTCTTATTCTTATCTTTGCCAGTGCGTGTGTCCACAATTTTTATCACAATTATCATTCTAGCATACCGATATTCGTTTCGTATACTTTTTTTTTTGATTTTTTTTCTTTTTTAATGCAGGACTCATATTGATAACAGCATTTATTTGTTGAAGTGACAATCCTGTAAATAAATATTCGTTTAATAAAAAAAAATAGGAAACAAATATAAACTCTCTTTTTTAAAATAAGAAACAAATATAAACTACTAAAAACAAAAACTAAAGATACTTGTATGTCAAAGTGTACAAAATATACGAGGCAAATATACATATTTACATGAAGAAAGAACCTAAAAAAGCAAGGAACCCATTTAGGAACTATGAGACTTAGAGCCAAGTATAAGTTTCCTTATAACAAAAACGTGTATTGATCTTTATACCTTGTATTTTGTAGAAGGGATTCTAACTTCAGGAAAACCATTTAAAAACCTTATGTAATAAAAACAACCAACTGCCACACAAGTTTTATATGCAAGAAAAAACTTATGTAATATCTAATGATTCAAAAAATGAATTGTCTTCCTGGACAATTTTATGTCAATGACATTTACACTTGTATACTAGATACAACAAAATTAAAATCTTGACCATTATTATTCATTTTAAAAAAAAGAGGAATTACTTCAAAATTATGTCAAAAAAAAGTATGAACATATGTATGTATTTTAAGCTTTGTGAAGTTTCGAACCTTTATGAAGTTTATTCCACAAAATGCAAATATATGAGATACAATACTTTCTTGTTTAGGGGCTGTTTATATGAGAAGCGGAACGGGACGAAAAACGGGATGACTTTATCCCACCTTTACATGAGAAAACTTTAAGCAGAAGCTTTGCCGGGACGAGAGAGTAATTGCATTTAAAACATTATAAAACGTCCCGGGACAGTGTGTTTATATGATGAAAAACGTCCCGGTTTGAGAAAGCGAGATCTCGCCTAACCGGGACGGGACGTTTTTTGTCCCGGGATAGTTTTTTTCATATAAACACGAGATACATTTTTTATGAAAACTTTCAGTGGAGGCGGAATCCCGTTTTTCGTCCCGTCCCGTCCCGCCTCTCAAATAAACAGCCCCTTATTGATCTCTGATGTTCTACTTCATCATCGTCAAAAGCTTAAAGAATAACTAGACTTTCACTAAAAACAGTTTCTGAATGTATTTATACATTCTTCTTGGTGTCTGCGCCCAGTGGGATATTCAACAGTTGGTGAACATCTGTTATAGAGTGCTCAATATAACGGAAGGTATAGAGCAAATTATTCATGAAAGGTTGTATAAAAGTACATAAAAAGTATGTTCATCTGATGAATGCAGTTAGCATGAAACTTTAAGTTATGTACTAATATTTATGTTAGAAATAGTGTATATATTAGTGTATACTATTTCTTATAGAAGAGATGTCATGACTGTAGTGATTTTTTTTAGGTTGGGAATATTTTGCTACCGTTTGATAGCCACTTCACTTGTTTTATTTAGAGGGATGATGTCTTTAAATAGTACGTTCAAAAGCTACTACAGTTTCAAATGTGATGGAATGATTATGAAGCTGGGTCGCGAAGATTCGGCAAGAATCAATGCGTTAGCAAGCACCATCGTTGACGTTTTTGTGTCAATTACTTCATTCGGATTGAATATGTTGATTGCTGTTGTTCTTCTGAAGTACAAAAGACTACGGAGGAGTTCACCAAATATCTTGATTCTGAATAACACCATCAGTGACATCATCACGAGCATCGGAAACGTTGCATTTTGGTTTCCATTGATATTGAAGATATTCCACGAATCACATTCATGTGAATTGTTCCAATCTGCTTATTACCTAAACACACTGGGTTTGAATGTAAGCATGCTAAATGCCAATTTAATAGCTTTCGACCGTTACATGGCAATATATAAACCCTATTACTATTGTCATAAGATGAAGGTCAATACAAGTCTGTATGTAAAGCTTTGTGTAGGGTCGTGGTTGTTAGTTGCTGCATTGTTAGTACTTGGAACTTACGTAGCTGCAGCACTAATTTCATTCGCAGCTTTCTTTCAAGTGTTTACCATTGTATGGATTTCATTTGTTTACACAAAGGTCTACTTTACTGTTCATAGTATTAACAAAGTTCTGCATCAAAACATTCTATCTCATTGTATGCAACAGGATAACAGACAAAAAGAACTTCAATATGCCAAAACTACCGGCTTGATGGTCTTTGTACTGCTGATATCATATCTTCCGGCTACCGTCTATCTTGCCTATCAGTTGATAACAAATGACAGTCCCTCACCAAACACATATGCAGCGTTGTTTTGGATCACAACATTTTACAGTGTCAAGGTAGTTTTTAACCCTTTCTGGTTTATCTTTTCGATTAGCGACATTAGGAATACCATTAAGAACTTATTTTGGAGAAATCACCGAATTCATTCAGACACAAGTGCATCATGAACAATACAGACATTAAATGAACCAACAGAGGAAAAGAGAATAATTTATCATCCCAACAACTGACATGAACAGTTAGTGTATCGACACCAATACGTTGTGTGGTTGAAAACCAGTGAAATAGATCCATTCTTCATAATTTATCATGAAAACTCTTTTGTACAAATTTTTCCAAAGTTTAACGATTTTCTTTAAAAAAGGTTGGCAGAAAAAAAACGTAACATTGCATAGAATATTTTCATCTGTCAAATCGTTACCATTATTACATCAATACGGTGGTGAGAACACTTATAAAAGTATTTGAGCAAACGAGGCCAACCCTGAGCCTGGCCCTCATTAACCCAAACTCATTTCACAAGGTTTACACCGCAAAGTCTGATGGTAACGGTTTGTCAGACCAAAATATTGGTAATGCCCATAACTTCTGTCTTGAAATCAGGATATAGTTTGCCCCTTCTCCATATTATCTCCCTAACCATTCACCCCGCCTATCTATTCCACATGGAATATTATTTCACTGCAATATCACCTCCCTAATTTTAACCTGCAAATAACGTTTTAAAGAAGAGGAACAAGAGGTATCATTTTAACATAAACAAAAACCATACCAGGACAACCAGAGCGTTGGTAATCGTTTTTACTGTGGATGGAGTTTTTTGAATCGTTTAAACCACTAATAAACAAAATGGAATTTTTCTAGAATCTCTAGCATACGTCAGCATAGGCAGTTGTCAGGGTGTCGAGATCAAATACAACGTCAAATAAAATAGTACAAACCATATGTATAATGCTCCCTTTTTACAAAAGTAAATATTTAAAATAGATTAGCATTTCCATAAATTTTTTTTGTACAATTTTTAGTAAGCTGAACTCAAAAGAGAAAGTTGTTCTCTGAGATTGGATATCTTAAAGTTTTAAAACAGTTCCACGACCTCGACCTCTTCCCTTTCCTATAAAAAAAACGAAACTCGTCACAGCTGATTTAAGACTGTTCTTACAACACTAAAATACGTTAAAATTACCTTTCTTTGGAACTTTTTGCCATGAAGAATCTGACTGCAACGATGGGAAATCCTAAAATTAAATAACATCATGTGGATTGTACCATTTCTGACCTCGCAGATCCTGGAATACTGTTATTTCCTAAACACTGAACACAAATGCTATAATTACTTTAAGCACGGTTTTATTTATAACTGTTTATCTCCACGGTTGGTTCTGGAAGAAATGTTACGTCAACAGCGCTTATTTTTATTTTTGTAATATATGCTCGATAGCAGAACTATGTTTCATGTCGAATATGAACACTATTTTCTATTTTCATTTCTGCTAAAGGAAGACATACTTTACGAACGTTTGTGTTTTGTGGGGCTTTTATTACTGTCCAACCCTGCGTCATCAAAATATGCGGCCGCACATTTTAAACGTTCGGCCGCATGTTATAAGGTGCGGCCGCATATTATAAACGTGCGGCCGCATATTTTAAACATGCGGCCGCATATTTTAGTTTTCATCATTTTTATTGGTTTAAAAAGAAAACCATGTTGTTCGAATCAGCCACGGTAAATTATAGTACCTTTTATGTTTTTAATCGATTAATCAAATTCAGTCACTGTTTTGTTTTGCTATTGATAATATCTGGAAGGATCAATATATGCTGACTTTATATTGTTTCGCACCGACAAAATTCAGGATATTTTGTACCATTCAGCTATAATCCTTCCGGTGAGTATGGCACTATTTTTATTGACCAAAATATTTGTTCAATTTTTGTATTGGTGATTCAGGAAGCCAATTTGGCGGTACATATCAATTTCAGATTTTCAGAATTAAAGCGTATACAATTAACACGCAAACTTATTGTGATATCTGAAACGATTAATATTTTTTCGTACCACCAAAAAATTATTAATTAATTATTATGTTACATCATCAGATGTAGTCAAATTTATTGGTGTTATATGTGTAGAATGAAATTTCGTATTGACTAAATTTTTCTTTCATGAAGCTCTGGGGAGTACGTAATTAAAAATGTAATGTTGCATGATGGAAATCATTCAAACTTTTTTGGAATTTTGTAAACGACTTGTTGGAAGCAGTTGCTGGGTGTTCAATTCATGAGTTCATCTCTAAACACAAAACGATACGGAAACTGTATGGAAACACGTTTTTTTTACAGAAGAATGAAGCGAAAAGCCGAAGAATTTCTTGATACATATAGAAGAAAGATTAGTAAATATATATTCGTGATTTAAGGTGACTAAATGAACCTTTAACAAGTGGAAAAGCAATTTCCTGCTACAACTACGGATGAACAGAACTACTAGTTTTTTACCATAAAAAAAAAACACGATCATCTTGACACAAAACAAAACAGAAATGAGTTTCATCAGAAGATGAAGTGTATAAACACAGATATAATTAGGAATTAACCAGAAAATATCGCGGCATCCTCTTATCAGAATGCAGGATTATACAGATGAATCTATATAGTCAGGAGAAAGCACGTATTGTCCAAGTATTTCTACACATCTTGGTCAAATGACAGGATGCAGGATTATACAAATGAATCTATATAGTCAGAAGAAAGCACGTATTGTCCAAGTATTTCTACACAAGTTGTAAGTAACACATATGTAAGTTCAACTTACATATTGATTAAAACTGGTAAAAATTTATTTTACTAAACCTATCTGCAGTTCAACTTACATTGATTAAAACTACTAGTTATCCTCGAATTTACTCAACTGCTTCTTAAAACTATGTGCGCTTACACTCACGCGAAGCCAATCGCGCAAATAACGTGAATGAACAAAGTATACACATCGGTGGATGAACAACAAATTTTTTGGCTGGTGGTGATAGTAAAACTTCAGCATACATGGCTTTATGGTGGCTATTGTTTATCTAGTGTGAAATAGTTGTATATTCTACTTAATCTGCTTTTGTTTTGATTTGAAAGTAAAATTGAAAAATAGAATGGTTTCTTAACATGGACAAAATTGTACCTTATCAAGACTCATATCTGCAACACCACCAACAATGGATGTGAAACCAGGTGGAGGCAGAGAAGGATTTGTTTGTATGTTTTGTTTTCGCTGTGCTGTTTCAGCAGCAATTTGTTGATTGTACATTTGCATTCTCGATCCAGCCTTTTAAAAACAATAAGAAAGATACAAAACTTTGATGTCTGCAATGATAAGACGTATAAAAACCATAAATGATATATCACATATATCAAAGGAAATTAAAGCAATGTCCAGCAGTTATTCTATATTTGAATATAAGAGAATTCTTTAAGATAGAGACCACCACTATGAAATCAACATACCGGTTGGCTTTCTGGCTTTGATGGTGATGACACCTGATTCCATGGTGAAGACATCTGATTCGATGGAGATGTCACCTGATTTGATAGAGATGTCACCTGATTCGATAGAGATGATACCTGCTTTGATGGAGATGATACTTGCTTTGATGGAGATGATACCTGCTTCTTCACGTGAAAGTTACCAGACGCCATCAATCTTCCTATTTAAAATATCCCAAATAAATATTACATTACCACTAAGAACCTGGACCAAACAAGTAAATACTATAGCTTATATATTCACCTATTTCATCTGACTCCCGCAATTGCTGCGACTGCAAAAGCCTTGGGTGTACAGGTTGTTTTCTAGTTGTGCTGAGAGAGCCTGAAAAAAGCTGACATTTTTACCACGGCGTTATGAGTTTATGTTTCATCTTTTTGACTTTATAAGCGAAAGTGAGAAATAATGATAAATAAAATAAATGCATACTTAAGCAAATGTTATTTCTAAGGATGTTTATACAAGATCGTAAAAATTCAAGGCAACAGCCTCAAAGTTAAGTTCCAAAAGCAACTTATTTGTTAATGCATGTATAAGGAAGACGAAAACGTCCTACGTGAAGGAAAAGTCTTGTTAAATGAATTTTTGTGAGCTTACCTCTAAAAGAATAAAACAAATACACTGCCAAAATAACATCTTCTACCATTATACAGTGAAGAGGGTTTCTTGAAGCTTGTAATGATGTTTCAGCTACACGAAGTAATCTTACCTAATCCTTTTATGTCCATGAACAATAGCGCCCACATGGCGCAATCACGTTTGGCATCCTTTTTAGTTGAACAAAAGTTCATGCTTCTGTAAAACTTATCGAAAATCTGACACTGATATGCGAATCCACCACGTGCGCCAGCCGTACATTCTGTGAACTTTGGCAGATTTAATTTGGATTTTTGACAGACTATATTTAGAAGACTCGTATAGTCAACTTTCATTCCTACATGAATATAGAAAAAAATTCATTCAAAGAAAGTCATTTGGGGCTGTTTATATGAGAAGCGGGACGTTTTTCGTCCCGTCCTGGCAAACGTCCCGTCCCGCTTCTCATATGAACAGCCCCTTAGCTCCCCAATTTCAGTAAGAGATACCTGCTACAATGTAAATTAAAGGAGAAACAAAATGTAAAAGTATCATCTATAAGAAGCGTTGAAAAGTCACATTAACAGACCTACCATGCATTTTCTCGTTGTTTGTGGGAAAAGCTGCCTTGATGGCATCCAGCTTGGCTTGGCGATCTTTTTCTGACCATTTTGTAGGATCCTTTTCTCTGAGCAAAACACAGGAAGAAAATTTTAAAAAATATTAGAAATACAAACGATGTACAAAAAGATACGAATGATTAATTATTTTTTGAATGTCAAGACTCAGAAAAATTTATGTGAGGATGTGGTAGTATGAAAGGCAAACATTAAAATCTGTGCAAGCTATGCAAGCATGATAATGATTGCCAAAGATTAAAGTTACCCATCAAAGTCAGTGGCTGTCACATTTTCTTCACGCATTCTTTGTTGTTGTCTATCGTATTTCCTTTTATGATTTTTTCGCTGTGATTTTGACATACTATAGCGAAAAAACAACAACAAAACTAAAGTTTTTGCCGAACATCTTTTTTAAAGTATTGATCAACAATGCACAATTCTATTAGGTAGACTTACTCATTCCAGTTAGGAGGTCTTTCAGGAACCAATTCTTCCTCTAACACCGATGATGTTGCCTGTGAGTTATTTTCTGCACTTTCATTTTCATCGTCGAATTCATCGTCGAATTCATCGTTGAATTCATCGTCGAATTCATTGTCGATTTTTTCCTCGTAATTTCTGCCAGTAAGATAGACAGGCATGCCTTTGTCAACATTCAGATTAAATTCTTGAGCATCTTCTTCTATTTCTGTTTAAAGAGTGTATAAAAATTTCAAAGCTTCATCATTCAGTAACACCATTATATATCTAGAGTTTACTGTCACTAGTTTTTGTTAACAACATTGTGACGCTGGTCTTTCATTTATCCTAAACCTACAATTCCAGACATCCCCCTGCAGACATAAATACTACATTCAAATTTATTAATTCATGGATTTTTTTTCTTCTGATGAAATAGTTTAAAAATGAAAGATCATTTGAATTTTAAAATTTTGTATTACATGAACGTATTTATAAGTTCTTTAACCTGATGTAATCATAAAGAATGACCAGAGGCAAAGTACAACGCTACCTCTTTGCAAACTATACACAAAAAACAAACAAGGAAAAAACCAAAGTAACTCACTTTTAAAGATAAGGATTCCTTCTTTTAAGTTGATTTTACATATTATAAATCAATATCAACATCAACAACAACAACAATTATAAATGAGCACTGAATGAATGAATGAATGGCTTGGAAATCATTTCCATTTTCTAACTACTACATCATACCCGATGTGTAAGTTAGTTTGCTGCTTTAGTTCGAAATCTGTTCTTTTACTTGAATGCACATTCAATTAAAAACATTGACTTTCAAAAGGTTCTTTTTTCGAATGAATGTTTGACATGAAACGTTTGTACTGCATTTGAAGGTTAGCTCAAAGTAGTTTACAAACCTCATTAATACAGGGAATATGAAGCTTACAGTAAATCGTACCTTTATTTTAAACGCCAAATAATGGAAAAAATATTTCAATTTACCTGGGATTTATAGTTGATTTACAAAAGCTATTATGAACTCCATAAAAAATAATTGAGGAGTGGAGAAAAGAAATAGTTCATTGAGTTGAGAAATAGATTTATATGTTTCAATAAAGTTCTTGGTGATGTAAGCTATGCTGGCCTTACTATTTATATCATCACAACAGATCATCACATTCAAATTAAAAAATATATCTGCAAAAACAACAAAAGGGTTGTGCAAGGGTCTTCAAAATTGGATCAAAGTTTGACTTTAGTTTGAAAATCCTTTAGGCAGTCTTGGCCACTTGTAAAAATTATGCAGAATGATGAAAAATGTCAACTATTAGGTGTAAAATATTTTACAGGTTACCAGAAAAACGTGAGTTATCATTTAGAACGAAAGCCAAATGGATATGCTTAGTCATTGATTCGCATACAAAGAAATACTAGCTAGATCATGGAATTTGGCAATGATTGAAAAAACACATTCAAGAAAAAAAGAACTATAAACATTTGGAAAAACCACACCCAAACAAACAAATTTAAACAAGTCGATATTTCAACTCCCTAAAATAATATATCAACCCACAAACATGGTTCCATGAGACTTTTTGGAACATTACGGAAAAGAAAATGTAAACCAACCAAAATTAAGCCATCTTTATTTTCACTTAGGAACCACTACTTGATAACTCAACTTTCAGAATAAAACAAAATAAGAACAAAATTGATGCCAGAAGAAACAAAACAATCGTTAAAAAAGATATTTAAAAATCCCTTTTTAGTCAATAAGAAAAAAATATTGTTTCATACAAAGAAAAAAGGGAGTAAGAAAAGCAAAAGATTTCCAAAAACAAGGTATTAAGCAGCTAGAATAAACCACACTTATTAGATTTCACGTTCTCTATGTTCAGTGAAGCAATTAAATGTAATATCAGGGAAATGATCTCTATACTTACCATCTTCCCAATTATCTTCTATAGATCCTGTACGCTGCCATACCGGGTTATGATTCACTGGCGTTGCAATTTTCCAATCACTATTGCTACCTTGTATATCTTGTCGAATTGCCTCCTTAAATTTGATTAATAGTCATATTTAATAATGAAAAGTTACTGTATTCCAAGTATATAACTTTGGTGCTATAGCTATGATATCTTCCAAACATCATTATTAACATTCTTTAAAGGTTTAATAATATCTTCTAAAATTTGCACCTTTATTAATTCACAATCATATCATTTGATAGTTACACAGAAACATATAATACATAAGATACAAAGTAGCAATTTCACTTCCTAAACTGTGACGTGTTTTGCAAAATTTGACTAATTAGGGCAAAGAAAATTATAATTTTGTTATCCTTAAATTAAGGGCAAAACTTGAAGCAACTCGTCATAGTTTAGCCAATCACTTGGGTAAGAGAAAAAGATAATCATTCATTAATGTGTCATAAAGGAGGAAACATTAAACATTTATTTAAAAGCATTTTAATGTTTTTGTTATTTGTGCCTGAAGAAAGTATTCAGTGTTACAGTAGACACTGTTGTATATCTTCCAAATTGCCTAAATAGTGTTCTGCCTGAAATCCATAGCTTATTTCTTACCCTGTCTGGACAAACCATTACGTGATAGTCCCATTCTGGTAAAGATATGTGATGACTAGCATTATATAAACAAGGACGGCGATTCCCACCATATTGCTATAAAAGATAAAAACAACAATATCTCTTACTACCCTTAAATATAACATTTGAGTCAATGTAATAGCTTAGTAGTAGTAGCAGTTTATTTATTTCATATTGTTTATTCAATTGACTTGTTGCTGCAACTGGTTAGGTGGTTAGGAAAAAATAACATTATACACTTGCCCCTAGAATTCTGTTCTTTTTGCACTAAAAATAATTTCTTTTCAACATGACTTTGATTGTATTTTTAAGAGCATTTTGAAAAGACATTTACATTTCAAATTGAGCTGAAATAAAAAACAATCATTTATTAAGCGGATTTGTTTACACAAAAGTTTACATAAGCAATTTTGTGTGTGATTTTAGTGAAAAACTGTTCAAAATTAATCAATTAATTAATTCATTCTAGGGGCCAGTTTTCTTTGAACCAATAAAAATAACTTTGAGATTAGAGATCATAGTGATTGTGATGGTATGACAGGGTTTAATAGCTCTATATGATAACACACTTCCTGTTAACATTCTAGAGATTTTGCTTTTTTATGACACAATACCGATGGCTGATAATAAATTGACATACAAAAATTCAATTCTATTCTTTTCTTAGTTCTAACTACCTTGCGACAATTTTCAATGTGCTTTGCCCATCTCCGAAAAGTTATGCGATGGTTTTTATCATAGGGACAAATAAATAATTCAAATGCATCACAGCTTTCATCACTTGGATACCTAAAATAAAAATGAAGCAAAAAAT
Source organism: Turritopsis dohrnii (assembly GCA_027922465.2). Classification (NCBI taxonomy): domain Eukaryota; kingdom Metazoa; phylum Cnidaria; class Hydrozoa; order Anthoathecata; family Oceaniidae; genus Turritopsis; species Turritopsis dohrnii. The sequence continues at coordinate 1,981 of BQMF02000152.1, read as the reverse complement.
GTTCAGAAACTATATAATATGTAATTATATACATAGAATGTGTTTATACCTTTGCTTTGAAATATAATATTGCTTTTCGTGGTCTGTATCCGTATAGTGTATGTCCATTGCTGGTAACATTTTGTTGGCCGTCATTTTTAATATTTTTTCCTGACATAAATTTAAACATGTTAACAGGCTTTTTAGAGACCTTTTTACACAAGTAACTTCTTAGAAACAATGTATTAAGAAAATTGTATCATTAAATCTCCAAGGGGCTATTATGTTGATAAGGATTCTCATACACACAAAGAACACGTAGAGTGCCTGCTCCCCTTACCGCTAACTTTGTTGCAAAATCCGTCAATGCAAACGTGAAAACACAACTAAATGGATTTAGCACCACAATTGGTCATTCTAGATTTCAAATCAACAAGAACAAACAAGGAGAATAAGATTGAGAACAAAATACTGTATATAAATGTAAACATCATCGGGGTGATGTTCTTCTTTTCGCTATATAACTTGTTCTTCTTTCGGCTAATTAAATTCACGTCATCAAAAGTGATACAAATAACAAAATTTTATGGAATTTAGTGTTCATGATAACAGTTTAATCCCTTTTCCCTGAATTTAAGGTGTGAGTAAAGGGAAAAAAACATGTTTTTGTTTTTTTAATTAGTCCTTTTGATAGGAATTATGTTTATATCTATTATTCTCACATAGGATAATACATGTGCCATAATAACACCCAAGGATATATGCAAATCCCGTGTCGAAAAAAGGTGCCAAAACATAATAATCAAGGTGTGCAAACCCGTAAGGAAATATTAAATCCAGGAACAGTGATTTAAAAGTGTACACATGTTATAGAGCTCGAAAAACTGAGCAAAAAAATGTATGGGATCGTTTCGCTACGACCAACCATTGCAGAGACATCGTCGGTTAAAGATTTTGGTGACGTCATAGCTGCAGTACCAAATAAAATTAAGGCCCAAATTTTGCGTCACCCATCACCCGTATCGCGGACCCTAAAAAACGTCAGTTATCCCTATTGGTTCTCGAGATATTTCCCCAAAAACGTCGCGAAACCACCCCATACATTTTTTTGCTCAGTTTTTCGAGCTCTACAGATACACTTTCCACTTACGATTCCGTGGTTTAATTTTTCGTTACGGGGTTTGCACACCTTGATTATATTTTTCGTCACCTTTTTTCGACACGGGATTTGCATATATCCTTTCCGAAGTTAGATGTGGTAAAAATGTTTTACTGGGTTACTAATATATAAGATATTAGCATAGCAGTTTCAGAACAAAGTCTCTGGCTAGTTAAAAGAAAAAAGCAACACTCTCATAACCTGCTACCTTTCATTTTCCCATAGTCCACAATATAGTATACTGTATATATATACTAGTACAGCAGAAAACTGGAAACTTCAGAGAGCATTATTATATTTCCAGATTAGGATCTGCATCTATCTCAATCTCTCAAGGCTTCCATAAAAGACAGAGAAACAGACTCTCCAAATCATAAAATTCACTCTTGATGCAAAAATTTCATTATTGCCGTTCGAGGTTATGCCGCAGTATATATACTAGTAATTTCTCATACCAATTTTTGAAGTAACATAAATAATAAAGGGTATTACCCACTGTACCAAATTTGAATTTCGAAAAAAAAGCACCGAAGCCTGAGTTCAATGGACAGACTTTCAATAGTGAAAACTCTGATATGCAGGTAATGTAAAAGTACAGGCTACATCTCATAAAAATGGCTGACGCCGTGAATCGACCATGTGGTTTTTCCCAGGCAGTCAACAATGTTCCGTACGATGATATTTCATGTACGAAGATGGGCCCTTTTTTTTCAAATGTAAATATGGCTGCTGTCGTACATGTTTGGCCACGGTTGCACAAGGTTGATATCGTTCCAAAAGTATGAGGGGGTTTCGTGTCATAATGCCGTAGCAGGATGTCGTTGTCGCAGAGTACGGCGACCT